>JAVLUX010000014.1:967929-1100429 GCA_032164185.1 Moxostoma hubbsi
TTAAAATACACACTATTTATTGCGTAACTACATATTGTTCTGCAAAATTCTGCGGTTGAGGTACGGGTGGGTTTAGGAGTTGGAATAGGGTTAAGGTTAACAGTGTAAATACAGATGTTATTACATGCAGACTCTGGTGGAGTTGACAGATGTGGAATGACCTGCAGTATTTCCTGCGCTGTGAGCTGTAAACACCCCTAAACGTGTTGACCCTCCACACACACACACACACACAGTCAGTCTGATAGATCGCTCTGATAACAGTGAGCGCTCTGAATTAAAGCTGTTGCGTGTGTCTTTGTGTTGGTTGACAGCTCTGTCCTCTCTGTAGCTTTAATTAAACACACACTAAAGACGACCGTCAGCAGCTCACCTATAGAGAAACGTACGGGGGAAATTCTGCTAAACTCATAATCTGATCCTGAAGAACTGGACAAGTTCTTGCCCACCCTGTAACTCCTGTAAGATGCAGAACAGCAAGAATAAAGTGTTCAGCAATGTATACAGCCACTAAACACACTCGCTGCACTCAGTGTATTTAATACTGATTTAATAATAATCGTTTTTTGAACAAATATGGTACATTAAACAGTTGTTGCTTATAAGCCACGTTTTCGCTTATAACTTCACAAAACATAAAAGGAACATAAAATATGACACATCATTATTTAGAGTCTATGATTATCTGTCAAACGAGTCCACACACAAGATAATCAGATGTATAGATCATTAGATAATCCACATGAAGCACAATGTTACATATGACCACCAGGAGATGGCACCAAATACATGACACAGACTCAATGATGACTCAAATGACACAGAATGAAACTGAATGAGATGATTATCTTTCAATCGAGTCCACACACAAGATAATCAGATGTACTGTATAGATCATTAGATAATCCACATGAAGCACAATGTTACATATGACCACCAGGAGATGTCGCCAAATACATGACACAGACTCAATGATGACTCAAATGACACAGAATAAAACTCATTTTGTGAAATCTCATGACTAAAATCATGTCTGCATGCTATGCAAACCTTTAGTCATTGTTGTGTTTGCATGTGTAATTAGTTCTTATGTACAATTATTATCTTTTATTTGTTTGGAGATGTTTTTGGACACTATGATCAATTATATTTGTAATGTTGTAACTTTTGATCGCGTTGGTGTATCATTTGGTGGGTGTTGTCCCTGCAATAAGAGCACTGTAAGTCGCTTTGAATAAAAGCATCTGACAAATGCGTAAATGTAAATTTGGCTGAATCTCAGCCAAACGAATCTCAGTTGCCTCCGCGTCTTAGACCGTCAATCCGCACATCTTATCATGTGGCTTGTTGAGCACGTTACCGCAGAGACCTAGCGTGTGTGGAGGCTTCGTGCTATTCTCAGTGGCATCGCCACACACCCCACCGAAAGCGAGAACCACATTAAAGTGACCACAAGGAGGTTACACCATGTGACTCTACCCTCCCTAGCAACTTAAAATAATTGTTTTAAATACATCGATATAAACATTGAAACCACTTTTTTCCCACATATAACCACTAGATGGTGCCATAAACATGTGAAACGTATATACCGTAGGTTGTTTGACTCATCAGCTGGAACAGAGAGTGAAAAAGGAGCAGTCAAACGTTGTGATTCATATTTGAAACAAATGCCGTTATCGTGTTAACAACTATAACGATAGAAAATAATTAGCTTCTACTCAGTAACGTACATTTTTATATATTTTTTTTTGCTTTACCTAATTTTCATTAATGTGTGCAACACAAAATATTAATTATAAGGTAAACTTGGAGTGATACATCAAGTTAAAGAATAATGGTGAGTTACTTGAACTTCTTCGGTTTAGAAATTAATCAAATTAAGATTTTAATTTATACTAACTCAAATTATCCTGTGCAGAACCGAGGTTGTGGGGAATACCACAAGCCTTTGAGCATTAATATATTTATTTGGTCAAAAATAACTTATGTGGGCATTTAATTCGTTGTTATAAAGAATTCTTAGAGATTTTCGCTCTTTTTATTATTACCGATGTTGTTTTACTGTAATTAATTGTTTTGTGTAAAGTCACCATTAGGGTGATTTTACTTTTGAGCCGATTAAATTAGGTAGAAATAATAATAGCAAAGTTAACTTGAAACAATGTGCTATTAGTTATTCAATCTTATTAGTGTGACACCTTTTTAAATAAATAAAGTTTAATGAACTTGATACATTTGTGTATATCTAACAAAGGTTTTCTAGTTGTGCTGACATAAAATCATCATAAATTAAATTTACTTTAAAACCGTGATGCAAAAATGTTACATGTATATTTTAAGTAAATCCAATACATAATATTTTTTTTCAGTGATTATATTAGAAAATAGTAAATACAAATAAATAAAAAAATACTCACCTCAGTGTTATTTCACTATAATGAAGAGACGGTTCTCCTCACAATCTGCTCCTCATCCCACTTTATGAATCATTTTAGTTTATAGAATAATCTGTTATCAGATTATATTATCAAACTGGTTTAGAAGTTGAATATGAATGTTTTTCACCTCATTTGTGAGAATACCTGCTCATCCCGTCGCGTGTAGCGTCAAAGATCGCGCGCGCTCATCTCATTCACTCTTTTATGTTTCTAATAATCAATATATGCGCTCATAAATGAGGACGATGTGATGAGAAGATATGAATAATATTGTTTAGTCTGAAGAGCGCTGCTGAGGTGAAGATAAACCAGAGATTATTTAGCAGAGACGGGCCACTTCTATTAAAATGAATGGTAGAAATGGGAACGCCCAACGGCAGCCAACGGTCAGTCCCGCCTTACAGGTAAAAGAGCCAATCAACTTTACGATACAGACATCGACTGTCAATCAACTCGAGAACGCGCATGCGCATTAGCTATACAAAACGGAAAATTTCGTTATTTAAGCGTAATCTGAGGTAAAGAATTACAGTTTATGATACCAGTGTTGACATATTTTATTGCTGATTTGAAACATGTTCTTTGGTCGTAATCTTGACGAACTTTTTTAGATATTTCTGTGTTTCCCTATTCAAATAGATAGAAGCTGCACTGCCATGACTGAAAATAACATTCCGAGAACGTCCCAAAGATGACCGACAGTGACTTGCTTTAAAACTGCATTAAAATCAGAGAGAGAGACTCACAAATGGCATAGTAATGATAGTTTCAGCCCGATTCTACATTTAAACCTGTTGTATTAGATTTTGAAAGCCGCACCATTGAGTGAATGGTGATTTTTATTTTTTAGAAAGTATACAGAGCAGTAGGCAAGATAGACAGTCGGAATCAGCTGAGCAACCAATCAGAACATTCGTTCAACCGCGATAGTGTATTTGTTAACCAATCACATTCATTTCAGTAAGGGGCGGGACATATCTAGCGTGCATAGTGAAAAGCCGTGAAAAATATTAATAATCGTCATAATTTGCGCTGTAAATTTACTTTGTTGAACATATTTAAGCATTTAAATACAACGTATGCTAATAAACTTGTGAAAATACTGACTGAACAAGTGCTAGTTTTAATGCTCTTCGCAGATGCTGACTGCTAACGGAGTTATCATAAATTGAATATTTTCTGCCATTTACTGCTTTTAGTGGGGTTTTTTTCTTCTCATGGTATCAAATCATGTTTATATTTAGTATGAAAACAATTTCTCTATACTAATACACAGAGAAAGATATTATAGTACACAAACTAAACAAATAACCATTACTAATGTAAGATAGTTAACATTCCTACACTCATATTAGCAATACATTGCTTAATGATTGACTATGTATTAGTTCATGTATGTATTATTTTATTAATTAGAATAATTATAAATTGTTGTCAATTTTACTAGTTAAAAAAAAAAGAAAATTTAATCAACTTATTAATTTAACTCTTTAAGCTTGAATGGTCCCACGAGAAAATAATTATAATCATCAAAATATTAGTCTTGATCAACACAAAATAGGTATTGTTTAAAGTTTAGAAGCTCTACTTTCCAACGCATGTAGACATTATGACCAAAACTGAACAAGTGCTTAAATTTGTAGACAAATCAGAAGTGTAATTTATTCATTTATAAAAAAAATTGCACTGTACATATTATTGCAATCGGTAAAAACATCAAACTGATCAAATATTCATGTGTCATATGTTGCTGGAAAGCTCTCAAACAGTAAAATACAACCAGTCTATTTGTTTTACTCACAGACAATAATATAGCAAGTAATAGCTAAGTATATATCTTAGACAAATATGTTGGTGTTGCTTATTTGACGCATCTTCGCTTATAACTTCAAGAAAATAAATGGAACATAAAATCTCACACATCATTATTTAGAGTCTGTGATTATCTTTCAAACAAGTCCACACACAAGATAATCAGATGTATAGATCATTAGATAATCCACATGAAGCACAATGTTACATATGACCACCAGGAGATGTCGCCAAATACATGACACAGACTCAATGATGACTCAAATGGCACAGAATGAAACTGAATGAGATGATTATCTTTCAATCGAGTCCACACACAAGATAATCAGATGTATAGATCATTAGATAATCCACATGAAGCACAATGTTACATATGACCACCAGGAGATGGTGCCAAATACATGACACAGACTCAATGATGACTCAAATGACACAGAATGAAACTGAATGAGATGATTATCTTTCAATCGAGTCCACACACAAGATAATCAGATGTATAGATCATTAGATAATCCACATGAAGCACAATGTTACATATGACCACCAGGAGATGGCGCCAAATACATGACACAGACTCAATGATGACTCAAATGACACAGAATGAAACTGAATGAGATGATTATCTTTCAATCGAGTCCACACACAAGATAATCAGATGTATAGATCATTAGATAATCCACATGAAGCACAATGTTACATATGACCACCAGGAGATGGTGCCAAATACATGACACAGACTCAATGATGACTCAAATGACACAGAATGAAACTGAATGAGATGATTATCTTTCAATCGAGTCCACACACAAGATAATCAGATGTATAGATCATTAGATAATCCACAATGATGACTCAATGATGACTCAAATGACACAGAATGAAACTGAATGAGGTGATTATCTTTCAAACGAGTCCACACACAAGATAATCAGATGTATAGATCATTAGATAATCCACATGAAGCACAATGTTACATATGACCACCAGGAGATGGTGCCAAATACATGACACAGACTCAATGATGACTCAAATGACACAGAATGAAACTGAATGAGATGATTATCTTTCAAACGAGTCCCCACACAAGATAATCAGATGTATAGATCATTAGATAATCCACATGAAGCACAATGTTACATATGACCACCAGGAGATGGCGCCAAATACAAGACACAGACTCAATGATGACTCAAATGACACAGAATGAAACTGAATGAGATGATTATCTTTCAAACGAGTCCCCACACAAGATAATCAGATGTATAGATCATTAGATAATCCACATGAAGCACAATGTTACATATGACCACCAGGAGATGGCGCCAAATACATGACACAGACTCAATGATGACTCAAATGACACAGAATGAAACGCATTCTGTGAAATCTCATGACTAAAATCATGTCTGCATGCTATGCAAACCTTTAGTCATTGTTGTGTTTGCATGTGTAATTAGTTCTTATGTACAATTATTATCTTTTATTTGTTTGGAGATGTTTTTGGACATTATGATCAATTATATTTGTAATGTTGTAACTTTTGATCGCTTTATCGTATCAACACAAAATTGATCTCAGATACAGATGACATGATTGTGAACAAAACAAACAGTTTTTCGGAGCCGCCTTATTTACACACAGAGATATATAAAATTTGTCTTGAACATGTGTGGTGCTGCAGCATGAAGCATTTACATGTTTCCATTGATCATCGTATAAATAATATAAATAATGGGGGGGGGGGGGGGTGTACTGTCTTGTTTTGATTATTGTTTATTCTTCTTCCTGAGACGGCTGAGGAAGTTTGGAATGAACCATCACATCCTCACACGGTTCTACACCAGTACTGTAGAGAGCATCCTGACTGGCTGCATCACCGCCTGGTACGGCAATAGCACCGCCCACAACCGCAAAGACCTGCAAAGGGTGGTGCGAACGGCCAGAAACATCATCGGAGGTGAGCTTCCCTCCCTCCAGGACATCTATAACAGGCGGTGTGTGAAGAAAGCTCGGAGGATCATCAGAGACTCCAGTCACCCGAGTCATGGGCTGCTCTCACTGCTTCCATCAGGCAGGCGGTATCGCAGCATCAGGACCCACACCACCTGACTACATGACAGCTTCTTCCCACAAGCAATCAGACTTTTGAACTTTTGATCTGTCACGATCAATATACATCAGCACTGCACTTTATTAATCTCACACTGCACTGTCATAAATGATATTTCTCATAACAACACACTGGCAGCTGACTATCAACCGACAGCCTGAATGTCAATACAGCATATACAACCTTACTGCACATTTATAATATTGCTTTTATTGTATATTGTGTGTATACTGTACTTAGTATATTATTATTTGTAAATCAGATGTTTATTGTAATTGTCATACTGTTGCACTTGTGTAACCCTAACCCATTAAAATATCTTGAAATAAGTTCACATTCAAGGCGACGTCCCGTAACTGCAGCTGCCGTCCTGCTGTTCAGGGTTGTGATGTCATCAGTAACCCTGTGTTAACCTGTCATCCTTGTGTTTACAGTCTGCATGCTTCACCATGGCAACCACAACTCCATAAGACCCAATCATTTCCACGGTCACATGACTGTGCAGAATCTGGACTTCAGTCTTGTCATAAGGGGCGTGGCCTCATCTCTGTTAGGCTGGATAAGAGGCGGAGTCTCTGCATTCATGGCCAGTGAGTGTGTTCTGAAACATTGAAACCAGGAAATGATCCATCAGCTTTCATTAAAATGTTTGCTAGAGTACATTACCATTCTACTCTTACTGCAAATGTTCTGCATGCACGGAAAACCACATGAACTACTGCATTTGGAAAAACGTGCAGTGCACAATACTATATCCCATAATAAGCGTTGGGGAGTACAGAATACATGTAACGTGATTACGTTGGTAATCAGAATACAGTTACATTCGAAAAGTATTTAGATTACTGAAGGGATGCCACAGTTGTAACTATGGATACAATGGAACTTTCCTAATGCGTCTGATTGTAGAACATGGCTTTGTTTGTCTTCAGATGATTATTTTAAGCATCCTGATAAAAAGAAAGAAACCGCGAAAGCAAACTCATTTTCTTTCAGTTGGACCGGTGCGACCCTTTGTAGAGTTTAACACCGGTGCCGCTCTTAAACGTTAGTCTGGAGCCGTGTAAATAAACCGATACATAAATAAATATTTGCTGTGACATTGCAAGAATTCATTTTAAGATTCAACTTTATTGACATTGTGCAGAGTACAGAGCCAATGACATGGAGATGTTTTCGCATATCCCAACTGAGCTGGGGTCAGAGTGGAGGGTCAGCCATGGTACGGCGTCCCTGGGGCAGATGGGGTAAAGAGCCTTGCTCAAGGGCCCAACAGTGGCATCATGGCAGTGCTGGGGCTTGAACCCCTGACCTTTGATCAGTAACCCACACCTTGACCACCAAGCCACCACTGCCCCTTCTTCGCAAGAACAAACCTAAAAATAAGAAAAAATGCAAATTTGTTGTTTTATTCCTTACCCAATTAGCACCCTTGCCACCTGTGATCTCATTACCGTACATTCATGACTTGCGTTTTTTGCATAGCAATATTTCAAAAAGAAAACATGGAAGTTGAAAAGTATCAATGATGATTATGTGGGATGTTGGGATAGAGCTGTGCCATGCCATGAGGTGTGCCAATTGTTTAATTGTAAAAAGTGTGCCAGGGCAGAAAAAAGGTTGGCAAACACTGGCAATATTTTTACTGGCTCATTATATGAACAGAATCCACATCCGATCAGAAAAGGATGTTGTTGTTTACAGTAATGAACCTTGTTTAAATTGAACATTTAGCTTTATGCTAAGCTAAAGTGCTATTTCTTGCCTTTACATGCATCTGTTACAAGGTGTGATTATATTTACAATAAATTCAATGACGAAATGCACGTTGGAACTCTTATTTCTCTAGTAAGACCTTTGATATTTGAGCAAAGATGTACTGCAAACATTTTATTCATAATGACAATTAAATATTGTTTTTCTGTACAAATATCTCCAAGTCCTCGTGGAGACGTAGCGCATGTGGAGGCTTAACGCTATTCTCCGCGGCATCCACGCACAACTCACCACACACGTCCCGTTATACACGGAATACGTAACAAATTGCATTTGACAGCATGTACTCTGTGATCTTCCCAATCCAGCCCATAATACGTGCACTCGACCTGTTTTGTTCTTCAGTCTGATGAATGAACTGGTCATTTCAACTGTGATTTTTAAGATCTTTCTTGACTCGATATTTGATCTAGATTTAAGAACATCCTGTCCCAAGCACACACACTTAAACAGACTCGTACCCGTTCATCTGTCCCGGCTTCGGCCTGGTAGTTGGAGACCGTTCACCTGCAGAGTAAAATCACAGTTCAGGTGAATGTGATGGTTTTGTGCACTCATGCATGTGATGTGATAACAGGACAGCAGACTCACCGTGCGCTCCAGACGCCTCTGAAGAATGGTTCTGCTGATGGACTTCTGGTTTCTCATACATGTTATTCAGATTCCTGATGACAACACTGGACTGTTATAAGACTTACACAAATGTGTGGCAAATATTTTTAAAAACAAGAACATGTTACAGAAGCTATTTTGCAGAATGTCCAGGCTGCTCTTTAATACAATGACAGCGAAGAGTGACATCACGTATACTCATGCTGAAAAAAAGATGTATTAAAAGTAAATGGTGACTGAGTCTTTGTGAAAGTCACATGAGTTTGGAGCAACATGAGGATAAGTACATGATGACAGAATTTTCCGTTATGGGTGAACTGTTCCTTTAATGTGTGCATCTAAATGAGGAGAGATAGTGAGTGTGTATGAGTGTGTGTTAGTGTTTGTGTGTGTGTGTGTGTGTGTGTGTGTGTGTGGGAGTGTGTTAGTGTTTATGTTTTGTGTGTGTGTGTGTGTGTGTGTGTGTGTGTGATTGTGTGTGTGCGTGTGTGTGTGTGTGTGTGTGCGTGTGCGTATGCGCGTGTGTGCGTGTGTGCGTGCGTGCGTGTGTGTGCGTGCGTGTGTGTGCGTGCGTATGTGTGCGTGCGTATGTGTGTGTGCGCATGCGTGTGTGCGTGTGTGCATGCGTGTGTGTGCGTGTGTGTGCGTGCGTATGTGTGCGTGCGTGTGTGTGCATGCGTGTGTGCATGCGTGTGTGTGCATGTGTGTGTGCATGCATGCGCGTGTGTGTGTGCGTGCGTGCGTGTGTGCTTGCGTGCGTGTGCATGCATGCGTGTGCGTGTGTGTGTGCATGCGTGTGTGCGTCTGTGTGCATGCGTGTGTGTGTGCATGCGTGTGTGTGTGCGTGTGCATGCGTGCGTGCATGTGTGTGCGTGCGTGAGTGTGTGCATGCGTGCGTGTGTGTGTGCGTGCGTGCGTGCGTGCGTGCGTGCGTGTGTGTGTGTGTGTGCATACATGCGTGTGCGTGTGCATGCGCACACACCTGTTGGCCTCTGGCAGTGCAGTGTGATATTCTGATTGTTCAGGGAGTTCTTGGCTCTGGTTGGACTCTGACATCATCGTCTCTCCAAAGTCTACTGACAGTCAGAGAATGAAATATAAACACACTGGGTTATTATTCACTAATAATTAACGTGAATTCTGCATGCTTATACTTTTGCAATTTCTCACACAAAATTTCCATCGGATTTACAACAGTGGCGTACGCACATGAATTTGTTCTTACCCTCGTTCTAATTTTAATGAATCCATATTATAAAAAAAAGGGACTATTAGTCATTTGCATAAAACACGCCCAAACCGTCTCCATATATGGGCTTTTAGCGTCACCGCACCTGTGCTGTTGCAAATGTCTAGAGAAATGGCCACCAAAGCAAAAGACCAAAAAACGTCACACTATAAAACGGATTTATAATATGCACCACTGTACATGTTAACTTAAGGGGTGCTTGGAGAACTGCTTGTGCAGCTGCATTTATCTGTAATTATCTGTAATGTAATAAAGTGTCCCTGAACAAATGTGGTGAAAGTCAAGAGTATCAGTCAGTATCTGGTGTGGCAGCAGCTGCATTACTGCAGTGCATCTCCTCATGGACGGCACCAGATGTGCCCGCTCTTGCTGTGAGATGTTACCCACTCTTCCACCAAGGCACTGGCACGTTCCCGGACATTTCTGAGGGGAATGACCCTCACCCTCCGATCCAACAGGTCCCAGATGTGCTCAATGGGATTGAGATCTGGGCTCTTCACTGGCCATGGCACAACACTGGCATTCCTGTCTTGCAGGAGATCCCGCACAGAATGAGCAGTATGGCTGGTGGCACTGCCATGCTGGAGGGGCATGTCAGGATGAGCTGCAGGAAGGGCACCACATGAGGGAGGAGGATGTCTTCCCTGTAACACACAGCGTTGAGATTACCTGCAATGCCAACAAGCTCAGTCTGATGATGTGGTGACACACCGCCCCAGACCATGATGGACCCTCCACCTCCGAATCGATCCCGCTCCAGAGTACAGGCCTCGATGTAACGCTCAATCCTTCCACGATAAACACGAGTCCGACCATCACCCCTGGTGAGACAAAACCACGACTCGTCAGTGAACAGCACTTTTTGCCAGTCCTGTCTGGTCCAGCGAAGGTGGGTTTGTGCCCGTAGGAGACGTTGTTACCAGTGATATATCTAGTAAGGACCTCCCATACAACAGGCCTACAAGCCCTCAGTCCAGCCTCTCTCAGCCTAATGCGGACAGTCTGAGCACCGATGGAGGGATTGTGTGTTCCTGGTGTAACTCAGGGAGTTGTTGTTTCCATCCTGTGCCTGTCCCGCAGGTGTGATATTCGGATGATCCTGTGCAGGTGTTGCTACACGTGGTCTGCCACTGTGAGGACGATCAGATGTCCTTCCTGTCTCCCTGTAGTGCTGTCTTAGGCGTCTCACAGTACGGATACTGCAAGTTTTAATAACTGTGACCTTAATTGCCGTCTGTCAGCTGTTAATGTTTTAACGACCGTTCCACAGGAACATCTTCATTCATTGTTTATGATTCATTGAATAAGCATTAAAACATTGTTTAAACCCTTTACAATAAATATATGTAGTTATATATATGTATATATACACTCACCTAAAGGATTATTAGGAACACCTGTTCAATTTCTCATTAATGCAATTATCTAATCAACCAATCACATGGCAGTTGCTTCAATGCATTTAGGGGTGTGGTCCTGGTCAAGACAATCTCCTGAACTCCAAACTGAATGTCAGAATGGGAAAGAAAGGTGATTTAAGCAATTTTGAGCGTGGCATGGTTGTTGGTGCCAGACGGGCCGGTCTGAGTATTTCACAATCTGCTCAGTTACTGGGATTTTCACGCACAACCATTTCTAGGGTTTACAAAGAATGGTGTGAAAAGGGAAAAACATCCAGTATGCAGCAGTCCTGTGGGCGAAAATGCCTTGTTGATGCTAGAGGTCAGAGGAGAATGGGCCGACTGATTCAAGCTGATAGAAGAGCAACTTTGACTGAAATAACCACTCGTTACAACCGAGGTATGCAGCAAAGCATTTGTGAAGCCACAACACGCACAACCTTGAGGCGGATGGGCTACAACAGCAGAAGACCCCACCGGGTACCACTCATCTCCACTACAAATAGGAAAAAGAGGCTACAATTTGCAAGAGCTCACCAAAATTGGACAGTTGAAGACTGGAAAAATGTTGCCTGGTCTGATGAGTCTCGATTTCTGTTGAGACATTCAGATGGTAGAGTCAGAATTTGGCGTAAACAGAATGAGAACATGGATCCATCATGCCTTGTTACCACTGTGCAGGCTGGTGGTGGTGGTGTAATGGTGTGGGGGATGTTTTCTTGGCACACTTTAGGCCCCTTAGTGCCAATTGGGCATCGTTTAAATGCCACGGCCTACCTGAGCATTGTTTCTGACCATGTCCATCCCTTTATGGCCACCATGTACCCATCCTCTGATGGCTACTTCCAGCAGGATAATGCACCATGTCACAAAGCTCGAATCATTTCAAATTGGTTTCTTGAACATGACAATGAGTTCACTGTACTAAAATGGCCCCCACAGTCACCAGATCTCAACCCAATAGAGCATCTTTGGGATGTGGTGGAACGGGAGCTTCGTGCCCTGGATGTGCATCCCACAAATCTCCATCAACTGCAAGATTCTATCCTATCAATATGGGCCAACATTTCTAAAGAATGCTTTCAGCACCTTGTTGAATCAATGCCACGTAGAATTAAGGCAGTTCTGAAGGCGAAAGGGGGTCAAACACAGTATTAGTTTGGTGTTCCTAATAATCCTTTAGGTGAGTGTATATATATATATATATATATATATATATATATATATAATGTTTATTCCATGTTTTTGGGGTACACCAGATGATTTTTGCATATGTACAGTTTCAGTTTATTTGTAAATTTTAGTGAGAACTTATTAGTGAATCACATTTTCTGTGTACATTTTTGTATGCAGATTTAGTGCACCAATACATGCATATGTACAGTTAGTGAATGTAACCCACTATGTTTCGTTATTTTTCAAAATCATTCTGTTTCTATTCAGTATGGTGAGCTCTGTGTCAGAATCGACAAAGATGAATGTAAAATTCGTACTGTGCGAGTTTTCTCCATCTGTTGCTCCATTCAGCATCTCTCTTCTCTGCTGTAAGTCAGATCTGCCAGCCACCATACTGCACAGATAAATCACAGGTAATCACATCTCACAGACACATCACAAATAATCACATCTCACAGACACATCACAAATAATCACATCTCACAGACCCATCACAGATAATCACATCTCACAGACAAATCACAGATAATCACATCTCACAGACCCATCAAAGATCACCACATCTCACAGACCCATCACAGATAATCACATCTCACAGACCCATCAAAGATCACCACATCTCACAGACCCATCACAGATAATCACATCTCACAGACCCATCACAGATAATCACATTTCACAGACCCATCAAAGATCACCACATCTCAAAGACCCATCACAGATAATCACATCTCACAGACCCATCACAGATAATCACATCTCACAGACCCATCACAGATCACCACATCTCACAGACCCATCACAGATAATCACATCTCACAGACCCATCACAGATAATCACATCTCTCAGACACATCAAAGATCACCACATCTCACAGACCCATCAAAGATCACCACATCTCACAGACCCATCACAGATAATCACATCTCACAGACACATCAAAGATCACCACATCTCACAGACCCATCACAGATAATCACATCTCACAGACCCATCACAGATAATCACATCTCACAGACCCATCAAAGATCACCACATCTCACAGACCCATCACAGATAATCACATCTCACAGACCCATCACAGATCACCACATCTCACAGACCCATCACAGATAATCACATCTCACAGACCCATCAAATATCACCACATCTCACAGACCCATCACAGATAATCACATCTCACAGACCCATCACAGATAATCACATCTCACAGACCCATCAAAGATCACCACATCTCACAGACCCATCACAGATAATCACATCTCACAGACCCATCACAGATAATCACATCTCACAGACCCATCACAGATCACCACATCTCACAGACCCATCACAGATAACCACATCTCACAGACCCATCACATATAATCACATCTCACAGACCCATCAAAGATCACCACATCTCACAGACCCATCACAGATAATCACATCTCACAGACCCATCAAAGATCACCACATCTCACAGACCCATCACAGATAATCACATCTCACAGACCCATCACAGATAATCACATCTCACAGACCCATCAAAGATCACCACATCTCACAGACCCATCACAGATAATCACATCTCACAGACCCATCACAGATAATCACATCTCACAGACCCATCAAAGATCACCACATCTCACAGACCCATCACAGATCACCACATCTCACAGACCCATCACAGATAATCACATCTCACAGACCCATCACAAATAATCATATCTCACTGACACATCTCAGATAAGACAACTTAAAGACCCATCAGAGATAATCACATCTCACAGACCCATCACAGATCACCACATCTCACAGACACATCACAAATAATCATATCTCACAGACACATCTCAGATAAGACAACTTAAAGACCCATCACAGATAATCACATCTCACAGACACATAACAGATAATCACATCTCACAGACACATCACAGATAATCACATCTCACAGACACATCACAGATAATCATATCTCACAGATGCATCACTGATAATCACATCTCACAGATAATCACATCTCACAGATGCATCACAGATAATCACATCTCACAGATAATCACATCTCACAGACACATCACAGATAATCACATCTCACAGATGCATCACTGATAATCACATCTCACAGATAATCACATCTCACAGATGCATCACTGATAATCACATCTCACAGATAATCACATCTCACAGATGCATCACTGATAATCACACCTCACAGATAATCACATCTCACAGATGCATCACTGATAATCACACCTCACAGATAATCACATCTCACAGATGCATCACTGATAATCACACCTCACACATTGCAGATCATCACATCTCACAAACGCAGCTCATATAATCACATCTCTCAGATGCATTACAGAAAATTTAAACTTAAAAACTCATGACAGATAATTAGACTCACAGATGCATCACAGATAATCACATCTAACAGACACATCACAGAGGATCGCATCTCAAAGATGTATCAGATACATACAAAAGCAGAAAGAAGTTATAACAGCTTAAATCACAGAAAAGGACAAGCAGCATCAATCATTTGTGGTGACAGTTATGCTGTGTTACCGTGGCTGTCGTCTAGTATGGTTTTGCTCCAGGACGTGTCGTTGTATTGGCGGTCCTCTCTGGGACAAAAAATGGATAGTTTTGAAAACACTGTTAGTGAAGATGTTATGAGGTCTCGACACATTTACATTGCAAAAGAAGAGACTGAAACATAGACTGACGATATATTGATCTTCACCTGTTGTTGTAGTAGCAGCTTCTGCTGTAAAGCTTCACTCAGTTTACTGACCAAACGCTCCTGCACTGAACTAGACACTTCCTGTACAAACAAACAGCGTCAGCAAAACAGAACTGATGAAACACACTAGTCCTCTGAATCAACAGTGCCCAGTAGTGACAGGGGTGTCAGGTGTGGGTCAGTTCTCACCTGGCATTTGCACAGCAGTTGCAGGGCATCTTTATAGTAGACAACAGCTTTCTCTGGGTCCCTCATCTGCTGCTTAATTCTACCGAGACCCTCACAGGCCTGCCAGAGACCAGACGGGTCATCTACACAAAGTCAGGGAGTGTTATAGAGAGAGACAGTGTCTATGTGTGTCCGTCCTACAGATAGTGGTCATAGAGGTTTAGCACCTGTGTCTCTGAAGGCCTGTTGGGCATGCAGGTAACTCTCCCACGCCTCGTGTAGCTCACCCAACTCCACCTGAGCAAAACCTAGATTACTGAAACACTGACCCTGAGCACCACGACTGCCCAGGGAGCCTGCAGGGAGAGTTCAGACATGAATAACACACAGCAGTGAGATTCGTCATGTATGTAATGTTGTAATGTCTTATCATCACATCACACACACATACGTGATTCTGCAGATGTTTCTGCAGAACACATACGTGATTCTGGCTGTGTTTGTGGCTCACCGTGTAACGCCGCTGCCTCTCTGTGGTATCTCAGCGCCTGCTCGTACTGACCCAGAGTGTTGTGAACGGCACCCAGGTTCTGCAGGACCACTGCCAGTCTGTGCGGTTTACAAGCGACCAATGGCAGAGCTTGTTCAAAACATTCACAGGCCTCGGAAAACAGACGCAACTGCGAGAAACTCAAACCCACGTTATTCAGCAGTTTCCTGAAACACATTTGAGGAATGTGAGCAAACACATGACTTGAGCCATCATGATATAGAGATGAGGAACTTCTGATCAAAATCACTAAATATACTTACAATATTATTCAAATCAATTATTCAGATCAGAGTGAATCTCATTAAAACATGTCAGCCCCCCCCCCCCCCCCCCCCCCCCCCCCATTTTCGTTACTGTTATAAACAATTATTAATGTTATATATTATTTTCTTGGCAACTAACGTCCGTCCCCCCAATTTTCATTACTGTAAAATATTTTTATTTGAAATATTATATGAGATTGTCCAATCTTACATTTTTTTTTGACCACCCCCCCCCCCCCCCCCCCCCCAATTCTCGATACTGTCATAAACAAATGACAATTTATAATATTATTTATGATTTTTCTATTGTTTTTCCATTTTCTTGACAATTAATAAATCCCCCAAAATTACTGTAATTTTTTTCTTTAAAATATTATATAAGATTTTTCAATCTTCCATAAGTATTTGCCCCCCCCACAATTTTTGTTTACTTGTTACTGTCATACAAAAAAATACATATGTGAAATATTATATATTAAAGATTTATTTTCATTGCTGTAATGGAAAAATATACTATTATTAAAAATATGAAAGATTATTTTTGTTTGCTACATTTCAAAGTGTATCATTTATACATTATGACAGTATTTGTTGCACTGAATCTAATGACAATCATCAGTGAGGACGAGAATTCCCAAAGAACAACAACTCAGAAGTAGAACATCCTGATGCCGTTCAGTAACGAGGATTTGGAGGGAAAATGTGGCGTGAAAATAATGTCATCTTCATTCATGAGATTCCCCCATTCACAGGACTAATGAAAGAGTTACCCAGCGTTTCGTGATCTGTGATGTTGGCGCTCATCTCCAGGCTGTCGGTCAGCACGCTGATGATGTCATCAGTCGCGCAGTTGCCGCTCTGCAGCATGTGTTTGCCAGCGTCCATCAGGGCCTGCGCAGCTGCAGTCGTATTTCCCACCACTTTATAACTATCTGCGGCACGCTGCAAACTCTCCGCAGCCGCAGTCCACTCCTGCAGCGAGGAAATATCAGTGTTATGACACTCAGCTTATAACATGTGTTATATGAAAGTTATTAGAAAGTTACCATGATTTCACACTGAAGCGAGATATTAAAACTTTAATCTTAAAGCGGTTACGTGCGTTGCGTCACCAAATGAACTTGCAAAGATAGCATTTTAATAGGTTTTCCCTCCGTCTGCACTTGGTCAGACAAACAGGTAGTCCAGCCCCAAACTGACACAACTGGCTGAGTCAATGTCGCGGTGTCGGGCTGGATGGGCCACTCAAAACAGAGCACATCAACCTATGGATGGCATAACTAGGGCAGTGGTGGCTCAGCGGTTAAGGCTCTGGATTACTGACCAGAAGGTTGGGGGTTCAAGCCCCAGCACCGCCAAGACACCACTGTGTGGCCCTTGAGCAAGGCCCTTGATCCTATCTGCTCCAGGGGCGCCGAATCATGGCTGACCCTGCACTCTGACCCCAGCATAGCTGGGATATGTGAAAAATAAATAATTTCACTGTATATATGCAGAAATGTATGTATAATGTGTGACAATTGGGAAATTAAAATTAAATTAAAATTAAATAAATTAACTAAGGCTGAAACATACCGTCCTCACGTATGTGAACACAGACACTTCAAGCAACGCGAGCTCCGTTTCATGCGTAGTTGCATTACATTCATAAAACAAGTATGCGTTGCATTCTCAATGTTGCCACATGGGCGCTACAGCGAGCTTGGTGTGAACTGTCCGCTTCTACGCTGAGCTTCCTCTTGACGTTTGAAGAGAATATTGCTGAGCAAGTAACTTAAAGTCGTTATATTTACAGCAATATGTACGTGAATAACACATTCAGTGTAATGGCACAGACGTGTGAAGGACACAATGTAAATGTGGTCTGTATTCGTCTGACTGTCTTTTTTCCCGCGCTCACACTTTTGGCACTATTATTACACTTAAACATGGTCAAAAACATTATAAACCCGCAATCAGACATATGCAAGAAAAGAAAGGGTTTCACGAACAGTGTTGGGTGTAATGCATTACTAAGTACTTAATTACTGTAATTAAATTACTTTTTCATTGGAAAAAGTAAAGTAAGGGATTACTCTTAATTTTCAGTCATTTAGTTACAGTTACGTCGAGGTACCTCACTTGATTGGTTAATAGAAGCAGGTAGACCCGCCCTCCCGCTCGTGCTTGCAAAACTCTTTTCCAACTTTATTTACAACTTAACAAAACCAATTTTCGCTCGCAACTTTATTTACAACTTTACAAAACCAATTTTCGCTCGCAACTTTATTTACAACTTTACAAAACCAATTTTCGCTCGCAACTTTATTTACAACTTAAAACCAATTTTCGCTCGCAACTTTATTTACAACTTTACAAAACCAATTTTCGCTCGCAACTTTATTTACAACTTAAAACCAATTTTCGCTCGCAACTTTATTTACAACTTTACAAAACCAATTTTCGCTCGCAACTTTATTTACAACTTAAAACCAATTTTCGCACGCAACTTTATTTACAACTTTACAAAACCAATTTTCGCTCGCAACTTTATTTACAACTTAAAACCAATTTTCGCTCGCAACTTTATTTACAACTTTACAAAACCAATTTTCGCTCGCAACTTTATTTACAACTTAAAACCAATTTTCGCTCGCAACTTTATTTACAACTTAACAAAACCAATTTTCGCTCGCAACTTTATTTACAACTTAACAAAACCAATTTTCGCTCGCAACATTGTTTACAACTTAACAAAACCAATTTTCGCTCGCAACTTTATGTACAACTTAACAAAACCAATTTTCGCTCGCAACTTTATTTACAACTTAACAAAACCAATTTTCGCTCGCAACTTTATTTACAACTTAACAAAACCAATTTTCGCTCGCAACTTTATTTACAACTTTACAAAACCAATTTTCGCTCGCAACTTTATTTACAACTTTACAAAACCAATTTTCGCTCGCAACTTTATTTACAACTTAAAACCAATTTTCGCTCGCAACTTTATTTACAACTTTGCTAAACCAATTTTCGCTCACAACTTTATTTACAACTTTACAAACCAATTTTCGCTCGCAACTTTATTTACAACTTAACAAAACCAATTTTCGCTCGCAACTTTATTTACAACTTTACAAAACCAATTTTCGCTCGCAACTTTATTTACAACTTTACAAAATCAATTTTCACTCGCAACTTTATTTACAACTTTACAAAACCAATTTTTGCTCGCAACTTTATTTACAACTTTACAAAACCAATTTTCGCACGCAACTTTATTTACAACTTTACAAAACCAATTTTCACTCGCAACTTTATTTACAACTTTACAAAACCAATTTTTGCTTGCAACTTTATTTACAACTTTACAAAACCAATTTTCGCACGCAACTTTATTTACAACTTTACAAAACCAATTTTCATTTGCAACTTTATTTAAAACTTTGAAAAACCTTCTGTGCGCATGCAAATCATTTAGGCACTATTATACCTTCATACTTCAGCATGTTCAACCAGACCGGCCGTTGGAAAGTCATTAGCCGAGCATTTATGCGTGGAGTAACCCGAATGTCTAGGGAACGTCAAACATGTAATGCTTGTTAAAGTCGTCTGTTTAAACGCTCTCACCTTTCTCTGCAGGTGGCATTGAGCGAGTTTGACGCAGGTGTCTGCTTCTGCACTGGCATCTCCCTGCGAGCGGTACAGCTGCGCAGCCTGCAGGTAATGCCGACTGGCCTGCGTTGGGTCTGCCAGCGCCTCGTGAGCCATCGCAAGATTAAACTGGAGGTCTGCCATCTGCTCGGCTCTCTCACCGGCTGAGACTGTGACAGGAAGTCCAGCCCCTTCTGAGGTTTACCAGTCTCCACATACGCTGCGCCCAGATTAAACGCACACGTCCTCTGCAGCCTCCGCTCTCTCAGCTGGAATGGAGGTGAATGGAATATTTCACAATGTGTGGTAAATAAGAGTGCATTTTGTTTCCATGTTGACTGTCATTATTTCTGTTACCTTTGTGGCAGTTTTTAATGCGCTCTTGAAGCACTGCAGGGCTGCGGTACGGTCTCCGGTCTGCAGCGCTGCATGTCCAGATGCGGTCAGACTTTCAATCTCCACCTGAGCATCGGATTCCACTTCAGACCTGTCCGTCCTGATCTTCTCTGCTTTCTTCTGCTTCTTCTTCTTCTCACGAGCATCTCTGACAGGAGATCCATCAGAGGCCATGAACTCACAGGAGCGAAGACATGATGCTCAACCTAAACGCACCACACACACACGCACACGCACACGCACACACACATGCATACACACGTATTTATCACTATTATTCACACTGTTACATGTTACATCCAAACCACAATGAGTGTTGACCTTTGACCCTTACTTATTTTATACATTCATACCCCATTTTGAAAGCAGGAGAGAGAGAGAGAGAGAGAGAGAGAGAGAGAGAGAGAGAGAGAGAGAGAGAGAGAGAGAGATGGAGAGAGAGGGAGATTGGGAATGATATTTGTTTCCTTTATGGTTTAATTCATACAGTAAATAACACAATTTAAGCCATTGAGATTTACAGTAGGTTGTTTGAGAACACTTTAATAACAATTTTTTATTATTCAAAGGCACCGAATTGCACCCAGAATCCTTAAGTTTCATCAGAAATGATAAATAAGGTTAACATAATTGTTCCTCAGCAGCTCAGGACAGTTTTAAAGAGTTTGTTAATGGCAGAGAGGATTCACACTTCACTAATGAATCATTGATCACTCTTCTAGAGTGTCACACAGTTACCATAACACCAGCATTACACACAACAGACAAACTATTCATATACACAATATAACTAATATCTGCAGCTCTTCGCATTAAAGTAGCCAACTCGATGTTAGGATAAGTCCAGCACACTCACTTACTTGAATAAAAACACAGCACACATTTCCACTGTGATCTTCGGATGAAAGGGGTCATCTTTGAGTGTCGCTGATACAGTAATGAGATATTTGCCCTTTACTGTTATGCCGAATATTGTGATAGATGCATTAAAAGGTGAGCAGACAGACAGGTCTCTCTCTCTCTCTCTCTCTCTCTCTCTCTCTCTCTCTCCACACCTGAGCAGGTGGGTGCTGACCACACCGTTTACATCCGTTTCTATGGAAACGCCATAATCCTACTCCTCAGTTGAAAGAGATTTGCACAATAGAACGTATAATAATTTACGTATATTAATTATTAACTGAAATAAAAAATGCAAACCCGCCTTAGTAAACTTAGTAAATTAAAAAAAATTCATCCAGGAATCACAATCGACTCCTGAGCAGCGCTGAGAAAAGTAACAGTGATCACGTGACAGCTCTCTCTCTCTCTCTCTCTCTCTCTCTCTCTCTCTCTCTCTCTCTCAACGGGCGCTTCTGGAAGGTAACCTCCTGGCGGCATAAATCTCGCGAGAGTCTCGTTCGCTGTAACTCGGTTTAGGGTTGGATTTATATGTAGGGTTAATTTTCGAGGTAGGGTTAGTTATAGGGTTTATGTAACGATCTAGAAAATTATTTACACCCTATTATGTTTCTAAATATTAATAACATTAAGATTTAAACTGTAATGAAGAATTGTCATTTATTATGCAATAATTGCCTAAAACGTCTTGGCTCTATAATATGTACCCTACAACTCATCTAAACCTTGTGCGACCTTCGGGACATATTTGTCTTTTTCATTTTAGTTTTTTCGATCATTCTGGCTGTGTTAATGCCAACGGCATACATTTCGCCAAAGGTGTGTATTTTGGGGGTAATTTTGATATTTCAAGCTCAGTTGCTATAACACATATAACACACTGCGTACACAAAATAGTGACACTCGGGACCTTCAGGATAAAAATGTCCCCATTAAAACTGTAATATTTGATCCCAGTGCCATTAATGCATAAAATTATGAATTTTATGATATTATATCATTCCGAAGCCTTGGCTTCAATATATTTTGAAAAATATTTTCCACCATGACATATCCCAGACTGTGATAATAATAATTTAAAAAAAAATAAATAAATAATAATAATCCCCTTAACATTTAGTATATGGAATATATATATATATATATATATATATATATATATATATATATATATATATATATATATATATATATATATATATATATATATATATATATATATATTTTTGTGTTTTTACATTTAAAGAAAATAGTGGGATTTTATAAACAAACTGACATTTAACGGGTTCAAATCCTGGTAGTTATGTTCAGGATTGATGTTGGTTAAAAAAGTAACTCGTTGAAAGTGGAAAATTACATTAATTTCTATTGTTATTATGGCGGTTGTTTGACGCAGACATTTTTGTCCTCTGAGGACCTCTGAGTAACTTTTTGAAATTGAAGCACAAGGGTTAAACTACAATACCCATAATTCACCGCCTCCAGCTGAGCCAATGGGAGGAGACGTCTTGCTGTTATCCAATGGGAGGGGCTGCGCGGCAGCCAATGAGATGCGGGCGGGATATTCAAACCTCAGGGAGAGTAAACAACTGACAGACGGGACGGCATTCGCGATTCCAGACGAAGTTTGAAGTTTGTTTTATCAATCAGCGTCTAATTAAGAGTTCCACAGCGATCGATACAGATTTGATAAACATTTTTAACACTTTTGAATTATCTGAACGTCTCTAATCTGCGGTTTTACACAGAAACGGGTCCGATCGGGAGAAAATCGCGTGGTTTGTATTGATCTGTATTGATTTATCTGACTGATCGTCAGATTTGAACAGGCAGTGATGGGGGAAAGTGTTCAGGTCCGGTCCGGCTGTAAGTATTAATAAATCTCACGTTTCAGAATAGATAAATACAGTAAAAATCATCTAGATGAGTATTTGTGTTATGTGTGATCAGAGGTTTGTGTTGGTGTTAAATGAGATGTTTTGATGTATTTCAGATGAACGTCTGACTGCAGAAGAAATGGATGAACAAAGAATTCAGAATGTGGCTTATCAATACCTGTGTCGCCTGGAAGAGGCCAAGAGGTCACACTATATACAATACACACAGTCTATATTCAATAAACTATTTCCATCCCGCACAGGTGCTGATAAACATGTCTGAAGCTGTGGGACATCAGTGCTATGGAGATGAATGATAAAGAGTGTTTGTCCTGCTCTCAGGTGGATGGAGGCCTGTCTGGACGAGGAATTACCTGCTCCCACAGAGCTGGAGGAGGCACTGAGGAATGGAGTTTATCTGGCCAAACTGGGCCATCGTTTCACACCTGATGTGGTTCCACTGAAGAAGATCTATGACATCAACCAGGAGAGATACAAGGTGAACATTTGATCTGAGATTAAAGGAATATTCCAGGTTTATTGACAGCATTGGTGGCATTATGTTGACTACCACAAAAATGTATTTCCATTCATCCCTTCTTTATAAAAGGGAAAACATGGAGGTTACAGTGGGACACTTGCAATGGAAGGGCCAATTTCTGTAGGGTTTAAAGTAGAGGACGACTGATATATCGGTTTTACCGGTTAATCGGTGCTGATGATTCCTAAAAAAGAAACTATCGGCATAGATTTGTGCAGATAACTGATTGTTCCACAAAGGAACTATCGGTAAAAACAATATATGTGTATATATTTGTGTGCGTGTGTGTGTGTGTTCGTAGTGGGCTAGAGCACATAACTGGTAATCAGGAGGTTGCTGGTTTGATCCCCACAGTCACCACCATTGTGTCCTTGAGTAAGGCACTTAACTCCAGGTTGCTCCTGGGGGATTGTCCCTGTAATAAGTGCACTGTAAGTCACTTTGGATAAAAATTTTTAAAAAAGTGCATAAATGTAAATGTGTGTGCGCATGCATGTGTGTGTGTATAACTGTGTGTGTGTGTGTGTGTGTGTGTGTGTGTGTATCGGTCAAACTCTAGTTTAAAGACAGACGTGAGGCTTATCATTTTATAAAACCCTTTTTCTTAAAACTTCTGTATTTTTTGAGCTGTAAAGTTGTAGAGTTTTAGGGTTAAAGATGTTACATCGTTATGGCAACAAAGTGGTAATTTGGCTGTAACATTACATAGATGCAGTTAGTAAATGATTTTATCACACTGTAATCATGTTTACACACACAGTGTTAATGTCAGTGAGTATTTTAATGTTTACAGATTAAACCCCATTGACTTCCATTGTTTCACTGGACACACAGTTGTGTGGAACAAGTCGAAGTATTTTTATCAACATTATGACACAAATACTGGTTCACTTATAATATGCAGAACGGCACCGGAGGAGCATTTGACCAGAATTTGAATAAGAAGCGAATTAAACTACTGTGAACTAGCCCACAAACAGACACATACAGGACGTCCCGGAGACTTCAGAATGTCAAAATAAAAGTCACAGGGTTTTAAAGTTAAGCGTGCATGATTGAGAAATATTACTGTTAATTGCATTTAAAATTCTAATAGTCAATAATAATAGTAATTATATTAATAATCAATAGACCTGAATCCTTTCATATACAGATACAAAATAAAAAACGGCTACTGATGACTTATACTGGAATAACTGTTAATTTTCTGCTACATTATCCAGAAGACTAGTTAATAATAAAGTGTTTCTTAATAATCTCTACATATATATTGGAATAATGTGTAGTTACAGGTGTGTGTTTCTGTACATATTAAAGAGTTCTCTGTTAGTTCTGCACAATAATGTAAAGATATTCTAAACTGATTGTGCAAAACAACAACAACAACACTGGTCTTGGATCAGCACCGGCCGATACTGAGATTCCAGATATCGGAGGAGAAGAAACGTGGTATCGGTGCATCCCTAATTCAGAGTGTATATATGAGTGTTTCTTCAACTTCGGGAACTCTCATGTCACAGGGCTTGATTTGAATTAAAACAGATTTCATCTCAGCGAGTACTGACGTTGACGTTCACACCTGGAGTCGCGAGTTTGAATCCAGGGTGTGCTGAGTGACTCCAGTCAGGTCTCCTTAGCAACCAAATTGGGCCGGTTGCTAGGGAGGGTGGAGTCACATGGGGTAACCAAATTGGGCCGGTTGCTAGGGAGGGTGGAGTCACATGGGGTAACCAAATTGGCCCGGTTGCTAGGGAGGGTGGAGTCACATGGGGTAACCAAATTGTCCCGGTTGCTAGGGAGGGTGGAGTCACATGGGGTAACCAAATTGTCCCGGTTGCTAGGGAGGGTGGAGTCACATGGGGTAACCAAATTGTCCCGGTTGCTAGGGAGGGTGGAGTCACATGGGGTAACCAAATTGTCCCGGTTGCTAGGGAGGGTGGAGTCACATGGGGTAACCAAATTGTCCCGGTTGCTAGGGAGGGTGGAGTCACATGGGGTAACCAAATTGTCCCGGTTGCTAGGGAGGGTAGAGTCACATGGGGTAACCTCCTCGTGGTGGTGATTAGTGGTTCTCTCAATGGGGCGTGTGGTGAGTTGTGTGTGGATCGTGGAGAGTAGCATGAGTCTCCACATGCTGTGAGTCTCCGCGGTGTCAAGCACAACGAGTCACGTGATCAGATGCGCCGATTGACGGTCTCAGAAGCGGAAGCAACTGAGATTCGTCCTCCATCACCCGGATTGAGGCGAGTAACCGCACCACCACGAGGACCTACTAAGTAGCTGGAATTGGGCGTTCCAACATTGGGGAGAAAAAGGGATAAAAAGAATAAAATAAACAAAATCAGATTTAAACTTTTTGTTATATGAAGGTCACAGTAAATTGACTTTTATTTTGTCAGGTGTTCATTATTATTAATAAATCATATTATTAAGTTATGTTAAAGGTTAGTGCTTGAGATGAAGAATGTTTGACGAAAATAAGGGAAATGTCCCATTTTATTGGGTGTCATAAAAGGGTTTTTGGGGGTGAAAATATGATGTAATGATGTGTATTTAGGACACTTTGAAACTAGCCTCAGCCAGACAAAAAAAGGTTAAAAGCGTCATTTCCTGCTCAGAATTGAATTAAATGGAAATGCACAGAAATGACACGCATGAACGTCGTTAGCAGACAAATGAAAGGAAATTGTGCCCCTTTCTCACCATTTTGAAGACGTGTTTGTTTTTGATTTGTCTCAGTTTAATTTGGTGAAATTCATGTTTTATTTATTTACATTTGTCTTCAATTCTGAGAGTTTATTTTGAACTTTCTGCTCTGATATTTGATACTTTGGCTCAACAGAGATTTTGTTTTTAATTATGCTAAAAATGTGTCAGTTTCTGGAAGTTGACTGAGCCCAAAGTGCCCAAAGTTGAAGAACGACCCTGATGTAAACCGAATGTGGCCAAAACATGCCAACAGATCTTATAATTGCAGGACAACTTCCTCTTAATTAGCAGTCGTGTGCAGAAACGACAGTTCTTCAGTTGTTCAATCGCCGCAGATCTCATGTTGAACCCCACTGAAGATGTCCTCTGATTTCCTCTCAGGTCACCGGACTTCAGTTCCGTCACACCGACAACATCAACCACTGGAGAAATGCCATGCTGGAAGTCGGGCTGCCAACGGTAAATCTCACATGTTGTTGGTGTTTATCACGTCCTTCCGTTGCTTCCTGTGTTATTGTGCTGACTACAGCAGATTCCTGTTTCATTCTGCAGATGTTTCATCCAGAGACGACAGATGTTTATGATAAGAAGAACATGCCGAGAGCCGTTTACTGTGTACATGCCCTCAGGTCCGAGCGAGATCATGTGATCTTAACCACACGATAATGAATGTCAGACTCTCACAATACTGAATATTGAATATTTGTGCTCTGGTCTCTTGTGTCAGTTTGTACTTGTTCCGGTTGGGTCTTGCCCCTCAAATCCACGACCTGTGCGGGAAGGTCAAATTTACAGGTAAACATCTCGTTGTCATTTGTCATGGAACGCTGGGATTTTCAGGCCCGGATAAATCATGGAAAACTCCTATAGTGAATATAAACGGTGTATTTAATAAAAATATCCTTATCCAATGTCATGTCAACGTTTTGAGATGTGTTTAATATTCTGCAGAGGAGGAGATTAATAACATGAAACTGGAGCTGGATAAATACGGGATTCAGATGCCGGCGTTCAGCAAGATTGGAGGAATTCTGGCCAATGAGCTGTCGGTGGACGAGGCGGCAGGTGGGTGCAAGCGGCAGTCCTCGGGGTCCCAGCACTGGGGCGCGGTATTGAGGTCGATACATTTTAGGCACCGGCCGAATTGCCTCTAAACAATCGAGTATCGGAAAATGTCGATACCTAAGGGGTTAATCTCATCAAAGTCAGTGATTAGCATGTAGCATGCTAGATGTGCCCAAATCGAATCCGCTTTATTACAGCAATCGTGAAGCTGCGTTCAACAGAGCGGCATCACCAGCGTCCAGCGCCGTTTGAACTCCACATGAAAAGCGCTTGCGGACACAAACGTCTCATTCTGAGTTTTGGGGAAAGTTTAGACTTAAGTGCTTCTGTGCGGATTAAAATACGTCTTACATACGCTGAAAAATACTGGAGTTCTCTCACAAGTCACGTTTGTGCTTGTTTTGCACATCAAACAATGTTAAGAGCTCCTTCCTCCATCCTGTAGCCTCTGACAGGGAAGCGCTGCCCCATAGACTTCTATTGTAAGTGTGTTTCTGTGGTAACTGACGGGCACAGGTACGGTGTATAGAGCAGAACTTCTGCTGAAAATGATGCCCGTGATGATTCATGAGCGTCTCTTCCCTGTTCAGTGCACGCAGCCGTGATCGCCATCAATGAAGCCGTGGATCGGGGTTGTGTTGAGGTGACCGCTCAGGCCCTGCGGAACCCCAACGCCATGCTGAACGCGCTGCAGGACGCGCTCATGCCCGTTTACCAGGAGATGTTGCGGCAGGCGCGGGCACAGAAAGCAGGGCGGGCATGGACGAATGTGAGAACATCAGATAAGCTCAAAGGAAAGATCGTCGGAGACGGTGATGACGCGATGAGAGTTTATAATATTTTCTGTGTTTCAGGGAAACGGATCAGGAGAGAAAGACATTTATGAAGAATATCTGACGCAGAGAGAAATACAAGAGTCCATTTACAGAGTGAACGGTAATTATAAAACAAGGGCGCTCGTATTTACACCAACAATAAATGATGCATTGTGGGAAGAATCTCATGACTGTAAAGTGTCTGGATGATTTACTTTGAGTTTGTGATTCTCAGGAGAACAAATTATAAACATCATGTGATGCCAGTAACAGCTGATGACCGTAGACACACGCTTTAGTCTGATGAACTCACTTATATTTACAAGAGTGTGTGTGTGTGTGTGTGTGTGTGTGTGTGTGTGTGTAGTGCAGTGGTGTGTGTGTGTGTGATGTTGTCATCAGCTGGAAAACAACAGAAAACTTGTAATGCTAACTGTGACCAAAAGATGGCTGTAGAGCTTCACTTATTGATGCTGTGTGTGTGTGTGTGTGTGTGTGTGTGTGTGTTTTGTACTGAGGATGATTTATAGTATCACCCTTTAATTTCTGTGTTTTTTCTGCATTGTGGCTGATTTGATTTTGAATTGCCGTTACAAATTGGGGACAAAAAAAAATAAAAATGTGGAAAATGTATTTCGGTCATAAATCACAGAATATCATATGAGGGTTGAATCGGAGTAGATGCTGTGCATCAAATACATCGTGATTTATGGCTGCTTCACAATTGAGATATCTTAATGATCACTGTAGTAATGTTGTAAATGTGTTTAATGGTCTTATATTTGTGTGTTTGCAGTGCGGGCAGCAGTCGAGCGTGCTGATGAGGCGTTAGACTGTGCTGATGCGCTGGCGCTGCTGTGTGCTCTGCAGGACTCGAGTCTTGGGCTCAAGGGGCTGGTGAGAGATCACGCAGGCTGGTACCTTGAACAACTGACTGCTGACAGGGAACAAAAGGCTCTGGTGAGACACAGCACTGAGTTTATCAGAAGGGATTTACCTGCTGAAGGCACTTATTCCTGTCATTTGACCCGGTCTGGTGTGTGTTTGTCAGGATCTGGGATGTGTGGACCCTCTGGAGAAAGATGAACTACAGGAGGGCATCAGTGTGGCAAATGAGGATGCACAGCGAGATCGAACCAGTCAGTGATGCCTCTCTATCTCACTAATGTGATGTGTGTGTGTGTGTGTGTGTGTGTCCATCTGTTTATCAAAGAAATGCCATTTATCTGTCAGACATTCGTCAGAGTTGGTGCTCAGTTCATTCTGTTCCTTGGTATTATCATCTGATTGATGTACCATCTCTGTACCATGGTACTGGCACAGCACTTTAGCAAGGGTGAGCATTAGAAGTAATGTGTGTGTGTGTGTGTGTGTGTGTGTGTGTGTGTGCGCAGTGCAGCAAGCAGTGTTTAAAATAAATGAAGCGGTGCAGCGTGGAGAACCTCGTCAGACAGTTCGGGCACTAATGAATCCAGACGCTCATCTGCCAGACGTGTTTCCGTTTGCAGCAGAACTTTACCAGAGAGAGCTGGCACCACTGCAGCGCCAGTGCCCACAGGTAACACACACACGCCAGTGCCCACAGGTAACACACACACGCCAGTGCCCACAGGTAACCCACACACAAACACACACACACGCCAGTGCCCACAGGTAACACACACACACGCGCCAGTGCCCACAGGTAACACACACACACGCACCAGTGCCCACAGGTAACACACACACACGCACCAGTGCCCACAGGTAACACACACACACGCACCAGTGCCCACAGGTAACACACACACACGCACCAGTGCCCACAGGTAACACACACACACGCACCAGTGCCCACAGGTAACACACACACACGCACCAGTGCCCACAGGTAACACACACACGCCAGTGCCCACAGGTAACCCACACACAAACACACACACACGCCAGTGCCCACAGGTAACACACACACACGCACCAGTGCCCACAGGTAACACACACACACGCACCAGTGCCCACAGGTAACACACACACACGCACCAGTGCCCACAGGTAACACACACACACGCACCAGTGCCCACAGGTAACACACACACACGCACCAGTGCCCACAGGTAACACACACACACGCACCAGTGCCCACAGGTAACACACACACTTTTACTGTTTATTGGCCTCCACCACATGAGAAACACGCATTAAATATAAGATTTTCAATAAGGTGTAAATGAACAATAGAACAGATTTTGTAAATAAATATTTAAAGTTCTGAAAGTGCAGCACATGTGTGCAGATAACACTTATACAGGAAACACAAAACAGTCCATGTCTTCATATCTCCCTCTGTATAATAATCAGAACTCAAGTGCTGATGTCCTCCATATCTGCTGTCTCTGCTGCCCATTCCTGTCTGGATAATATCCCGTCTTTCCTGGATTATTCACAGCGGTGTCATCTTTGACTTTCCACAGATATTCAGTAGACAAAATGAGTTGTGTGATCCAGCAGCTTTACACCACGTGTGTCAGTCAGTCCCTCACAGCCTCGTCGTGCTTCCTGTGAAAGATGCTGCTGATGTGAATGAGGGCAGTATGAGGAGTGATTAAGGGTGTAATTCGTGTGTTGTGCAGGGCGAGCTGCAACAGGAAGAGTTGTTTGTTGCCGTGGAGATGCTGTCGGCTGTAGCTCTGGTTAATCAGGCGCTGGAGGTCCGAGACTTTGGGGCGTTCAACGGTACGCTGATCAGTCCTGCAGCCGGACTCGCTGACATCGCCGACAGTTTCATACAGAGGTCAGAAGGAATCTACATTACATGCAACACATGATGCTTTTAAAAGCAGGTTTATTTTACTTCATATGGTAAAAACAATAATGCATGACTTGCTGCTTAAATATCGTGTGTGTGTCTGTCTGTGTGTCTGTCTGTGTGTCTGTCTGTGTGTCTGTGTGTGTGTCTGTGTGTGTGTCTGTCTGTGTGTGTGTCTGTGTGTCTGTCTGTGTCTCTGTGTGTGTGTGTGTGTGTGTGTGCGCGCGCAGGTATTTTGAGGAGTTGTGTGGGCTGAAGAAGAGTGCTGGTAAATCTCTTCTCACCTGGAATGACCTGCAGACGGGAATCAACAGTGTCAATGCAACCGCTCAACAGGAACATGAACGTCAGTGTACACACAATCATTTACAATGACTTCTAGGAACTGTGTGTGTGTTATCTAACTAGTGTGTGCAGCATCAGTGAGTGTGTGTGTGTGTGTGTGTTATCTAACTAGTGTGTGCAGCATCAGTGAGTGTGTGTGTGTGTGTGTGTGTGTGTTATCTAACTAGTGTGTGCAGCATCAGTGAGTGTGTGTGTGTGTGTGTGTGTGTTATCTAACTAGTGTGTGCAGCATCAGTGAGTGTGTGTGTGTGTGTGTGTGTGTGTTATCTAACTAGTGTGTGCAGCATCAGTGAGTGTGTGTGTGTGTGTGTGTGTGTGTTATCTAACTAGTGTGTGCAGCATCAGTGAGTGTGTGTGTGTGTGTGTGTGTGTTATCTAACTAGTGTGTGCAGCATCAGTGTGTGTGTGTGTGTGTGTGTGTTATCTAACTAGTGTGTGCAGCATCAGTGTGTGTGTGTGTGTGTGTGTGTGTGTGTTATCTAACTAGTGTGTGCAGCATCAGTGAGTGTGTGTGTTGTATTGGTGCAGAAATCCTCACTATCGGACTGATCAATCAGGCTTTGAGCCGCAGTGACCCTCAGAAAACCGTCGCGGCTCTGATGCTGCCCTCTAGTGGCCTGCAGGAGGTCCTGCCACTCAACGGCAGACGATACCACGACGTGCTGTCCAGAGTGAAGTCGCGCAAGGCAGAGGTGTGCAGCTGTTGTGTATCTCTTGTATATTACGCTCTGTATGCCGTGAGGAGAGAACACTCATTAGCTGTTTGTCTGTCTGTAGCTGAGCCGTGACCCTGGAGCTGAGCTCTGGTTGGCTGACATTCAGGAAGGTGTGAGACTGGCCAATCAGGACACTCAGAAAGCACTGAAGAGTGAGTAATGGCACAAACGCACATACTCATAAATGTGAGAGCTTCACATAGACTTCTAGTGTTTAATTCAATGTAATAAAATTGATCTGCACTTATATAGCGCTTTACACTGTCCCATTCACACACACACACACCAATGATGGCAGAGCTGCATGCAAGGTGCCAGTCTGCCACTGGGAGCAACTTGGGGTTCAGTGTCTTGCCCAAGGACACTTCGGCATGTGGAGTCATGTGGGCCGAACCACCAACCCTGTGATTAGCGGTTTGTGTTCCCGGTCAAAAGTGACCGGCCCACTAAGATTGTTTTTAAATCTCGAATGGCATTATATGATCACAAGATACTGCATTACATCTTTTGGCAACGTCCTTTTTAGTAACTATAACTTTGTTTTTTACATATTTAAAACAAAAAATATATATTTATTTTATCGATAGAGGGAATTATTGACCTGAGCTCATAGTGGGCTAGTGGGGGCCACTCCTGGCAGATAATATTACAAATTAAAATAATGGTGGGGGGTTCTGGGTATCTCAGTAAGTATTGCCGCTGACTATCACACCTGGAGTCGTGAGTTTGAATCCATGGTGTGCTGAGTGACTCCAGTCAGGTCTCCTTAGCAACCAAATTGGCCCGGTTGCTAGGGAGGGTAGAGTCACATGGGGTAACCAAAGTGGCCTGGTTGCTAGGGAGTGTAGAGTCACATGGGGTAACCACCTCGTGGTCACTATAATGTGGTTCTCGCTCTCGGTGGGGCGTGTGGTGAGTTGTGCGTGGATGCCGCGGAGAATAGCGTGAAGCCTCCACATGCGCTACGTCTCCACAGTAACGCACTCAACAAGTCATATGATAAGATGCGCGGATTGACGGTCTCAGACGCGGAGGCAACTGAGATTCATCCTTCGACACCCGGATTGAGGCGAGTCACTACAACACCACGAGGACTCGGAGCGCATTGGGAATTGGCTGTTACAAATTGGGGAGAAAGTACACGTGTGTATATTCGTTTTGTCCATGTGAATGTCTTCTAATCCTTCATAAATGTGTTGCGCAGTGTGTCTGGGTCTAGCTGCAGTGAATCAGGCTGTTAAAGAGGGTAAAGCGTCTCAGACTCTGCGTGTGCTGCGTCTGCCAGAGGTGGCGCTGCGGAGCGTGGTGTCCGAATGTGCCGCGGGATACCAAACGGAGCTGAATGCCCTTCTCCGAGCCAAAACACTGGAGGGTCAGTCGCACACAGCGCAAACACACAGAACACAACACTGAGGGGACTGTGCACATCTGCACAGTGTTAATATCCATGTGCTTTATTCTAAAGCCCCAGTGCTGTTAGTGGATATGTAGATGGCACCTTTAAAAGTGTGTGTGTGTGTGTGCGTGTGCGCAGGTGATAACAGGAGTACATGGATGAGGACAAAACTGCCGGACGGAAGCTCTTATTTCTTTCACCTGCAGAAACTGGAGGGCAGCTGGGAGCGACCTCAGGGGTTCGTCCAGAACAGCACCTGCCTGACGCGTGAGGAGATACAGGTGAAGTATTCGGTGTGTACTGTGCAGTGTGTAACCCATCGGACGCTCCGTTGTGAGTGTGCTCTGTCTCCCCCTGCAGGCCGTGTGCAGTAGTGTAACTGCGGCTCACAGCAGAGAGGTGCAGTGGAAGGCCAGTGACACACTGGTGCTGCAGCTGCAGGCGCGCATGCGAGGATTCCTGCTGCGACAGAAGTTAGCGGAGCGTCTGCACTTCCTCAACACACAGCTGCCCGCAGTCATCACTATCCAGGTGACACTTACCTGCTCATTTAAAGGGATAGGTCGCCACAAAGTATAGAATTGACTCGCCGTCATGTCGCACACCTGTCCGTGGATTATCCTGCTTATTTCCTTTATTACTTGCGTTGGTTAGTTTAAGCTGTCATTGATTTTCCCAGCACAAATTGCAAATGGAAGCATAAAAATAACGTCCATGTTTATCTACGGGTCGTTCGATCGAGAGTGTGATAACACTACATTTATTTGAATGAATTAAAGCTGTACAAACAAATGGAAATTAGTTTATTTGGAGACACACACACTGTGAATAAAAATGCACAATCCAGAAATAATAATAATAATATGCACAGAATGTAGAAGGGGTTGGCACTGGTTTTGGGCACGACTGTTGTAAAAGTGGCACTTATGTGATGAAGGATCCAAAACGCTTTGAAATCTGCAGACTTTGACCTCGGAGACATCCGTATGGTGTCATTAATGCCGTATGATTGATTGAATTAAGATTAAAGTCACGATATGACCGTGCACAATTACTAAACTGGCTGTTTTATAAACCATGTGCAAATGTTGTGTGAATCTGCACTATGACTTGAAATGGTCGTGTATAATTCACAGCACTCTTATTTTTCACTTCACTTGAGAGCAAGTCTGGATCTCACACTTCACTTGACCGGTGCCCACAGGTGTACTAACACCTGTACTAATAATGCACACCTCATTCATCAACAGGGAGCTCATAATGCTACGACTTTATTCTCGGCATTTTGACTTTATTCTCAAAATATTACGACTTTATTCTCGTGAGTAATTTTGACTTTATTCTCGTGAGTAATTTTGACTTTATTCCTGTAATTTTGACTTCATTCGCGTGCATAATTTTGACTTCATTCCTGTAATTTTGACTTCATTCGCGTGCATAATTTTGACTTTATTCGCGTACGTAATTTTGACTTTATTCGCGTACGTAATTTTGACTTTATTCGCGTACGTAATTTTGACTTCATTCGCGTACGTAATTTTGACTTTATTCCTGTAATTTTGACTTCATTCGCGTGAGTAATTTTGACTTCATTCTCAAAATATTACGACTTTATTTGCGTACGTAATTTTGACTTTATTTGCGTACGTAATTTTGACTTTATTCGCGTACGTAATTTTGACTTTATTCCTGTAATTTTGACTTCATTCTCAAAATATTACGACTTTATTTGCGTACGTAATTTTGACTTTATTCCTGTAATTTTGACTTCATTCTCAAAATATTACGACTTTATTTGCGTACGTAATTTTGACTTTATTCTCGTGAGTAATTTTGACTTTATTCCTGTAATTTTGACTTCATTCGCGTGCATAATTTTGACTTCATTCGCGTGCATAATTTTGACTTCATTCGCGTGCATAATTTTGACTTTATTCGCGTACGTAATTTTGACTTCATTCGCGTACGTAATTTTGACTTTATTCCTGTAATTTTGACTTCATTCGCGTGCATAATTTTGACTTCATTCCTGTAATTTTGACTTCATTCGCGTGCATAATTTTGACTTTATTCGCGTACGTAATTTTGACTTTATTCGCGTACGTAATTTTGACTTCATTCGCGTACGTAATTTTGACTTTATTCCTGTAATTTTGACTTCATTCGCGTGAGTAATTTTGACTTCATTCTCAAAATATTACGACTTTATTTGCGTACGTAATTTTGACTTTATTTGCGTACGTAATTTTGACTTTATTCGCGTACGTAATTTTGACTTTATTCCTGTAATTTTGACTTCATTCTCAAAATATTACGACTTTATTTGCGTACGTAATTTTGACTTTATTCCTGTAATTTTGACTTCATTCTCAAAATATTACGACTTTATTTGCGTACGTAATTTTGACTTTATTCTCGTGAGTAATTTTGACTTTATTCCTGTAATTTTGACTTCATTCGCGTGCATAATTTTGACTTCATTCGCGTGCATAATTTTGACTTCATTCGCGTGCATAATTTTGACTTCATTCGCGTACATAATTTTGACTTCATTCGCGTGCATAATTTTGACTTTATTCCTGTAATTTTGACTTCATTCGCGTGCATAATTTTGACTTCATTCGCGTACGTAATTTTGACTTCATTCCTGTAATTTTGACTTCATTCGCGTGCATAATTTTGACTTTATTCGCGTACGTAATTTTGACTTTATTCGCGTACGTAATTTTGACTTCATTCTCAAAATATTACGACTTTATTTGCGTACGTAATTTTGAATTTATTCCTGTAATTTTGACTTCATTCGCGTACGTAATTTTGACTTTATTCCTGTAATTTTGACTTCATTCGCGTGAGTAATTTTGACTTCATTCTCAAAATATTACGACTTTATTTGCGTACGTAATTTTGACTTTATTCGCGTACGTAATTTTGACTTTATTCCTGTAATTTTGACTTCATTCGCGTGCATAATTTTGACTTCATTCGCGTACGTAATTTTGACTTCATTCCTGTAATTTTGACTTCATTCGCGTGCATAATTTTGACTTTATTCGCGTACGTAATTTTGACTTCATTCGCGTGCATAATTTTGACTTCATTCTCAAAATATTACGACTTTATTTGCGTACGTAATTTTGAATTTATTCCTGTAATTTTGACTTCATTCGCGTACGTAATTTTGACTTCATTCTCAAAATATTACGACTTTATTTGCGTACGTAATTTTGACTTTATTTGCGTACGTAATTTTGACTTTATTCGCGTACGTAATTTTGACTTTATTCCTGTAATTTTGACTTTATTCCTGTAATTTTGACTTCATTCGCGTGCATAATTTTGACTTTATTCCTGTAATTTTGACTTCATTCGCGTGCATAATTTTGACTTCATTCGCGTGCATAATTTTGACTTCATTCGCGTACGTAATTTTGAATTTATTCCTGTAATTTTGACTTCATTCGCGTACGTAATTTTGACTTTATTCCTGTAATTTTGACTTCATTCGCGTACGTAATTTTGACTTCATTCTCAAAATATTACGACTTTATTTGCGTACGTAATTTTGACTTTATTCCTGTAATTTTGACTTCATTCGCGTACATAATTTTGACTTCATTCTCAAAATATTACGACTTTATTTGCGTACGTAATTTTGACTTCATTCGCGTACATAATTTTGACTTCATTCTCAAAATATTACGACTTTATTTGCGTACGTAATTTTGACTTCATTCCTGTAATTTTGACTTCATTCGCGTACGTAATTTTGACTTTATTCCTGTAATTTTGACTTCATTCGCGTACGTAATTTTGACTTCATTCGCGTGCGTAATTTTGACTTCATTCGCGTGCGTAATTTTGACTTCATTCGCGTGCGTAATTTTGACTTCATTCGCGTGCGTAATTTTGACTTCATTCGCGTGCGTAATTTTGACTTTATTCGCGTACGTAATTTTGACTTTATTCTCGTGCGTAATTTTGACTTTATTCGCGTGCGTAATTTTGACTTCATTCGCGTACGTAATTTTGACTTCATTCGCGTGCGTAATTTTGACTTTATTCGCGTACGTAATTTTGACTTCATTCGCGTACGTAATTTTGACTTTATTCCTGTAATTTTGACTTCATTCGCGTACGTAATTTTGACTTCATTCGCGTACGTAATTTTGACTTTATTCCTGTAATTTTGACTTCATTCGCGTGCGTAATTTTGACTTCATTCGCGTGCGTAATTTTGACTTCATTCGCGTGCGTAATTTTGACTTCATTCGCGTGCGTAATTTTGACTTCATTCGCGTGCGTAATTTTGACTTCATTCGCGTGCGTAATTTTGACTTCATTCGCGTGCGTAATTTTGACTTCATTCGCGTGCGTAATTTTGACTTCATTCGCGTGCGTAATTTTGACTTCATTCGCGTGCGTAATTTTGACTTCATTCGCGTGCGTAATTTTGACTTCATTCGCGTGCGTAATTTTGACTTTATTCCTGTAATTTTGACTTCATTCGCGTGCGTAATTTTGACTTTATTCCTGTAATTTTGACTTCATTCGCGTACGTAATTTTGACTTTATTCCTGTAATTTTGACTTCATTCGCGTGCGTAATTTTGACTTCATTCGCGTGCGTAATTTTGACTTTATTCGCGTACGTAATTTTGACTTTATTCGCGTGCGTAATTTTGACTTCATTCGCGTGCGTAATTTTGACTTCATTCGCGTGCGTAATTTTGACTTCATTCGCGTGCGTAATTTTGACTTCATTCGCGTGCGTAATTTTGACTTCATTCGCGTGCGTAATTTTGACTTCATTCGCGTGCGTAATTTTGACTTCATTCGCGTGCGTAATTTTGACTTCATTCGCGTGCGTAATTTTGACTTTATTCGCGTGCGTAATTTTGACTTTATTCGCGTGCGTAATTTTGACTTTATTCCTGTAATTTTGACTTCATTCGCGTGCGTAATTTTGACTTTATTCCTGTAATTTTGACTTCATTCGCGTGCGTAATTTTGACTTTATTCCTGTAATTTTGACTTCATTCGCGTGCGTAATTTTGACTTTATTCCTGTAATTTTGACTTTATTCCTGTAATTTTGACTTTATTCGCGTACGTAATTTTGACTTCATTCGCGTGCGTAATTTTGACTTTATTCCTGTAATTTTGACTTCATTCTCAAAATATTACGACTTTATTTGCGTACGTAATTTTGACTTTATTCCTGTAATTTTGACTTCATTCGCGTGCGTAATTTTGACTTTATTCGCGTGCGTAATTTTGACTTTATTCGCGTGCGTAATTTTGACTTTATTCGCGTGCGTAATTTTGACTTTATTCGCGTGCGTAATTTTGACTTTATTCCTGTAATTTTGACTTTATTCGCGTACGTAATTTTGACTTCATTCGCGTGCGTAATTTTGACTTTATTCCTGTAATTTTGACTTCATTCGCGTACGTAATTTTGACTTCATTCGCGTGCGTAATTTTGACTTCATTCGCGTGCGTAATTTTGACTTCATTCGCGTGCGTAATTTTGACTTCATTCGCGTACGTAATTTTGACTTCATTCGCGTGCGTAATTTTGACTTTATTCCTGTAATTTTGACTTTATTTGCGTACGTAATTTTGACTTCATTCGCGTGCGTAATTTTGACTTTATTCCTGTAATTTTGACTTCATTCGCGTGCGTAATTTTGACTTTATTCGCGTACGTAATTTTGACTTTATTCGCGTACGTAATTTTGACTTTATTCGCGTACGTAATTTTGACTTTATTCGCGTGCGTAATTTTGACTTCATTCGCGTGCGTAATTTTGACTTCATTCGCGTGCGTAATTTTGACTTCATTCGCGTGCGTAATTTTGGCTTCATTCGCGTGCGTAATTTTGACTTTATTCCTGTAATTTTGACTTCATTCGCGTGTGTAATTTTGACTTTATTCCTGTAATTTTGACTTCATTCGCGTGCATAATTTTGACTTTATTCGCGTACGTAATTTTGACTTCATTCTCAAAATATTACGACTTTATTTGCGTACATAATTTTGACTTTATTCGCGTACGTAATTTTGACTTTATTCCTGTAATTTTGACTTCATTCGCGTGCGTAATTTTGACTTCATTCGCGTGCGTAATTTTGACTTCATTCGCGTGCGTAATTTTGACTTCATTCGCGTGCGTAATTTTGACTTTATTCGCGTGCGTAATTTTGACTTTATTCCTGTAATTTTGACTTCATTCGCGTACGTAATTTTGACTTTATTCGCGTGCGTAATTTTGACTTTATTCCTGTAATTTTGACTTCATTCGCGTACGTAATTTTGACTTCATTCGCGTACGTAATTTTGACTTCATTCGCGTGCGTAATTTTGACTTCATTCGCGTACGTAATTTTGACTTCATTCGCGTACGTAATTTTGACTTCATTCGCGTGCGTAATTTTGACTTCATTCGCGTGCGTAATTTTGACTTTATTCCTGTAATTTTGACTTCATTCGCGTACGTAATTTTGACTTCATTCGCGTGCGTAATTTTGACTTTATTCCTGTAATTTTGACTTCATTCTCAAAATATTACGACTTTATTTGCGTACGTAATTTTGACTTTATTCCTGTAATTTTGACTTCATTCGCGTACATAATTTTGACTTCATTCTCAAAATATTACGACTTTATTTGCGTACGTAATTTTGACTTTATTTGCGTACGTAATTTTGACTTTATAATAAAATAATTCAATAAAATAAAGGAAAAGGTTGATTTGTAATGCATGTTAGTCTGGTCGTCACATAACTATGATTGTTTTGTGTTGTCAGTCCCACTGGAGGCGTCACCTGCAGCAGAGAGAATACAGAAGCAGACTGCAGTATATGCACCAAAATTGGAGAGCTGTCGTGAAGGTAACGCAAGACTCCATCAGGACACTCAGTTAAGAGGGTAACGGGGGGTTTGGACTCGTGTTTGATCGCTCTTCTCTCTCAGATCCAGGCCACGGTGAAGATGTGGCTCGCCCGCAGGAGATATCTCGCCCGACTCAACTGCTTCCGGAGAAACGTGAGGGCCACTTCTGTTTCCTCGACGGTTTCTCTGGTGGTGTTTGTGTGTGATTTAAACGTTTGTGTTTATGTGTCAGGTTGGAGCCATAATCCGCATCCAGGCGTTCTTCAGAGCCAACCGGGCCCGTGAGGAGTACCGGCTACTGGGTCAGTCCCAGTCTACCTTTCAGCCTTTTGACAATATTTAATGTACATTTCGATATTTGTATGTATTTGCTCTTTAGGATACTTCATGTTCGATACATCGCCCAGCCCTTCAAAACAATTCACTTAAGACACTTATTAACAGAAACAGCATATAAAGTCAGACAACATTTAATACGTCTGTTTCTGATGCTGCTCATTGATTGTGTCGTTCAGTTCACTCCAGCACGCCGCCGCTGTCTGTGGTGCGCAAGTTCGCTCACCTGCTGGAGTTGGGCGACAGTGACATCCGTCAAGAGGGGGAGCTGCTACGTCTCAGAGAAGAGGTCGTGAGGTCAATCCGAGCCAACAGACAGCTGGAGGCCGACCTGGACCTGATGGACCTGAAGATCGGACTGCTGGTCCGGAACAGAGTCACTCTGCAGGTCAGGACCGAACCGGTGTACTTCAGAGATCAAAGAACAAACGGGTGTGATGTCATTTATAACAAGCTGTTTTTGCGTTCAATTCGGTGAGCTGTTGCGAAAGCCGTTCACACCTCTGGCCAAAGTAACTTACGCCTCTCTGATCTTCCCTCTTTTGTCTGTTTTTGCCATTATTACTCTTTTAAACGCATCTTTGCAGTAGTATCAGTGTCATCATAAATGACAATAACGTTGTGTAATCGCCGCATATATATGACTTTAAATCATCATCGAGTGGTTAAAACCGCTTTTACTGACCTCATAGATTGAGGCGTAACGTCATTAATAACACATTTGAATGTCACATTAGTTAAAGTTTTCTATATTTAAATGATCCTCTAAACTCCTCCCACAGCGGTGTGACATGTCTGAATGTTCACAGACTTCTTTTTAGCCCTGAATGAAGAACGAAGCTCAACATGTCTCTGTATCTGTCTGTGTTTGTGTAGGAGGTGGTGTCTCACTGTAAGAAGCTCACTAAGAAGAATAAGGAGCAGTTGTGTGATATGATGGATCTGGACCGACACAAGGGCCTGAAATCAATGAGTAAAGAGAAGAGAGACAAACTAGAGGCCTATCAGCACCTGTTCTACATGCTGCAGGTACACGCACACACACTCGCTCACACTCACTCTCACATGCACGCACTCACACTCACTCTCGCATGCGCGCGCTCACTCACTCTCACATGCACTCACACACACTCTCGCATGCGTGCGCTCACTCACTCTCACATGCACGCACACACACTCTCTCTCTCACATGCGCGCGCGCACACTCACTCTCACATGCACGCACACACACTCTCTCTCTCACATGCGCGCGCGCACACTCACTCTCACATGCACGCACACACACTCTCTCTCTCACATGCGCGCGCGCACACTCTCACATGCACGCACACACACTCTCTCTCTCACATGCGCGCGCGCACACTCACTCTCACATGCGCGCGCGCACACTCACTCGCACACACTCTGTCTCTCTCACTCACACACGTGAGTGTGCGCGTGCATGTGTCACAATCACTCGCTCACATACACACACACTGCTTAATCATTGAAGAGTGTTTATCAAAACACTAATGATAATTCATCTGAAAATTGGTCAGTAATATGGTTGTGTGTGTGTGTGTGTGTGTGTGTGTGTGTTTAGACTCAACCGCTGTATCTTGCTCAGCTGATCTTCTTGATGCCTCAGAATAAAAGCACCAGGTTCATGGAGACGGTCATCTTCACTCTCTTCAACTACGGCTCAGATTGCAGGGAGGCGTTCTTGCTGCTGCAGCTCTTCACTGCCGCACTACGCCACGAGATCAAGTACGTACTTAATCGCTCACACACTGATCGCACCAGACTAGGACTGGGCAATGGGACGATGTAACAAGATATCAACCATGTATTACAAATCTGCGGATTGTGACAATCATTAACATACAATGATCGACAATATCGGTGAATAGCAACACCATGGATCTGGGAAGTCACCAGATACACTATATGGACAAAAGTGTTGGGCCACACCTCTTAATCACTGAATTCAGGTGCTTCGTTCAGTCCCATGTTTGCATGGTCGAGCAGCTGTATGCCAGCGTTACATCACCAAGCACAATGCCAAGCGTTGGATGGAGTGGGGTAAAGCACGCTGGCATTGGACTCTGGAGCAGTGCAGACGTGTTCTGTGGAGTGACCAATCACGCGTCTGGCAGTCTGATGGACGAGTCCGGGTTTGGCGAATGCCCGGAGAACGTTTCCTGCCTGACTGCATTGTGCCAACTGTCAAGTTTGGTGGAGGAGGGATAATACTATGGGGTGGTTTTTCTGAGGTTGGCGAAGGCCCCTTTAGTTCCACTGAGGGGAAATGTGAATGCCTCCGCTTACCAGGACATTTTGGAAGATTTGATACTTCCAGCTTTATGAGCAGTTTGGGAAGGTCCTTTTCTGTTCCAGCATGACGGTGCCCCAGTGCACAAAGCAAGGCCCATAAAGGCACGGTTGGAGGAGTTTGGTGTGGAAGATCTTGACTGGCCCGCACAGAGCCCTGACCTCAACCCTATCCAACACCTTTGGGATGGACTAGAACAGAGATTGCCAGCCAGACCGTCTCGTCCAACATCAGTGTCTGACCTCACAAATGCTCTTCCGGAAGAACAGCCAAAAATTCCAACAGACTTTCCAAAATCTTGCAGAAAGCGTTCCCAGAAGAGTGGAAGCTGTTATAGCTGCAAAGGGGGACCAACTCGATATTAATGCCTATGGATTTAGAACGGGATGTCATAAAAGCTCCTGTAGGTGTCCCAATACTTTTGTCCATATACTGTATTTTAAACTGTAGCCCAGGGTGTGAAATTGTTACCGCTATCCACCAAATGCAACAAGGCTGAATCCAGCTCCTTATTCGCAAGCTCCTCGTCCAAATGCAGTTATTTCATGAGCGGGTAAGTGTGCTTATCTGCCCTCAACAATGGTGGACGACCTGTAAGATGTCTCAGAGTAACATAGCTGTTAAACACAAAGACGCTCTTTATTCTGTTTTTAAGAACAATCAAAAGAAAAGTGGTCAATGCCCGTGTCTGATGCGCTGTTTGTTCAGAGGCGTGCAGCGCGAGCGTCTCGTGGAACACGTGCCTGTATCACTCTTTCGGTCGTCTCAAAACTGTTTGCAAGAATAGTGTTGATGCCCTCAGACCATCTCAGGAGGTGCTGTGAGTTTAGTTCGCTTTATTCCCATGGATCAGTTCGTGCTTAACACGCATTGTGAACGCAACTCTGCAGGTTTACTAAAATATGTCTTTTGTATTAAAGAAACAATGACAAATATAATTAAATCATAAAATAATACAATACCATATTTATCTTGGTTCTACAATTGTGTTATATATATTATTCTAAGCAGCATTAACTGTCTAACGAAATGCAATACAGACAAAAATTAGATAAGCCCAATCTCAGTTGCCTCCGCTTCTGAGACCGTCAGTCGGCCAACAGTGCTTAATATCAATAGCAAAACACCCACAATCACACAACAGATAATGTAACACAAGCGAGCTGTGGTTAGTGTTTCGATGATGAATATGTCATGTGACTTCCTGCAGTGTGAAGGTGGACTGTCCACAGGAAGTGGTGACTGGAAGTCCTACTGTCATAAAGATGCTTGTGAGTTTCTACCGTCACGCTCGCGGTCAGAACGCGCTGAAGGACATCCTGGGCCCTGCGATTAGAGAAGTTCTGCAGGACCGAACGCTCAACATCCGGACCGACCCGATGGAGATCTACAAGAGCTGGATAAACCAGACAGAGAGCCAGACGGGACAGAAGAGGTCAGGATAACACCCCATCACACACTCTCATACACACAAATGGCTTGTGTAAATAATGTTGTGTGTCTTTCAGTTGTTTGCCGTATGAGGTGAGTGTTGAAGAGGCGTTGAGTCACTCTGAGGTTCAGCAGAGGTTAGACATCTCCATCACCAACCTGAAGAGTCTCACTGATCGTGTGCTGAACGCCATCATCAGCAACATACACAAACTGCCGTACGTATCTCACACACACGCCAGTGCCCACAGGTTGCACACACACACACACACACCAGTGCCCACAGGTTGCACACACACACACACACCAGTGCCCACAGGTTACACACACACACACACACACACACCAGTGACCACAGGTTACACACACACACCAGTGCACACTGGTAACGCGCACACCAGTGCCCGCAGCTATTACACTCTTCCAGTCACAAACATGTTCTCTCTCACAGATTGTGTGTGTGTGTGTGTGTGTGTGTTGTCTAAATCAGGTATGGTTTGCGTTACACTGCCAAAGTTCTGAGAGACGCCCTGCAGGAGAAGTTTCCTGATGCCAGTGACGACGAGCTGTACAAGGTGACTTTATCAGACTTTATCTCCACAAGACCAGTTTATCCAGCTCCGAGTTTCATCATTCCATCAACCCGCTCAAAACTTACGACTTTCCTCACACACGTCTGCTTGATGAGGTCCCAGTGTTACACTCACACGTTTGTAAAGCTGTTCATCTTCCATTGTCATAATGTCCAGTGGCCTATAGGTGTCTCTATACTGCATGCTCCATTTCTATCATCATACCCCATAAACTCAATCTGAACGCAGAGATGCCCGCTTCTCATGTTCAATGCCCGCTTCTCATGTTCAATGCCCGCTTCTCATGTTCAGTGCCAGATTCAGCACGCTCAAAGCTAAACATTCAACATGAATGCTTGAGTATTTCCTTATAATAATCATTTAAAGATGTCTTTATAATCTCACAGGAGAGTGCTGGAGAAACAGACTAATGTAGTCAATGTATAACAATATAAACACATCTTTATCTGTCACTCTAGTGTTCTTTACCTCATTGAGCATTCTGCGGTGTTCCCTTGAGTCATAGTGTGTGTGTGTGTGTGTGTGTGCGTGTGCGTGTGTGCAGATCGTGGGTAATCTCGTCTATTATCGGTATATGAACCCTGCTGTCGTGGCACCAGACGGGTTTGATGTGGTGGAGTTTGGGGTCGGTTCTGCTCTGTCTGCGGGTCAGCGGCGGACACTGGGCTCCATCGCTCGGATCCTACAGCATAGCGCTGCGCTCAAACACTTCCAGGGAGACTCCGACCACCTGCGTGCTCTCAACGAATACATCACACGCACTCATGGCAAATTCAGGTGAGTGTTTGATTTCAGAGGAGCACAAGACTGTCCACTTCCTGTCTCATGGCTCTGTCCTCTCTCTCTCGTGCTGCAGGAAGTTCCTGCAAGCTGCCTGTGATGTGCCTGATCCTGAAGAACGCTTTAATATTGATGAATATTCAGAGACGCTGATCCTCAACCGACCCGTCATCTACATCTCCATCAGTGAACTCCTCAACACGCACAGAGTCAGTGTCTCTACATGCGTTCTGTTTCTTTGTGCGCTGCATGTTGCGTTTGTTTTAGTGCCAGTGTCACAAATATTCAGGCTGCAAACAGGACTTGTGTTGGGTCACATGGTTTTGGGGGCATTTACGGGCATTTACTCGTCACCACGAGGAGGTGACGCTGACTATCACACCTGGAGTCGTGAGTTTGAATTCAGGGCATGCTCCAGTCAGATCTCCTTAGCAACCAAATTGTCCCGGTTGTTAGGGAGGGTGGAGTCACATGGGGTAACCAAATTGTCCCGGTTGCTAGGGATGGTAGAGTCACATGGGGTAACCTCCTTGTGGTCACTATAATGTGGTTCTCGCTCTCGATGGGGTGTGTGGCGAGTTGTGTGTGGATGCCGCGGAGAATAGCGTGAAGGCTCCACACGCGCTACGTCTCCATGGTAACACCCTCAACAAGTCACGTGATAAGATGCGCGGATTGACGGTCTCAGACGCGGAGGCTACTGAGATTCATCCTCCACCACCCGGATTGAGGCGAGTCACTACGCCACCATGAGGACTTGGAGCACATTGGGAATTGGGCGTTACACATTGGGGATAAGCACAACATCATGACCTCTCGTGTGTTTTTGCTGAAATATTACACCTGTTGGTTGCTTAAAATTTCCTGGAAAATTGTGCCTTAAAAACAGTGGGAATCCTGGTGAAGCAACCTGCAGTAATTGTTTCCAACAGTAATATGCCACTTTGTCACATGACCTCATCGCGTTGCATGTTTAATTCAGCAAGCGTGCACTTATGTCAAAAATGGTTTTATTTTGCATTTTTAATTCAGCTGTCTGTAAAAATGCAGGAAAATCACAGTTGAATTTACGTCCAGCTCCTTCATTACACTTTAAATGGATGTACTCTACAGAAATATATGAGTATTATGCCATTCTTGAGTGTCTCGAGTCTCTTTCTGCCTCTGTAGTAACTCTTTCCTCATGATGCTTGTATATTTGAACTGGATTTGTGTTGTCGTTATAGCTGCTGTTGGAGCATCAGGATTCTCTGTGTCCGGATCCGTCTGATCCTCTGCAACATCTGCTGCAGGATCTCGGCTCGGTGTCGTCTGTTCAGGATATAGTAGGTACGTCAACCCTCATTTAACCCTATTAAAACCGAAGTGTACTTTGGGCTTTAGAAGGTAGGTGATGAATAGGGTAAAACGTCTCCTCTCATCCACTCTGTTCTGATCATGAGTCGTGTGTCTGTACAGGAGAGGGGCATCTCAACCCTTCAGATCCAAACGTGGAACAGACTTTAGCCAAGATGGAAGTGTCTCTGACGCTCACCAGTAAGTTTGACGTCTTCAGAAGTTCTGATGACAAACCTGACGCACGAGGAATACTGCTGAGGTGAGATGAAACCGATGGAGTTTGGATTGGCTTTGATGCTAATGAATTATTCATTGAGTTTATTTCCTGTCTGATTGATCATCAGTACGAAGCAGCTGATAATCGATGTGATCAGAACACAGCCGGGTGACACGCTTGGTGAGGTGCTGCAGATCTCCGCCTCCAGGGATCAGGTAGAGATAACCCCGCCCACACACGTACACCCATCACTTCATCCAATCCAATGTCTGAGATTAACATTATTATAAATGCACAAAATCTTCCACTTAGTGGATTTCCTGTGGATTTCTATGTAATGTTTCATGTTGTAGGTCCATACAATACAAGTGAATGGTGACCAGAACTTTCAGCATTTACGAAGCTAGATACGTGTGTGTGTGTGTGTGTGTGTGTGTGTGTGTTCATGTTCATTTAGGAGGTACAGCATGGGTGGATGATGAATCAACGCGCTCAGAGAGATGCACGAACCCCAGAGAAGATGAAGAGGAACCAATCACTGATCGCCGACGGCAACCTGACGCTGGAGGAGAAAAAGAGAAAAATCCAGAGGAACCTAAGGCGACTCGAGTCCATGGGAGCCCTCACACCACCTGACACACACACACAAATACTGCAGCTAATCGCAAAGGTAACAAATGACCAGATGTTTGTTAGTTAGGCAGTGTGTCTGTGTGTGTCTGTGTGTGTCTGTGCTCATGGGCGGTGTGTGTTTGTGTTTGCAGGATATTCGTCATCAGCGTGTGTATCGTCAGAGGCGTCAGGCAGAGCTGGTTAAACTTAAACAGACTTTAAACAGTCTGCACGGCAAGAGCAGCTTCCACTCTGAACAGGTGGATTATTACAGTCAATACATCAACACCTGCCTGAAGAACCTCACAGCTAGGTACAACACACACACACTACAGCCTGTGTAAACACTGTAACACTGGTTCAACTCTTGAGTTTCTCTGAGGTACATCAAACTCATTAAATATTCATCAAACTCATTAAATATTCATGTCACATGTTGTTGGACAGCTCTCAAAGAGTAAAATACAACCAGACTATTTGTTTTACTCACAGATGAAAATATAGCGAGTAATAGTGAAGTATATGTCTTTGACAATTATTTTGATGTCGCTTACATGCCTCATTTTCACTTATAACTTCACGAAAAATATACATAACATAAAATATCACATATCATTATTTAGATGAGTTGATTATCTTTCAATCGAGTCCACACACAAGATAATCAGATGTATAGATCATTAGATAATCCACATGAAGCACAATGTTACATATGACCAGCAGGAGATGGCGCCAAATACATGACACAGACTCAATGATGACTCAAATGGCACAGAATGAAACCGAATGAGTTGATTATCTTTCAAACGAGTCCACACACAAGATAATCAGATGTATAGATCATTAAATAATCCACATGAAGCACAATGTTACATATGGCCACCAGGAGATGGCGCCAAATACACGACACAGACTCAATGATGACTCAAATGGCACAGAATGAAACTGAATGAGGTGATTATCTTTCAAACGAGTCCACACACAAGATAATCAGATGTATAGATCATTAAATAATCCACATGAAGCACAATGTTACATATGGCCACCAGGAGATGGCGCCAAATACACGACACAGACTCAATGATGACTCAAATGGCACAGAATGAAACTGAATGAGATGATTATCTTTCAAACGAGTCCACACACAAGATAATCAGATGTATAGATCATTAAATAATCCACATGAAGCACAATGTTACATATGACCACCAGGAGATGGCGCCAAATACATGACACAGACTCAATGATGACTCAAATGACACAGAATGAAACTGAATGAGATGATTATCTTTCAATCGAGTCCACACACAAGATAATCAGATGTATAGATCATTAAATAATCCACATGAAGCACAATGTTACATATGACCACCAGGAGATGGCGCCAAATACATGACACAGACTCAATGATGACTCAAATGACACAGAATGAAACTCATTTTGTGAAATCTCATGAGTAAAATCATGTCTGCATGCTATGCAAACCTTTAGTCATTGTTGTGTTTGCATGTGTAATTAGTTCTTATATACGATTATTATCTTTTATTTGTTTGGAGATGTTTTTGGACACTATGATCAATTATATTTGTAATGTTGGAACTTTTGATTGATTTGTCGTATCAACACAAAATTTTACTCCGATACAGTTGACATGATTGGGAATAAAACAAAGCCAGTTTTACAGGGCCGCCTTATTTACACCCAGAGATATATAATTGCAAATCAGCAGTTTAAAAAAAAAAAATTGTGTTTTTAGAGAGTCCCAGAATTGATCATACCCTATATCATTAAAAAAAAAAAAAAAAAAATCTTTAAAATGATAACTAACGCTCGACACAGAGCCTAAAGAGTTAAGTAAGTAACTTGGGTAACTCAAAGTAACTAAGGAAGTCATTTGTAGGTTTATTTTACCTAAAACACACCGACTCAGAAAACTAACGTTAGAAAACTAACGTCAGTCATTTCTGATGGTAAAAAGTCTCAGTTGGTAAGTGTTAAGAGTGTGAGTTTGAGTGTTTGATGTCGTCTGTCTGTGTTTCACAGTAAAGTCAATGGGAAGAAGGTTTCAGAGAATAAAGGGAAGAAGAAGAAGCCGTCGGCTCTCACGTACACAGCAGCACGTCTGTATGAGAAAGGAGTTCTTCTGGAGATCGAAGACCTGCCCGTCACACAGTATGACAAATACACAACACACACACAAGGCATTAACTAGAGAACGGTATTATTATAATAACCCTTTTTTCACAACTGATACTAAAAGAAAAGTACAACAACTTGAAATGCATCATGGGAATGTTATCCGAATATATGTTGTAATAACAATAACCGTTAAAATAATCTACTGTTCTTTAATTGTGCTTGTTCAACAAAACCAAACAACTTTCTTTACGCAAACCATATCCCGAGGGAGCGCAAACCATATCCCGAGGGAGCGCAAACCATATCCCGAGGGAGCGCAAACCATATCCCGAGGGAGCGCAAAAGGTGTTCCGAGGGAGCGCAAACCATATCCCGAGGGAGCGCAAACCATATCCCGAGGGAACGCAAAAGGTGTTCCGAGGGAGCGCAAACCTTATCCCGAGGGAACCCAAATTGTTCCTGGGAAGCACAAATCTTATCCCAAGGAATGCAAAAAAAATTATTCCGAGGGAACATAACTTATTACACAGGAATGCAAACTATTCAGAGAGAATGTAAAAGTTATTACACGGGAACAGAAACGTAAAACTTATTCAGATGGAACGCAAACTATTCCGGGGGAAAGCTAACCTTATTCCAAGAGAATGCAAACTATTGTGAGGGAATGGGGAAAATATTCTTGCCCTGTCCTCTAACGGGCTCTGTAGAACATTGTATACATCTGTTAAAAAGATCTCAAGCATTAACCATTTTGATTTACTAAAAATGTAGTTGCGGTCGTGAATGCTGATTGGTCATTCCAGACGTATTAATATACACACAAGGAATCATCTGCAGTCTGCTGGTTATCTTCTGACTGTTCACTGTGTCTGTCTGTAGGTTTAAAAATGTGATCTTTGACATCGTGCCTGGTGAGGAGGACGGGACATTCCTGGTGAAAGCTCGTTTTATGGGTGTGGATATGGAAAGATTTCCTCTTAAATATCAGGTGAGCCACAAACAGCATAACATCAGCGAAAAGGTGCATTTGCACAGAAACCATGCAAGTGCAACACTTCTCAAACGTGATTGTTGAAGTGTGCAGCGGGCAAAGCCAAGTTTACTATTGTCATGACAACTAGTACACATCTGAAGACATCTCGGCATTTCAGACAAGGAAGTGATGTTTTAGGAACGCTCACAGAGACGCCTGAGAACAGTATACAGATGTTTTAGAAGAATAATGTGTCTGTCTGTGTGTAGGACCTGTTGCAGTTACAGTATGAAGGAGTTTCAGTGATGAAGATGTTTGATAAAGCCAAAGTCAACGTCAATCTCCTCATCTTCCTCCTCAACAAGAAATTCTTCAAGAAGTGACGCGTTGCATCACACGACTGTTTATCAGCACATCGCTCACTTTCAGAGGGCAGCACTTCCTCGAGCTCTTACCGAGAGGTGAAGCAACAGGAAGTTCTGTAGCGCTTTGATTTTCCTACATTTTATATTTGAGTTATATGCCAATAATCCTGAAACACTCAAAACGACTTTATTTCTCGCTTTCCTAGTGTAAGCCAGTCAAACCAGTGTAATATCTGTACCGATTTGAAATGCTTTAATGTCTTTGATACTCAACACTACATATAATCACTCATTTATTTATATCAAGCTTTATAGTAATTATATGCATCACAGGGCATGCTGAGAATAATATTTATATGCATTTACCCCGATCATTTGAAATGTTATGCTTTTTTTTATTAAATTGTAATTTTTTTTTTATTACGAAGACAAGCACACAAGTTGTTCAGTCCCGTGTGATCCAGTGGCGGGCGGGCGTGTTTAAGTGTGCACGCGCCTAAGTGTGCGCGCGCCTAAGTGAGTGAGTGCGTGTGTGAGCGCGCGCGTGTGTGTGTGTGTGTGTGTGTGTGTGTGTGTGTGTGTGTGTGTGTAGTTGAGTAAATCTCAAGAGTTTTGACTTTTCTGATGATTAGTTCTACAGCTGAAATGCAGATTTATGTCCGTGTGTGAGCTCTTATGCTGTTTTAAAGCTGTTTTACTACATATTGGTTACTACATTTTCAGACTAATAGTTGTGTAAATATTTTCTGTCTCATTTTTCCTTCTAAAACAATCTTTTTCTGCTTTTTTCCATCACATTTGTGTTTTCTTGTCATCATAAATGTTCAGTCGCTCCACTACTGTGTGTAATCGTCAGTGGTCGTCATATCATGCTATTTGTGTTTTCAATAAGATGTTTGCATGAATAAAAATAAATTTAAATTGAACCATTCTCTCCACAAACGTGTCTTTATCTGATTATCTAATAGTATTCAACATTATTTAAACAGCTACATTTTTGTATTTGAATCATCTCCGCAAACTTTCCCCATGGAAATAATGGTTCTGTTGCCAAACTTCACCATCGCGAGTGTGTGGCAAAGTCCTCTAAATTCATTAGTGAGAATAACGAATTTAAAATGATAAAGACCGATCAACATTGGGGAACCACTGACACCCCACAAGCAGACCTGTGAGCGTCGAGCTCTGCGCACTTTGCTAATTTTTTTATTATTCTCATGTTATAATCTGGTGAAATTTGATATACCCAGTTACGCATTTGCTCTTGAGGGAAAACGTGGCGAAGAAGTCAAAATTCTCAGGCTCTGGAGACATTAAAAGACACGTGGTCCGGGTGAAATTCCCGACAGGCCTACAGACTGGGGACTCTATTTGGATGTCTCGACGGGAGAAGAAATCCAGCGTCAACTGTCCAACATGTTGATGATGCTGACGAAGGTTCTTGCTGACTTGGAGGATCTCGCTGTAATACGTCGATCGATTCCGGCGATGGAAATAAAATTCTCTGAGTTGGTTACAAGAGTGGCAGATGTTGAGTATGGAGTTGATTATCTGGAGTCATCGGAGGGGGATTTATCCGCTAATCCACCCACGACCAAAGTTGATTTGGAACGTATTCTTGAAAAGCTTGAATATTTTGAGAATAGAAGCTGCAGAAATAACATCCGAATTGTTGGAATTCCTGAGCATGAGGATGGCAGTGATATGGGGAAATTCCTAGACAAGCTTACAGATTTCCAGGCTCTGAGATCGGCTGAGGGAGATGGGCCTTGATCAATCCTGGCCAAATTTCTGAGATCATCCGATAAAGATCTCATGTTGCGCCAGGCAAGGAGCAAAGGAAATCTTTTTTGTTCCCAGACTTTGTGATTTCGACGAGAGTCACGCGATCGGTTCAAGGAATCTAAGAAACGCTTACATCAATGGAAGATCACTTTTGTACGGATGTTTCGAGCCACGTTGAGAATAGACACCAAAGATGGTCGCAAGGTATTTTTGTACCCAAAACGAGCATTGTCGTTCATAAAAACATTGGGTGTTTCCCTTGTGAGTGGATCGACTTGCTGTTGAGTGACTTGATTGTCTGAGGAAGCTGGGGTCATTTTTGTTTCTGTTTGCGTTTGATTTTTCTAGCCGCTAGAGTTTGAATTGTGGATTGACACTCCAAGGGACTTGTGTTTTGACGGAAGATCGCTTTTACACTGAAGTTTTCGGCTAGATTGAGAATGGACACTATGGATGACTACAAAATTTCTACATGCCTACACAAAGGTGGTCTTTTATAAAGTTGACGAACTGAATTAGTCATGGTGTATTTTATTCATGCGGCCTCCGAGTGAACTTGACTCGCTCAATACACACTTGAACATCCGAGGAACTTGTTTTGCTGAAAGCCTGTTTTGTTTCTTTTTGTGCCGGTTCCACCTAGTGGCTGGAGCTTTGGGATGGTTCTGGATGGATCTGTTTGTTCCTTGCGCTTATGCCTCCTGTTGGCTGGGGTATGATTTGTATTTTGTTTTGGACACTATTTCTCTTATATCAAAATGTCAAATGTTAATATGAGTGGGTTATCTCTCTCCATGTGTAATGTGAATGGGTTGGGACACCCCATAAAAAGAAGGAAGGTTATTTCCTTTCTTAAACGTAAGAAATATGATATAGTGTTTCTTCAAGAAACACATCTTTCCCTACAGGAAGCTGAAAAATTTGTGAAGATATGGGGTGGACATATTTTCGTTAGTTCTGGATCAGGTAAGAGCAGGGGAGTCATTACACTGATAAATAAACATTTACAATTCAAATGTCACAAACAGATTAAAGATAAATTAGGAAGAGTCATTATTGTTTTAGCAGAAATTCAGGGGAAATGGTTGATTTTGACTAATATTTACGCACCTAACACTGATGATCAGGGCTGTTTTATAGATCTTGAAGGGATGTTGCAAGCCTCTGGCACCCCTCATGATATAATATTGGGAGGAGACTTTAATCTGTTGGTGGATTCAGTCCTTGATCATAGTGAAGCAAAAGTGTGTAAGCCCCCTAGAGCAACATTGATGCTTCACAGGATGTGTAAAAATCTTGGTCTTACAGATATTTGGAGACTTTTGAACCTATCTGGTAGGGACTATAGATTTTTTTTCATCAGTCCATAAGATTTATTCTAGAATAGATTTATTTTTATATTTAAATCCGTCATTTCATCTGTTGTTGATTGCTCGATTGGAAAAACAGGGAATGCTTCTGGCTAGATATATAAAAGCAGAGTTTTTTTCTACCATTCCCTCAGTGAAATCTGCTGGTGGTGAAATATTTACCACATTGATATTAATAATGCTTTTAAAGAATTGTATCTTGATCTTTATAGTTCCACGTCTTCGTCTACTGATGAGGATATTAGAAACTTTGTGGAACTATTAGATCTTCCTAAACTGACGACTGAGCAAAACAATTCTCTTGATTCTGAGATAACCTTGGAGGAGTTTGGTGAGGTAATTAAGGCCTTTTCTAAAGGCAAGACTGGGTGTTTTTTTTTAGATCTTATGCTACAGAACTGGCTCGACTTTTGTTGAAGTTTATACAGAATCATTAAAGAATGGAAAGTTTCCACCAACCATAACACAAGCCCGGATCAGACTGATTCTAAAACAGGACAAAGATCCAAGAGTTACGGAGTCCGATCATAGTGAATGATCGGACTCTGGTCGTGAAAAGGCATTTGATGTGGTAGAATGGGATTATCTTTTTACGATTTTAGGAATACATTTATTGGTTGAATTAAGTTTCTTTTATAGACACCCGGTAGCGGTGCATTATAAGCATTACTGTTCTGTCTTGCCCTGGCACCATTAGCAGCCGCGATAAAGGAGGATGATTTTACAGGGGTGATAGCAGGAGGTGTGGCGCATATGCTTTTGCTTTACTCAGATGATATTTTATTATTCGTCTGGTAAATGGGGTCATTTGATCTATGCCTTGCCTCAACAGATTTATTAATTCCTTTTCTAAATTCTCAGGATACAGAGTCAATTGGACTAAATCCAAAGCTTTGGCTCTGACAGTGTACTGCCCAGTAATGGCTTTCCAGCCGGTGCCTTCCAGAGGCCCAAACAGGGCATTAAGTATTTGGGCATTTTATTCCCAGTAAATGTGTCATTTAGTTCATTTTGACCGTTCAATAGAAAGGTTTGAGCAATGTGGGCTTCATTACATTTATCTATGATTGGGAAGGTTCATGTTATTAAAATTAATTATATTTCAAAATATAACTACCTGCTTCCGTCTCTCCCTGCTGATGTCCTCCTCTCTTATTTTAAGCACTTTGATATCGTAGTGAAGTCCTTCATTAGGAATGGATCACATCCCAGATTACATTAAGTAAGATACACAGGCTCATTGATAAAGGTGTGCTTGGCCTACCCAAGATTATAATGCATTCGGGCTCAGACATTTGGCCCATTGGTCGCTTCCCCCTGAGAGAGCCCCTCCCTGATTTATTGAACAGGAAGATCTTGCCCCTATTTCACCATTGCAAAGCCTTTCTATTAAACTAACCGGAGAAGTTAAGTTATACCCCGTTATCTCAAATTTACACTCGATATGGACAAAAGTGTCCAGTGTGTTTAATACAGACATTTATTTAAATGTTGACTCAAGCATATGAACCCTAAATTATGCATTTTAATAAGTCCCCTTTCTGCTGGTCAGAGTGGATTGGGTAGGGGGTTACTACACTCGGTGTCTTAAAAATCTGGTTCAACATTTTGGGATCCCCAGATCACAGTTCTTTAGGTATCTACAGCTGCTCCACCTGCTCTGTACTATATTTGGGAGTAGCACCCCCCCCCCCCCCCCCCCCCAAGCAGCAGATACTGTGGGAGAGGTGATTACTGCTTTTGGGAATGTCATGAGGCATCAGTGTATTACTCCTGATAATTCAGAGTCTGGGGGCGGAGCTTTAACTTCTATCAAGAGATTATGGGAGAAAGATTTAAACTTGGTATTGGAGGAGGGAGTGTGGGATAGGATCCTAAAAAAAAACCTAAAAACTGCATCTAGAGACGCAACCTTATACAATTTAAGATTTTACATTGGTTCTATTGTCTTTTGGGGGTGTGTTAAGATCCAGGAGTTTTGGTCGAAAATTCAGATTCTTGAGCATGATGTATTGGACACTCGGCTCTCATTTTGCACCTGACTCTGTATTTTGGGTGATGGGGTGGTCATCAATGTCAAGAATAAACATAATGAGTTGGGTCCTAGCTAGCGTCATGATCACCAGACAGGTTCTTTTAAGGGGTTGGAGGTCGGCTGGAGCGCCATCATTTCATGAGCGGTGCTCAGAGATAGGTGTTGGTGGTGGCCTTTGAAGAAGGGCCATTTAGAAGGTGGGGTTAATCAGATTTGTTTATAGAGAAATGGGGAAAATACCTGACATTATTTTATGTGTAAATATAAAATTATATATATATATATATACACTATATGGACAAAAGTATTGGGACACCTACAGGAGCTTTTAGGACATCCCGTTCTAAATCCATAGGCATTAATATCGAGTTGGTCCCCCTTTGCAGCTATAACAGCTTCCACTCTTCTGGGAACGCTTTCTGCAAGATTTTGGAGTGTCTGTTGGAATTTTTGCCCATTCTTCCGGAAGAGCATTTGTGAGGTCAGACACTGATGTTGGACGAGACGGTCTGGCTGGCAATCTCCGTTCTAGTCCATCCCAAAGGTGTTGGATAGGGTTGAGGTCAGGGCTCTGTGCGGGCCAGTCAAGATCTTCCACACCAAACTCATCCAACCGTGCCTTTATGGGCCTTGCTTTGTGCACTGGGGCACCGTCATGCTGGAACAGAAAAGGACCTTCCCAAACTGTTTCCATAAAGTTGGAAGTATCAAATCTTCCAAAATGTCCTGGTAAGCGGAGGCATTCACATTTCCCCTCAGTGGAACTAAAGGGGCCTTCGCCAACCTCAGAAAAACCACCCCATAGTATTATCCCTCCTCCACCAAACTTGACAGTTGGCACAATGCAGTCAGGCAGGAAACGTTCTCCGGGCATTCGCCAAACCCGGACTCGTCCATCAGACTGCCAGACGCGTGATTGGTCACTCCACAGAACACGTCTGCACTGCTCCAGAGTCCAGTGCCAGCGTGCTTTACCCCACTCCATCCGACGCTTGGCATTGTGCTTGGTGATGTAACGCTGGCATACAGCTGCTCGACCATGCAAACCCATGCCATGACGCTCCTGGCACACAGTGTTTGTGCTGATGTTAATGCCAGAGGAGGTCTCTGCAGTTATTGAGTCAGCAGAGCGTTGGCGACTCTTACACACTATGTGCCTCAGCACTCGACGACCCGCTCTGCAACTTTACGTGTTATGAGTTGGTGTAGTTCCTAAACGCTTCCACTTTGCAATAATACCCCTTACAGTTGATCGTGGAATATCTAGGAGGGAAGACATTTCCCAAACTGACTTGTTGACGGTGGCATCCTATTACAGTACCACACTCGAATCCAGTGAGCTCTTCAGAGCGACCCATTTGTCACAAGGCAGACTGCATGTGCAGGTGCTTGATTTTATACACCTGTGGCAGTGGCACTGAATGAAACACCTGAATTCAGTGATTAAGAGGTGTGGCCCAACACTTTTGTCCATATAGTGTGTGTATGTATATATATATATATATATATACTTGCTCCCAATGGCAGGCTAGAGCCTTGCATGGCAGCTCTGCCATCATTGGTGTGTGTGTGTGTGTGTGTGTGTGTGTGTGTGTGTGTGTGAGAGAGAGAGTGTGTGTGTGAGAGAGAGTGTGTGTGTGTGTGTGAGAGAGAGAGTGTGTGTGTGAGAGAGAGTGTGTGTGTGTGAGAGAGAGTGTGTGTGAGAGAGAGAGAGTGTGTGTGTGTGTGTGTGTGAGAGAGTGTGTGTGTGTGTGTGTGAGAGAGTGTGTGTGTGTGTGTGTGAGAGAGTGTGTGTGTGTGTGTGTGAGAGAGAGAGTGTGTGTGTGTGTGTGTGTGTGAGAGAGAGTGTGTGTGTGTGTGTGTGTGTGTGTGTGTGTGTGTGTGTGTTAATGGGTGAATGAGCCACAGTTTAAAGCACTTTGAACACCACTAAGGTTAAAGAGGTGCTATATAAGTGCAGACCATTTACCATTAATATATATATATATATAATGCATTTAATTTACTTTTTAATCTTTTTATTGTTGTGTGTCTATAATCATCTGTATATAGTTGTGTGTGACCACAGGGGTGTTTGTTGGGGATTGGGAGGGGTGGTTGTGGGGTTTAAATGACTGAATGATCCCACTTGATATATGTATATATTAATTTTTGTATATACGTTTTGTGGAATAAATAAAAAATGTTACTTACAAAAAATGACCAATCAACATGTAATCCTTTATATATGTTTTATGTTGAAGATGGAGCACAGGAAACCTAAATCCACTGTGTTCAACTTTCTGAACGGTATTGAACTTTGATTTTATGTATAAATCCCCACAGCCAGAGATCAAGCTTTATGACAATTACCCTTTTACTGTAAACACCCTGATATCATACATGCATCACCCAGACGTCTTGATGTATGTTTACATATGTGTGCTCATCTGCTGTATATAAGACATACACTGTCAATATGACATCCAGCAGATGTTTACTAGATTGTGATGATTTCCAAATAAATACGAAACATCTCAGAGACGTGCATGTGCCATCTGGTCACATGCTTATGGATAGTGTGACGTTTAAAATAACATTCCTTGCATATTTAAAGGCGGAGTTACATGGAGTGATTCTTGCCTAAGAAAAATAACCAGATTTATCAAAATGAACCTTTCAAAGACGAGAGGAACATCAACTGCAAGGTAAAACATTCTGTTTATATTGATGTGTTTCCTGATCATTTATTACCGCTGATTAATATACTGTAAATATGATCAGACTGAACTCATGGGGAAACTCTTATCTTGTTAAATCCACCTTATTTAAACTGATTTTAAACATGTTTGTTGGAACTAGATTTGTGTGAGTATTTAAGCTTGATTATAATCCAGGATTAACTGTTGGAAGCTGCTTTATCACTCATTAGAGCCTCACATTAATACATTCTCCATGGAGTGTCACTGACATACAGTAACTTTACACCTATAAAGCATAAACCTTTCTTTAATTACCATCAATTACACAAAGACCATCTGTAAGCGCTGTGTTGGGTGTGAGTGACACCTCAGGTAAATCTGGTTTGTCCACTTAAAGAATTCCGTGAACAATGGCATCTGGTTCCTGGCCTGAATAATAATCTTACCCGTTGACTTACAGGCGCATGTGGGACTGATGTATATATTTCACTCTGTTTTTAAAGATGTCAAGAAGAGTGGAAGTGATCATAAACTCTCCGGTCCAGCTGGAACAATCTGCATCACCTGTGTACATCACCGAATCAAAGCCAGGGGACCATCCGGGAGTGCTCGGATTCCTGAAAATCAACCCGGCAGTTCTGGGGGTAAAACATGCACAATCCTTGTCTAGTCCTGTGGAGTTTTGGGGACGTGGTGAAACCATTTCATCTTATCTTACAGTGGCTGCAGATTCTGGCAGGTGCTGTTGGGTTTGGACTCGTGTTTTGGAATTATGAACGTTGGCTTTTAATACCGGTTTGCTATGTAAGTCTACCATTGAGTAATACTCCCAAATGTATGTTCGGATCTCTTATGAAGTATAATGTATGTTGCTTTGCCTCTCTGCAGTTACTTTTGACAGGATTAATAACAGTTACAGCTGCATGCACCCGCAATGCATGTCTGGTATGAATTTATGCATTTTATATTTAAACGTAGACAATATAAATCCCATTATAATCCCAATCAAGCCTCACCGCAGTGCGGGTCATTATATATATATCAGATATTTTGGTCCTCTGTGTTGGAATCATGTTTTATATGTTGTTCAGGTCGTCGCCGCACAGGTTTTAAACCTGCTGAATATCTTCAGTGCTTTGGCTGTCCTCATGGTGTTCTTCCTCTTGTTCTATATAATGTTTACGGTCCGTGTGGTAAGTGTTCAATGTTTCTCATGATTTCAAATGAGCACCTTTGTCTGTTAGCAGTGTTATATCAGTGTTTTGATACTTTCTAGGTTCAGTCCTTAAGTTAAGCTCAATCGACAGTGTTTGTGGTATAATGTGTGTTCCAGTGAGACACTCACAATGCAAGTCAATGGGGTTTAATCTGTGTGTGTGTGTGTGTGTGTGTGTGTGTGTGTGTGTGTGTTCCAGTGAGACACTCACAATGCAAGTCAATGGGGTTTAATCTGTGTGTGTGTGTGTGTGTGTGTGTGTGTTCCAGTGAGACACTCACAATGCAAGTCAATGGGGTTTAATCTGTGTGTGTGTGTGTGTGTGTGTGTGTGTGTTCCAGTGAGACACTCACAATGCAAGTCAATGGGGTTTAATCTGTGTGTGTGTGTGTGTGTGTGTGTGTGTTCCAGTGAGACACTCACAATGCAAGTCAATGGGGTTTAATCTGTGTGTGTGTGTGTGTGTGTGTGTGTGTGTGTGTGTGTGTGTGTGTGTGTGTGTGAGACACTCACAATGCAAGTCAATGGGGTTTAATCTGTGTGTGTGTGTGTGTGTGTGTGTGTGTGTGTGTGTGTGTGTTCCAGTGAGACACTTCCAATGCAAGTCAATGGGGTTTAATCTGTGTGTGTGTGTGTGTGTGTGTGTGTGTGTGTGTGTGTGTGTGTGTGTGTGTGTGTGTGTTCCAGTGAGACACTCACAATGCAAGTCAATGGGGTTTAATCTGTGTGTGTGTGTGTGTGTGTGTGTTCCAGTGAGACACTCACAATGCAAGTCAATGGGGTTTAATCTGTGTGTGTGTGTGTGTGTGTGTGTGTGTGTGTGAGACACTCACAATGCAAGTCAATGGGGTTTAATCTGTGTGTGTCTGTGTGTGTGTGTGTGTGTTCCAGTGAGACACTTCCAATGCAAGTCAATGGGGTTTAATCTGTGTGTGTGTGTGTGTGTGTGTGTGTGACACTTCCAATGCAAGTCAATGGGGTTTAATCTGTGTGTGTGTGTGTGTGTGTGTGTGTGTGTGTGTGACACTCACAATGCAAGTCAATGGGGTTTAATCTGTGTGTGTGTGTGTGTGTGTGTGTGTGTGTGTGTGTGTTCCAGTGAGACACTTCCAATGCAAGTCAATGGGGTTTAATCTGTGTGTGTGTGTGTGTGTGAGACACTCACAATGCAAGTCAATGGGGTTTAATCTGTGTGTGTGTGTGTGTGTGTGTGTGTGTGAGAGAGAGACACTTCCAATGCAAGTCAATGGGGTTTAATCTGTGTGTGTGTGTGTGTTCCAGTGAGACACTTCCAATGCAAGTCAATGGGGTTTAATCTGTGTGTGTGTGTGTGAGTGTGTGTGTTCCAGTGAGAAACTTCCAATGCAAGTCAATGGGGTTTAATCTATGTGTGTGTGTGTGTGTGTGTGTGTGTGTGTGTGTGTGTGTGTGTGTGAGACACTCACAATGCAAGTCAATGGGGTTTAATCTGTGTGTGTGTGTGTGTGTGTGTGTGTGTGTGACACTTCCAATGCAAGTCAATGTGGTTTAATCTGTGTGTGTGTGTGTGTGTGACACTTCCAATGCAAGTCAATGGGGTTTAATCTGTGTGTGTGTGTGTGTGTGTGTGTGTGACACTTCCAATGCAAGTCAATGGGGTTTAATCTGTGTGTGTGTGTGTGTGTGTGTGTGTGTGTGTGTGTGTGTGTGTGACACTCACAACGCAAGTCAATGGGGTTTAATCTGTGTGTGTGTGTGTGTGTGTGTGTGTGTGTGTGTGTGACACTTCCAATGCAAGTCAATGGGGTTTAATCTGTGTGTGTGTGTGTGTTCCAGTGAGACACTTCCAATGCAAGTCAATGGGGTTTAATCTGTGTGTGTGTGTGTGAGTGTGTGTGTTCCAGTGAGAAACTTCCAATGCAAGTCAATGGGGTTTAATCTATGTGTGTGTGTGTGTGTGTGTGTGTGTGTGTGTGAGACACTCACAATGCAAGTCAATGGGGTTTAATCTGTGTGTGTGTGTGTGTGTGTGTGTGTGTGTGTGTGACACTTCCAATGCAAGTCAATGTGGTTTAATCTGTGTGTGTGTGTGTGTGTGACACTTCCAATGCAAGTCAATGGGGTTTAATCTGTGTGTGTGTGTGTGTGTGTGTGTGTGTGTGTGTGACACTTCCAATGCAAGTCAATGGGGTTTAATCTCTGTGTGTGTGTGTGTGTGTGACACTTCCAATGCAAGTCAATGGGGTTTAATCTGTGTGTGTGTGTGTGTGTGTGTGTGTGTGTGTGTGTTCCAGTGTGACACTTCCAATGCAAGTCAATGGGGTTTAATCTGTGTGTGTGTGTGTGTGTGTGTGTGTGTGTGTGTGTGTGTGTGTGTTCCAGTGTGACACTTCCAATGCAAGTCAATGGGGTTTAATCTGTGTGTGTGTGTGTGTGTGTGTGTGTGTGTGTGTGTTCCAGTGTGACACTTCCAATGCAAGTCAATGGGGTTTAATGTGTGTGTGTGTGTGTGTGTGTGTGTGTGTGTGTGTTCCAGTGTGACACTTCCAATGCAAGTCAATGGGGTTTAATCTGTGTGTGTGTGTGTGTGTGTGACACTTCCAATGCAAGTCAATGGGGTTTAATCTGTCAACATTAAAATACTGTTTCACAAGTATAGACACACAAACAATATGTGTGTTAACATGATTTTACTGTCATTAAATCACGCACTGACCACATCTGTGTGAAGATGTAGACCATTATACAACTCCGTTGCCATGCCGACGTAACGCCATAAACCCTAAAACGACCAGTTTAAACTATTATTGTACTGTGAGTGCTTTTATAAAATTATAAGCTTCAAATTTCTGCCTGTAAAGACTGACAAATGAAAGAACTCTCAATTGAAATCTTTTGATATTAAACTTTTTTTAGTGCCATTAGTCGCACATGGTTTGTTTATGTATCATATTTGATAAATTAGGCTTTAAAGGTCATTATCCTCCTGATGCCTCGCGATTCATTTGTGTGCAGGACAGCGAATACTCATTTTAAAATATCAGTAACAGTGTAATCATTACTGTCACTTTTATTTTATAAATAAGCTGTCATTCATCCCAAATTTAGAGTCACTTTTCGCTCAAGCCATTTTGAATAGATCGATATAAATATTGAAACCACTTTTTTTACAATAACCACTAGATGGCGCCATAAACATGTGGCACGTATATACTATAGGTTGTTTGACTCATCAGCTTGAACTGAGAGTGAAACAGGAGATGTCAAACATAGTGTATAATATTTAATACAAACACTGTTATAGGGTTAAACCCTCCAAAAATTGGCCCCATTGACTTCAATTGTAAGTGTCTCACAGTAATGTAGATTGTTCCTTTTTTTTTTTAAAGAAATGGAGGGACGAGTCGAAATCATCTTTGTGCTAATCAACATTATGCCACAAATTCTGTTGATTGAGCTGAACTTGCACCAGATCTGGAATATTCCTTGGAAGTGGTTTAATTATGCCGTTTTATACTAATCTCCTCTAATCCATGTAATGTATTAATCATATCATGTGTTGTGTTAGTTCTGACTCAACGTATTATTGATGTTGATATTCATTGTTGTTCTAGTATTTGGCTCGTTCCATGAGCTCGGTGGACATTGCCTTTGTGGTCTGCAATATTCTGGCAGTCATTTTGTCCGTTATCATCTTCTCAACATCATGCTGCTGGTGTAAATCGGTAAAACACAAACTGCTTTAAAATACACCTTTTATCAGGCCCGGCTCCAGTTCCAAGGCATGAGGTTTGTCATGAGTAGTGCTGGGTAGCAATCTGTTTATGTAATCAGATTACAAAAAATGAGCACTTGTAATACTTACTTTTATGGATTAAATGATTACTTCTTTGATTACATTACCAATCATCCAGTGACACTGACTAGTGCGAAATGTTTGGATTATCCTCCTACATTTTAAAAGGGCGGTCATGTATCTGTATATAATATATTTTAATAATTATTATGTGTATCATCTAGCCATGTGTGCCTGTAGCTATGAAGATTGATGTAGTGATCATCAAGTGATGCATACAGCTTTAAATTAAATGTGGAAATGACAGGTGAAGAGAAGTGCTCTAGTTTCACTATCTGACCAGTTTGTTGACATTTTTCTTACTTCTGAGTCACCGGTGCAGATTAATTGCGTCATCTCCGTCAGAACGTTCTTACGTCAGTGTGCCCTGACCTCGTACAAACTCAAACCGGAAATCTTCTGGCTCTTTTTTTGTATTGATACGCCAAAGCAATCAAAAGTTCCAGCACTACAAATATAATTGATCATGTGTCCAAAAACATCTCCAAACAAATAAAAGATAATAATTGTACATAAGAACTAATTACACATGCAAACACAACAATGACTAAAGGTTTGCATAGCATGCAGACATGATTTTAGTCATGAGATTTCACAGAATGAGTTTCATTCTGTGTCATTTGAGTCATCATTGAGTCTGTGTCATGTATTTGGCACCATCTCCTGGTGGTCATATGTAACATTGTGCTTCATGTGGATTATCTAATGATCTATACATCTGATTATCTTGTGTGTGGACTCGTTTGAAAGATAATCATCTCATTCAGTTTCATTCTGTGCCATTTGAGTCATCATTGAGTCTGTGTCATGTATTTGGCACCATCTCCTGGTGGTCATATGTAACATTGTGCTTCATGTGGATTATCTAATGATCTATACATCTGATTATCTTGTGTGTGGACTCGTTTGAAAGATAATCATCTCATTCAGTTTCATTCTGTGCCATTTGAGTCATTATTGAGTCTGTGTCATGTATTTGGCACCATCTCCTGGTGGTCATATGTAACATTGTGCTTCATGTGGATTATCTAATGATCTATACATCTGATTATATTGTGTGTGGACTCAATTGAAAGATAATCACAGACTCTAAATAATGATATGTGATATTTTGGGTAATAACTATTCTAATTAATTGATAGTTGATATATTCCATTTCAAGAGTGTAGTCAATCAATAGACCGAGGTGATGCAGGCAGAGATCAGTGAGGTGCATTGGCAGGTCATTACAGTGAGTTTCATTGCGGTCTATCCTGAGTCCAAGGTTCAGGAAGTGGCATATGAGTATCCCATGTCTTATGATTGGGTGGGCGAGACCCGCACTGGCACCTCCTGGAGCTGGGCCTTACATATTTCTCTTTAATGAACTTCAGGCATCATCCACTAATCTTAAGTATTGTCTACAGATAAAATGACTCTTGTTCTTTTGCCGTATTTCAGAGAAAACGTCTCATGATCATTCAAATGAACACCGTGCCAGCTGCAGAGCCCAATGACACTGTGGACCATCCAGGACCAGAACCATTGTTAGGTGTGACATCACCGCCAGCTTATAGTCCAGTTCCATCCTCAGAACCACCAGCCTATGAAGTGCGTTTGAGACACGACTTTCTCTAGATATTTATTCTTATTTATATGAAACGTGACCATGATGAATGCATCGTTTCCAGCTGATGTGTGTTTTGTTGTACTGCAGGATGAACGACGTTCATTGGTCACTGTACCTTCTGCTCCAGAGTGGAGATCAAAGAGATGGAAAGAGGAACTGCATCGCAGCCGAAAACCCATCCAAGTGTAAAGAAAGAAATTGACCTCTAGACAAATACAATTTCTATGCTCTAAAATAGAGCTGCAATTCACTGTATTTTACAAGGCTCAGTTATCAGCATTACCATGTGATTAACTGATGGAACATTGTTGTTTGTACTAAGAGCATAATGTTATGAATGTCGTTCTTTTTTTGTACTTTCAAGTGCAGCTTGTTTACCAGTGGCGGGTAGTGTAGAGCCCCACCTAAATATTCATCCACCTGAAAGCATAGAATCATACTATAACCCACATAACAGCGAACAACTTTGGCTAACATTATTTAAAGGTTTGCAACAATTGTTGTAAATAAAATGTTAATGGAACATTTGCATGTTCCCACAACCACAATGTAACGTTTGGAAAATGTTTTAAAAACATAAATCTGTTAGCTGGGGAACTGCCAATAATGCCATTTGCCCGTAAATGTGTTCAAAATGCAGTCGTGTATTTAAAAGCAGGGCTTGTATAAGTTATTGTCTTATAAAGTAGCTGAAAGCTTCGTTACACAGTGTTTGATATGGATATACGAGCATGTGGTGCAGAGATCTGCTGCCTCCTGAACTCCACAGCGCCCCTCAGTGTATCCAATGGAAATCTGTGGTCAAATACGGTACTGCAACGAGCCCTCATTGAGACCCATTGAAATAAATCTGCCCATAAATGTAATGTCTAACCAAAGGTAACTTTAGTGTTAGTGCACGCCAGCCTGAACATTGCGAGCGCTATCGCTAATCATGTGTATAACAGCGTGTCGCTTCTATTGCAAATTCAAGACAAACTGACCATCAGACAACTTGGTCCTGACAAGCCAGACATTAAAAATAGTTTCTCAATCAAAAGATAAGGGCAGGTGAGAAGACATTGTATGTTTTGTGTGATGATAAACTGTATGTCTGAAGGCCTTGAAACTTTCTGTGTTAAATTTCCTGTGATTTAAACATTATTATCATTATAAAGCATTTCGTTATTTAATACTGTGGAAACGTGTAAATGTCACATAGATATTCTGTTTCTCCTCACTGGAGTTCTTCAACAACAATTAACATTATAAAATTACATTTGATTTAGATTTTGAACATTTTAAGATGAAGAATATTAGAATCAACATTATGTTCTAAGAGTGCCACCTTGTGGTGGAATAATGACAGGACAGCACATATTGTGGCAGCGCTTCTGTGTTTCAATAATGAGTTGAATGGGTATCGGCTCCAGCACTAAGCTGAAAGGTGTCCCATTGGACCATCCGGTTGGGCCAAAACATTGGAGGGGTGAGTGGGGGTGGGATTGCCAAGGTGGACCAGGCTCACCCAGACCACCCTGTGGAGTCGGGCCTGCACCTTGGCCATGCTGTCACCCAGTGGTAAGTTCAACTCTTGGCACTTCTCTAGAGTCCATTACTCTCTGTTTTCTGACCTTAAATTCTTAAAATATTTAATTTATGTGAATCGAAAATTGCAGTTTGCTTTTAAACCGTGATCTGCAGTGAGACGATATATTCTTTAGACGTCAGCGCTGTGTTCTGACACTAGAGGTCAGTGTTCTCAACATCACATTTGGGAAAATATTCCAGTTCTATTTGTTGAACTTTAATATGGATTTTGTCTCTGGATTTTTGTCTCTGATGACGCTGAGCCCCTACACTAAATATACCTTATTTTAAATAACGCTTATGACCCACTGTCAAAAATGGAATTCCCAGCTAAAAAATTTTATTGATTCAATCAGACCATTAAATAATTGATTTGGCTCTGATATGATTAGTGTTGGGTAAGCTACTTAAAAATTGTAATCCACTACAAATTACTAGTTATTTATTTAAAATTGTAATCGGATTACTTAACTAATTACTTAATTTATAAAAGTAATCACATTACTAATTAATTTCCTTTTAAGTTTCTTTCTAAAACACATTTCCACACACCGCGCATCTTATCACGTGACTTGTTGAGTGCGTTACCATGGAGACGTAGCGCGTGTGGAGGCTTCACGCTTTTCTCCACGGCATCCGTGCTCAACTCGCCACACGCCCCACCGAGAGCGAGAACCACATTATAGTGACCACGAGGAGGTTACCACATGTGACTCTACCCTCCCTAGCAACCGGGCCAATTTGGTTACCCCATGTGACTCTACCCTCCCTAGCAACCGGGCCAATTTGGTTACCCCATGTGACTCTACCCTCCCTAGCAACCGGGCCAATTTGGTTACCCCATGTGACTCTACCCTCCCTAGCAACCGGGTCAATTTGGTTGCTAAGGAGACCTGGCTGGAGTCACTCAGGAAATAAAAGTAATTGAATTAAAAGTCAGTAATCGGATTACAAGAATTTAAAATGTAACACATTAGATATTTTGTGATGAAAAAGTAATTAGATTACAGTAACTACATTTCTGGATACATTTTCCCATATCTATGTCACGTTTTGCATTCAGTCTATTCCAAAAAACACTTTAAGAAATGAAAAAGTACCAATCCAAAACATAGGAGGCATTTAATACAGACAGCACAACATCTTACAAATGTCGTTCTTACAACACAGAAACCGTTGGCTTTCGGGTGAGCATTTAATAAATTAAAACATCTGAAAAAAATGGATTTAAAGACCCACAATTCACTATCAAATAATTGGGAGTTTACATGAGTAGTAACTCGGACAAAACACAGATAAGATTGCGTACAGAAACTCTATAATGGAGCGCAAGAAAAGCCAATGAATGACTCTTCAAAGTCACTTTAGGTACTGGCGTAGAACGCATAATAGCCAACACCCCTGGCGGTGGACGAACTGTCTTTGTTAATGTTCTCGGAAGCTACAGAGTCCTCACACTTGATTGTTGGGGAGGTTTCGGTTCCGGACTCGCCGTGAGACGTTCTCCTCCTCTTACATACGACCGAGTAAATACTGGGTTCCACAGAGTCCAGAGGTTTCAGCGACGGTGCCGTCTCCATCCAGGCTGCGGTTTGAGTAAATGCACGTTCCTCTCTGGATTTGTCTTTGTCGGGTGTTTGTTCATCAGTGAAGTCTGTGGGACTGGGTCTGGGTGACCATGGCAAGCTCGAGGGCATTTTTCTCGGGTAGGAGCCTCGTGACCCCCATCCCGCAGTCACAGATGCAAAAGCAGCGTCTGAATAGTAGCCAAGAGTGTGAGGACTCTGCAGGGGTAAAGACTTGAAACTATACGGCAGCAGCGAGCTGGAATAATCACCCTCATACGCGGTCAGTTCTAACTTGCTGGCGCTAGTTTGTTGCACGGACGTCACCAGCCACCTCTGTGTGGCACCAGCATCATCCACTTGAGGCGATAACATCCCGTTTGTTTGCGGCACTGTCCGTTCACTGTTGTAAAGGCGACTCGGGGGCAGATTGTTGACGAACTGATCCTGCAGGAAGGGTTGCATGGCGTAGCGTGCGCTCGGGACGATCTGTTGAGTGCGAGGGGAATCCGTCGGCGATGGCGTAAATCTGTCACGCTCTGGAACAGTATAAATCCTGCAACGCAAACACGGGTCAGTTTTAACAGTAAATAAATCACAATGAGATGTCAGTGACCGCAAGAACGAGATGTACACTCACGAATCATAGTTATCTCTGAAACCCTTGGCGAAGGGATTGTGGTCAATCTTCAGTTGAGTGATCTGGAAGGGAAGAACAACACGGAAGTCAGCTGGAGTATAGCGTGCTATTGCAGGACGTGTTCTCGTGTTTGTGTCTCTGTTTAAGGTGTAAAGAAAGACGTACATCTGTATTCTGGTATGCTGTGACGGCGATGAACTGGTTCTCAGGAAATGTGAAGATCTGAGTTTTAGGATCTCGTCCTGTGCCCTCGATGCCATCATCTGATACTTCCACAACATGAAGCCTCGGCTGGTACTTGTGTAGAGACTGAAGGACAATCATCTGCTTATAAGACACAGATGACATTATTACATGCATGTCACACGTATGTGTATAAGTGGACAATTATATGAACTTTGGTCAGTGGCACAATCAACATATGCAGGTTTATGCTTGATAAACTCTATTTTTGAACAATAAATAAATAAGTGACACCTATAACATGCATTGTACTGTATATTGTGCCACATCTAAACATAACTGATCCAAATATAAGCTACTTATTTTTAAAGGAGCTTTACGGGTTCAATACCTGATAAACTCAATCGAAAGCAGAATTTGGGTTAACGAAAAATGAATTATGACATCCAGTGACACTTACAATGGAAGTCAATGGGGGCATTTATTAGGGATTCACTTTAAAAGCAGAAATGTGAAGTTTATAATTTTATAAAAGCACTTTTAATTCTTCTGTTTAAACTCGTGTATTGTTTCAGCTTCTTTAAATCACCATTTTAGGGTTTGAAGTTGTTAAAATCGACAATAACTTTCCACAGATGCGGTCAGTAAGTGATTTAATGACAGTAAAATCACATTAACACACATATATAGTATTTAACATTTGCTGATTAAACCCCATTGACTTGCATTGTAAATGTATCCCAGATTTCTGCATTTGTTTTTTAAAGAAAAGTACAAAAAGTTGATTAATGCATAAATGTATAATATGCCACACATGGTTCGGATATCTCGTATCTCGATATAACGTGGAATATTCCATCAATAATTGTTTTACTTCACTCACAAATATATTTGAGCCTATATTTTAAGATTTATCCATTTCAATTTAATAACAAATTTGCATCAAACTGAATTGAAAGAAAACTTGCATTTTTTAAAGGTTTATCCATTTTATTTAGTTAAAGATTAGGCAATTCAGATGGAAATGTGTTATTAAATTGAAATGGATGCATCTTTAAAATAGGCTGAAATATGATATATAGTGAGTGTTCCTTTAAAAGCAATGAAACATCATGCATGTGTGTGAGGATATATCTTATTAAAAGCACGTGCACTTATAGGCAGTCATGAGCTATAGATGCAGCTTTATGCATGATAAACAATTAGAAATATGTTGTTTTATAAATGACATAAAACACAAGCAACTGTGCCTTGAGAAGCAAGATTTAAACCATTTACTCAAAAGGCAAAAAACATGAACAATGGTCCTGCTCCCCTTAAAAGCACACACACATATATATATATATATATATATGAATATGCAACATCATGTTTTAAATATGTTTAGGTTGTACCTGTGCATTATTAGTATTTGCTCCCTTGTTGTTCGTGAGTTTCAGTTTCCCGAAATTAGTTTCTTGTCTCATCCAATGAGCGCCGGTGTTCGGGGACTCGGGATGAACGTAGATCTTATTTCCTGTCATAATAATAATAATAATAATAATAAAAATAATAATAATACTTGTTAAATAATATCAACACTTTTTTTAATGCCTTTTTATTTTATTTTCTGATTTGTATTTTTGTCGTCTTTACCTTGCATGTTATTGTCGGCTTTCCCGCAGGTGACCCATTTCCCGCCTTGAAATCTCCAGTGGTTCGGGTCGGCTACGACAATCTCCACGAACACGTTATAATGCGTCGACAAGCTCAATCCGGTTATATTGAAACTCAGAAATGGAAACATCCGCCTGTCCAGAAAATACAAGAAATGATCCAAATTATTCTTCACCTCCAAATGCACTCGTGTCTATTCAAAAAACGCCTCAATTTAGTTACATTCAATAATAATAATAATAATAATAATACTCAACTCTTATATAAATAAAACAATTATGGGCTGTTTCCCATCCAGCCTGTATGTTTAATTTACTTTCCCTTTTCTTTAATTGATACATTCCCCCCAGACGGATTCATGTGAGTAATTAGAGTAACCCACCGGCCCTGTTTGGTGATGATCATTTCGGTTTGGTGCCGGTGGAATTTGAGCCACAGCGGCCGGTTGCAGAGGTACACCTGCGCTCTCAGTCCCGCTCCAGACAGAGACACGGAACCGATTCCCGACCCGGGACCTTGATACGAGTGGTACGTGTTTCCAGAACCGTGTCCAAACTGATACCCTGTTCCGAACTCACTGCGTCCTGCGCACAGAGACTGACAGAATCCCGTGGACGGCAGAACCGAACCGTAATGGAGCGACGTCGCGTACCGTGATCCATCCGAACCGGTGTACATGGATCCAGTCTGACTCGTGCACGGGAACAAGGAGCACGGGCTGGAGTTCTCCTGTGTGTGTTGGGACGCGCCCATCATGAAATATCGGTTCGAACCGAGTCCATCTAATATGTACCGACCGGTGCCGAGCAGCTCATCTTCACAAATGATCGGTGAAACTTTCCCGTCGTCCACATCTCCGTGTGAGGACAGCGCAGAACCGGATCCTTCCCCGGGCATTTCCACACTTGACCGGTTCCTTTAATGATGCTTTAATGATTCGATCTTCCGTAAATTCACCGTAAATTCACTTCTCAGCATCACTAGAAATAACACAAGGAATATTTAAATGTCAATAAAATGATATATGATGATTCTTCTAAAGACATTAAATAAATACCAGGGCAGTGAAGAGTTCATAGTGAATTTATTACATTTAATAGAGTTATACCTGTTTTAAAAACGATAAGCGTTCACTTTATAGCCGTTATAGATCGATTTTTCGTTTACGGATCGATTCACTGCGCTCGATTTAGAAGAGATAAAACAATTCACTATATTACACTAAAATGAATCACAGTGATTTTTATAGCGTTTATTTATTTTGTTTTTATTAATGAGGTATTTTTTCATCATTAATTCGATTTTTTATCATTATTTTTTTATAATTAATTAGGGTTTTACTTTTTTTTTAAACATTACTTCGGGTTTTTATTTATTTTTTTATAATAATTGTTTTTTTTATCATTAATTACTTTTTTTTATTTTTTAGCATTAATTCGTTTTTTGTAATTTCTTTTTTTAAAATCAATAATTCGTTTTATTTTGAAGTTGTTTTTATTATTATTATTATTATTATTATTATGATTATAAATTAAGTTAGCGATTAATTCGTGCCTATCTCTATTTCCCAAATGGCACTTTTCTATTTCCTAATTTATTCTGCGAAATTATATGATTAATTGCATTTGATAAATTAAGTATTTAATAACGTTTTAGTGAAATGTGCGACTGCTAACGGGTTAGGCTACATTTACAGGTCTTTTAATATTAATAATCGTTAATAATAATAATAATTTTAAACGTTAAAAACGTTCTTCGGCACTTCACTATGATTGATTAAAAAACACACTAATGACAATATAATCCTAATAACATCATTGCAATGTTGCTCCACAATAACCAACATTGCTTTGGCACTCCTGACATTAGAGTTATAAAATGCATTTCGACAAGGTTGAAGGAATATAGAATTGATCCTATTGGTGTCACGTGAACAAACTATTTAGCATCCGTTTGTGCCTTAATATGCTTAAAACTGTATTGTTAATTAAAAGTTATTCTTATGTTCGTCGTTTATACACTTTGATGTCTAAAGCGCATCTACGTGTAAAAACAGGCTGTCCTGACACTTGAAATGGAGTATTATTATTATTGTGTTTATTGTAGTCTAATTACCCTTGCATATGTGCCGGATGTGGCGGAAGAACACTCATTAATAGTAATGCATCCCATTATAAAGGGTCTATTGAAAAGGACATGTTTGTCCGTCTCGTGCTCGTCTGATCTCGACACACTGTATCTGTAAGGAAGACACATTGAAGCTCGTTTAAAGGCACAAACATAAAGTAACGAGGACTTACCAGTTTCATCTGCATATCCTTCAAATCAGTCCCGCGTGCAGACTGAACAATCACTGGCAGAATGAAGAGCTGCTCGTGTTCTCCTGGTACAGGATGATGGGTGAGTGAGATCTGACTGTGGGCATCTGACATGCTGCCAACTTTATTCATGCAGCTCTCTGGCGCCCCCTACTGATGATGGTGAGGATGAGGATGGCAGTATTGACTCTGGAGGCTCACAAGAGCCATGCTTCATGATGTAAGTGTAGCTACATTGTCTTATATGATCCTCCTAAAATACTTGGGATAAAAATAGTCACGTGACAATTGCTGACGTACAGTAAATGTATAGAGCTATACGATGAATGTGGATAATATAGCTTGGGTCATCTGCACTTGGGAGAATTGGACGAGGACGTCTAAGCAGAGTTTGAGACATTGTTGAGATCTCTTGTGAAACTCGAAGGGTTACGAGCAACATCTCAGAAGCACGAGACTTCCCCAAAAATATCAATATGCTCTCCGTTTCATCTCACCGGTGTCTTGGAGAAACCGTTGATTGTGGTAACCACAATGTAACATGTATGAGTCACATTCACGAGGTTACTCTTGTAAATCTGTCTTGTATCTTTGACATTGTGTTCAGCAAAACAGCCAAAAACAAACTCTTGATTGTGTTCGAATAATCCAGTGATCTACTTGCTTTCCTGCGTGTGACGTGAAGTTGTGACAAGAGTTTGACTCTGACTTCATGCATCTTTCACACTTTATAAAGAGCCAATGAAACATACCAGTTCTGTTGACTGGACTAACTGCATGACCAATGAAATACTCCATATGTGAAGTAAAGCATCCAATTACAACATCAGTGAGAAATGACTCTGGTTTCATTTCCAGTCCCAAACACAAGCACGTTTCCCTTTCTTTCTCCGTTCCCCCACAGATGATTTACACAGTAACAGACGAACCGTTTGAGCTTTCTAGAATGATTACACGCACAGAGTCGTTGTAGAAAGGGCAAACGTATTGAAGCTGGAGAAATATGTTTAAGGTTTCTTCGATGGCCAATTTTGCTGCACAAAACAGCACAGTTGCATTAAAGGAACTTTCCAGGTTTAATACAAGTTAATCTCAATCGACAGCATGTGTGTTATAATGTTGATCAGCACAGAAATGTATTTGGACTCGTTCCTCCTTTTCTTTAAATGTGTTCCAGTGAGACACTCACAGTGCAAGTCAATGGGGTTTAATCTGTGTGTGTGTGTGTGTGTGTGTGTGTGTGTGTGTGTGTGTGTGAGACACTCACAGTGCAAGTCAATGGGGTTTAATCTGTGTGTGTGTGTGTGTGTGTGTGTGTGAGACACTCACAATGCAAGTCAATGGGGTTTAATCTGTGTGTGTGTGTGTGTGTGTGTGTGTGTGTGTGTGTGTGTGAGACACTCACAATGCAAGTCAATGGGGTTTAATCTGTGTGTGTGTGTGTGTGTGTGTGTGTGAGACACTCACAATGCAAGTCAATGGGGTTTAATCTGTGTGTGTGTGTGTGTGTGTGTGTGTGTGTGTGTGTGTGTGTGTGTGTGTGTGAGACACTCACAATGCAAGTCAATGGGGTTTAATCTGTGTGTGTGTGTGTGTGTGTGTGTGTGTGTGTGTGAGACACTCACAATGCAAGTCAATGGGGTTTAATCTGTGTGTGTGTGTGTGTGTGTGTGAGACACTCACAATGCAAGTCAATGGGGTTTAATCTGTGTGTGTGTGTGTGTGTGTGTGTGTGTGTGTGTGTGAGACACTCACAATGCAAGTCAATGGGGTTTAATCTGTACACATTAAAACACTATATAAGTATAGCAACTAGACATAAACAATATGATTGTAGTGGGATAAAATCACTTACTAACCTTTACTGTGTAAAGTTATCTCCAATTTCACAACGTTGTTGCCATGACGACGTAACACTTCTGAATTGGACATTCCAAATTGGATTTTTTTAGTAACGTAATTGAGTATATTAAGTCATGTAATCTCTTTATAAAGTCATTTATAAAGTAATCTAATTGGATTACTTTTGGATTACTTTAGATTTTATTCTTGTTTTTTGATGTCACATGCATTTAAGTAGAATAAACTCGTGCCATTTTGACAATGTTGCTTAAATGCATTAAAGAAAACTAACTTTATGGATCAAAATATGAGAATTTCTATGATTTTAAAAAATAAAAATAAAAACTGCTCTAAAAATGTTCATACTCCAGCAATTTTGGAATTCCAAAGGCCATCCATATGTGACAACAGAACAGACCAGTTATATTTTGGAATTGCTACAGAAAAAAAAATCATATATATATATATATGTACATTTTTGAAGCCGAGAGCAAACGCACTTCACGAAAGGAAATCTAATCCATGTTCAGTGTAATTATGGCTGGAGGCTCGTACACGGTCTGTGTGCAATTTAAAATGAAACATTTAAATTAGTTAATAAGACAACTAAGAGGGATCAATAATTATGCCTGATTTAATAGGTAATCATGTAATCTATAAAAGTATTTGTTATCCAAGTACAAATATTTTAAAATGTAATCTAGTTACAAGCACACCATTTTGTAATCTGATTACATAATTCAGATAAAATGTAATCTGTTACTACCCAGCACTCCATGTAAACCTAAAAACCCTTAAACGACCATAAAAAAGATTCTTTACAGCTCAAATAATACACGTGTTTTAACGGAAGTGCTTTTATTCAAAAAATAGGTGAGAAGGTGTGAATAGACCTTATTCATGCTGGTGCCATCTTTGATTGTTAATGGGGATGCCAATGAGGCTGTGAGGGGTAGATTTACAGTCTCTTCAATGGGCTGCACTGATGGTTAATGAGTCGTTCCACTGACGAAACATTGATAAAATATCTGTCCAAGAACATTCAGTATACAGTGAACTCAGTGAGTATTGACGATGACTATCACACCTGCAGTCACAAGTTTGAGTGACCCCAGACTGGTCTAGTAGGCAACCAAATTGGCCCGGTTGCTAGGGAGGGTAGAGTCACATGGGGTAACCAAATTGGCCCGGTTGCTAGGGAGGGTAGAGTCACATGGGGTAACCAAATTGGCCCGGTTGCTATGGAGGGTAGAGTCACATGGGGTAACCAAATTGGCCCGGTTGCTAGGGAGGGTAGAGTCACATGGGGTAACCAAATTGGCCCGGTTGCTAGGGAGGGTAGAGTTACATGGGGTAACCAAATTGTCCCGGTTGCTAGGGAGGGTAGAGTCACATGGGGTAACCAAATTGGCCCGGTTGCTAGGGAGGGTAGAGTCATATGGGGTAACCAAATTGGCCCGGTTGCTAGGGAGGGTAGAGTCATATGGGGTAACCAAATTGGCCCGGTTGCTAGGGAGGGTAGAGTCATATGGGGTAACCAAATTGGCCCGGTTGCTAGGGAGGGTAGAGTCATATGGGGTAACCAAATTGGCCCGGTTGCTAGGGAGGGTAGAGTCATATGGGGTAACCAAATTGGCCCGGTTGCTAGGGAGGGTAGAGTCATATGGGGTAACCAAATTGGCCCGGTTGCTAGGGAGGGTAGAGTCATATGGGGTAACCAAATTGGCCCGGTTGCTAGGGAGAGTAGAGTCATATGGGGTAACCAAATTGGCCCGGTTGCTAGGGAGGGTAGAGTCATATGGGGTAACCAAATTGGCCCGGTTGCTAGGGAGGGTAGAGTCATATGGGGTAACCAAATTGGCCCGGTTGCTAGGGAGGGTAGAGTCACATGGGGTAACCAAATTGGCCCGGTTGCTAGGGAGGGTAGAGTCACATGGGGTAACCAAATTGGCCCGGTTGCTAGGGAGGGTAGAGTCACATGGGGTAACCAAATTGGCCCGGTTGCTAGGGAGGGTAGAGTCACATGGGGTAACCAAATTGGCCCGGTTGCTAGGGAGGGTAGAGTCACATGGGGTAACCTCCTCGTGGTCACTATAATGTGGTTCTCGCTCTCGGTGGGGCGTGTGGTGAGTTGTGTGTGGATGCCGCAGAGAATAGCGTGAAGCCTCCACACATGCTACGTCTCCACGTTAACGTGCTCAACAAGTCATGTGATAAGATGCGTGGATTGACGGTCTCAGACGCGGAGGCAACTGAGATTCGTCCTCCGACACCCGGATTGAGGGCGGGGTCGTGACGATACACACCCGGTCCCATATCAGGCTAATCAAGCCTCCGAGAGGGATAAAGGCCGATGGCAGACGGTGGTGCGGGAGAGAGAGATCATTTACAGACATGTCCGTCATGTGTGTGTTTGTGTCATTTAATTGTACTATTAAAATATGATTTATATTGTCAAGCCGGTTCTCGCCTCCTCCTTGCCTTTGAAATACGTTACACTGGTGCCGAAATCCGGGAAGGAGGAGGGATACGCCGTAGTAGAGTTCTCGGCCACTCCTGCACCCTCTAATGGACGACATCCGTGCCTCTCCCTTTACTTCAAATCTACCTTCATTATATAGTTTCTGAAATATTTGTGACAACTCTTACTCTCCTCAATACTGTGCTTATATGTGTAACAGGATTCACCACTATTATCTGTGCCTTGTGAACATGTGCGAGAGTCAGAGGAGAAGCGGTTTGACAGTGATGTGCAGTTCACTCGTGATGCTGTAAACGATCATCAAAACATATTTATCCAGTTTTGATTGGTGTGAAGATCAGTGTTTGTGTGCGCCAGACTGCAGACCAGGCCAGACTGTCACCTCACCTGCCTGAAACCTGCTGCCAGACATCTGGTTTGAGTTCCTCAGGTGTTGACCCGCGTCTGTGGGCGCATTTCCACTAAAGACTTTGAACATGCAGCTGTGATGTCTCGGGCTCAGACACAGCTGGCATTTCATAACAGACCTCCAGACAACGAGTCTTCACTCTGGATGGGTCACACATTCATGAGGTTTCTCAAATGTTCTCGTGTTCCCATGAACACTTTCACTGAAGTGACCAAATTAATCAGTGCTTTATTTTGACCTTGCCTTGGGAAGTTTGTGTGTGTATGTATTTAGAGTTACACATTTCTGATTTATATTTGCTCATTTGTGAATGTCCTGAGCGCAGAGTTACTGATGAGATCTCAGTACATTCATTCAAATAGACATTAAAGAGTTTTTGTTCCCAACAGAATAAATAACCAGAAATGAAATGCAAAGCAAATCGAGTGGTTTCGTCTCCATCCACATGCTGTACGTCAACAATTGGCTCATTTTATATTTACATGAACTTTCCCCCCTCTGAGACCTAGAAATACTTAATTATATTTACTCAAGTGATTTTAAATGTATTTAAAGTTTTAATGTATTCAATATTTATCATAAATTAATTTAAATAACTTAGTTAGTGGGTTGCATATTAAATGCAGTTTGGAATTTGAATTAAGCTTAATAAATAAATAAATAATTGTGTTCTGCAAAACTCTGAAAAAACGAAATGAAAGAAACAGCCAAAAACAAGCTCTTGATTGTGTTAAAATAATCCAGTTGTGCTAGACAGATCCCTAAACAGACAACAGGTTATAATGTGACTTAACTCTGATTTTAACAGCTGAAAAAGCAACATTTCCCGTATTAAATGATGTTTGACTTGGACTTGATGTGTTTTTCCTTCACTCTTCTCCAGTGGATCTTTATGGGACTTTAAGCTCTGATTGAAGAGTCTGATTTGATGACACACTGTTAGTGACAGTTCTGAAAGTTTCATTTGATCTTCTTCATTTCTGGATTCTTTCAAGCACCAGGACATCGCTGCTTTCTGAAGGATTTGACGAACTCTTGAAGCTTCTCCTGAGACATCAGACTGTTATTCAGTGTGTATTCATTCTAAAGAGTGTCGAGTGATGTAAATGTCTTTCAGTCACTGAGTACTGACTCAAATCAGGGGAATCTCTGCTGAGCTTCTGGTTTGCTGTTGATTCTCATGTAGTGGGAGGTGTTAAAGGAGAATGATAATAATGCTCCTGACACCCACAGATGTTGTACTGCAATGACAAATATGAGTGGAGTTGTGAATGCGACCGCAGCAACACTTTGTCATGGGACTCTTGAGATTATTTTAGGGGAAATATTTCCACGTGTGTTTACATCTGTAGTGTTTCCTAATACACGTTAATTGATTTGTTACATCACTGCAAAAGTGTTTTTTCTTGTTTTCCAGTAACCACGGTTCCAGTAACTGTCGTAACCATGGTTTTACTATAGTAATATTGTAGGCCGTCGTAACCATGGTTTTTGGCTGAAACCATTATTTTACTATAGTAATATTGTAGGCCGTCGTAACCATGGTTTTTGGCTGAAACCATTATTTTACTATAGTAATATTGTAGGCCGTCGTAACCATGTTTATTGGTGAAATCCATATTGTTACTATAGTAATATTACTAAATGTATTAACCATGTATATTACATGTGCTGCGTGCTTCACAATGGATTAGTGCTCTGCTTTGTCATCTCAAACAACGTGAATTATTCTCAGTGTCTGTGGAGTTTCCCCAAGTATGAGCAGTCAGATTTATATATTCATTTAAAGTAAGCAGCTCATCCACACTTTTGCAGCCTTCAGTGGTTTAATAATCACACTAGGACATGTCACTTGGATTAATTGTCCATTTCAGTGTAAAAGGAGTCACAGAGTACACATTCAAAATAAGCATGTGAGCTGTTGTGTGTCAGTCATATTGTGTGCTGGTACCGGATAGAGTCGGTGCTCGGTACTGCAGAAACACTGGTATTGTTACAGCTTTTTTTATTTTATGTATCGACTTGAAACCAAAGTACCAGTACTTTTGATAACACTAGCACATAATAGTACACAAATAAAACAAATATACATACATTTTTATGTTGGCTATATATGGTAATATATATGGAATATTACTGCACTCATATTAGCTACAATACAACAGTTTATTGCATATTATGAATTCGTTTATTAGTTATAATTATATAGTAAATTCACAGAATGCCCACCTCTTCAGACACCATTACACCACTGGTGGAAACCATATTTATACTATAGTCACATTTTAGGCCATAGTAACCATGTTTTTTGTCAAAAAACATATTTTTTACTACAGTAAAATCATAGACCATAGCAACCATTTTTGGGGGGGTGAAAAATATATATTTTGTCCTTGTTAATTGGCTGATGAAGGGTTTTGTTGGCAATTAATTGATAATTGATGTATTCCATTTCAAGAGTGTAGTCCATCAATAGACCGAGGTGATGCAGGCAGAGATCAGTGATGTGAAATGCAGTTCAACCGGAGGTCGGTTTGGTGAGGTTTGGTGAGGTTTATCCTGAGTCCAAGGTTCAGACAATGGCATATGAAGTGTCCCATGTCTTATGGTTGGAGTTGGCATCAGTTCATCCTCTGAAGTCCATCATAATAGACTGAAGTGATGTTTGGCACCGGCTGCATTTAGTCACCATCACTCAGAGACACGCAGCAGTGGAGTCCAAGACGAAGCAGGAACGGTGCTGGAGCTGGCCGGCTTCAGTAACCTCAGGATAATGGGGCTAATATGATCATATTTCTTGGTTTTAGTCAGCAATCTGGCTGCTGCATTTTGAACCAATTGAAGTTTGTTTATTGAACTTGCTGGACATCCTCTCTGTAATGCATCACAATAATCTAGTCTTGAGGTCATGAACGCATTAATTAGTTTTTCGGCATCAGCAACAGAGAGCATGTGTTGTAACTTAGCATTATTTCAGAGGTGGAAGAATGCTGTTCTACAAACATTGGTAATGTGATTTTCAAAGGACAGATTGGTATCAAATATAACATCTAAGTTCTTCGCTGTTGAAGATGATGTAACAGTACATCCATCGAGAGTGAAATTATATTTTAGCGGCTTATTTTTTTGAGTTTTTTGGTGCAATAATTAGTACCTCTGTTTTGTTGGAATTGAGTAGAAGGAAATTTCTGGCCATCCAATCTTTTATTTCATTGATATACTCTGCTAATTTGGAGAATTGTGAAATTTCGTTTGGTATCGTCAGCATAACAGTGGAAATTTATTCCATGATTCCTGATAATATCTCCCAGGGGAAGCATATATAAGGAGAAAAGTAGAGGCCCTAAAACTGATCCCTGTGGTACTCCATATTTTACTTTTGTTTGATTTGACAATTCCTCATTTACACAGACAAAGTGGTAGCGGTCTGATAAAGAGGACCTAAACCGTGCTGTGGGGATATGGGCGTGTTCATGTATCTGTCTGCGCAAGAGGGAGAGCGGTAAGGCTCGTCATTATCTCTAACACAGGTGTCTTGTTAAAGTGATGGAGGAGGGAGACCTGAAAATGCCGGCGGACGCATCAGTATGCAGAGAGTGACAAGAGAGAGACTATTCCTGCATGTGTTAGAGAATTACGACTCGATTGTGTGTATACTTGGCCACTAAGAGCCCTTTATGCTTTTGTGAGTGATGCTGAAGAGTAATAAAATACTTACGTTGACTGTTCACTGCCTCCTGACTCCTCCATTGCTCAGATTATGAACTTGTATGAACGCATGCTAATGCACCTCCACAAATGCCAACATAATTCTCCAGCCTATTCAGGAGAATGTCGTGATCTATCGTGTCGAATGCAGCACTGAGATCTAAAAGCACTAGAAGAGAAATGCAGCCATGATCAGATGATTAGAGCAAGTCTCTTTGCAGTCTCTGTACTGTGATGAGGCCTAAATCCTGACTGAAATTGTTCATTTATACCATTTCTCTGTAGATATGAACAGAGTTGGGAGGACACTACCTTTTCTAGTATTTTTGACAAAGAGTAGAATTGAAATCGGTCTATAATTAGCCAGTTCTCCAGGATCAAGTTGTGGCTTCTTAATAAGCGATTTGATAACTGCCATTTTAAAGTTTCTTGGGACATGGCCTAAGGAGTTAATGATATTAAGAAGAGGTTCTGAGATTACAGGGAATACCTCTTTTAAGAGCTTGGTTGGTATTGGATCTAACAAACATGTTGTGCTTTTTGATGTTTCGATACATTTGTTAGCTCTTTGTGACCTATGACAGAGAAGGATTGAAGTTGCACGCAAGTTCACACACCTCTTTAACATTATCTTTAGTGATCACCGACTGGCGAAGCCGGACATTGTTAGTGCCGACTTGAATAACAATTTTAGAAAATATACATTTAGCTTTAGCCAGCACTTGTTTATTTGATTTGATGTCAGACGCTCTGGCCCCGGAAATGCATTTAACAATAGTGGCTGGAGTCTCTATTTCCACGTTCCTTACAGCAGAATCACCAATAACAAGGGCTCTTTCAACTTGATTCTCAGTGGATGATCACTGAGTGGGGAGAATCGATTGGAAACCCTAGCAGGAACGGGAGAATGGTGTCTCTTTGCTGAGCGAGTATGCCGCAGAGACTCACCCAAACGCCCTGCTGCAGGGGCTCTACAGCCAGAACCAAAGTGTGGGTGTCGCTCGCTGTTCTACCCACATCCAAAACAGTTTCTACTGGCTTCTCTTTCTCTAACTCATTAATCTTCTCCATCAGCCTGACTCATTCCTTACATTTATCACATGTAAACCCCTCACTGCTGATGGAAGAAGCTATAGTAAACATGTGACATTCAATGCAGGAAGCAATAGCATGAGTGGATGCCATGACTTACCGCAATCGTTTGTTGTTGTTGTTGTTGTTATGTTGTTGTTGAGCAGCGAAGATTTGAGATCGATGTGTATCCCTCACACAATTGTTTGCTGTTGTTGTGTTGGTTCCTGATCAGCAGATTTTTGAGATTGATGCAATCAACCATTTAAAACACAGAGGAGAAAACGAATGCATGCAGTCGAAATGCAAGATGTAGACTAGCAGAAACCGAAAAGAAAATGGGTGCACGCAGTAATATACACGCAGGTGAAACGGCAGAAAAGGGGGAAAACAAAGCATGCAGTAAAATGGCAAAGGATAAAATGATGAGTGTAGAGGAATAAGCAATGCTAAGCAGGCTAGCAAGCTACAAACAAACAGACTTTTGCAGTGTGCCGGTAGCCACTTTAGTAATATTATAGACCGTGGTTACCATGGTTTTTAGCGGAACCATATTTTTACTACAGTAATACTGTAATACCCAGATAGTAACTACGGTTTAGTATAGTAATATTGTAGTTATGACTGCTACCCATAGTAAATCTTGTGAGTACTACAGTATGGTATTACTGCAGTACTTGCAGTAATGGTATTACTGCAAATACCATGGTTAAACTATGCTAACTGTAGTAAAACTGGACAATCTCTCTTTAAAAACATTTGTGCAAGCTTGTGACCCAGCATGGCATGTTTACAGTGTCTGAAATGTTTACTGGAATCGTGGCATCCTGTAAGGTTGTTCATGTCATTCAGTTATTGTGCGAGCGGTGCGGCAGGACAGTCAGTGGGGAGTTTACTCAAATACTCACTTCCCCTGTGCTTTCTTTTGACACGTCTAAAGGGCCCTTTCTGTCGTTTTGCCACTCTTCCCTGTCATTTCCAGGCGGGGTGGAAGAGCCTGTGACCTCGGCAACACTCTTGGCAGCATTGTTTTGGAACAGCAGAAGGACAGAGCACAGAGAGCTGCCAGATACACAGCCAAATGAACATGACACAAAGAACATAAATGGCCATTTCAGTCTGGTTTTGGGCCTCTTTTAACATAACCTTAGTATTGTAACACTTTGTTATGCAGTTTGCTCCACACTGGGTTTAAACTTAAAGAAACCTTACTGACGTTTATCTAGAGATGCATAATTCCAGACAGCGATGTGAAATAGAGAACTGGGTACATATTTGGACGCCAGAAGGTCAAGCCCCTCTTTGACTCTCCCTTTTCACCCCCCATGTCTATATTTATGGTGTGGTCCTGTCTCATGTACAGAACAACAGCAGGAGCGGAGCAGCACATTTGGTCCCCAGCGTGGGGGCCGTTGGTAAGCCAACAGCGTTCCAGCTCTCCTGTCGAGCCTATCTTCTGTTTCTCTGTGAATATTCCGGCTTTCCTCATTTGCATCTGCTAATTACATCCTGTTAGCATCATTTTGTACTTGATGCCCCTCTAAAGCAAATAAATGAATACAGCTACTTGTAAAGAATAGAATCATGATGTTAAAGATACTAATTGACTTCTGTAAGAGGAAACATTTCCCATGTTATCTGTGTATTCCCGAATGCTTTGTTTAATTAAATCTGGACACTTTGAGGATTAAATATTAATTACTCACCCCTGACCAACAGATTCAAATCAAAAGAAGTCTGTAGTTGTTACCTTGATTGCAACAGTCTGGTTCTGGATGTAAAATCACATACATTTTCTCCATAGAGGAATTGATTATTAACGATGGCTGATAAACCTTTAATGACAGATAAAGACGGATAAAGTTCTGAAGTTGTTAATAGATGTAATATGCTTCTGTTGATGCCATTAATCTGCATAAATTCAACTTAATTTTTAAAACAATTGAGAAAATATCCACCAATTAGAGAATCTCAGCAAACAATGTGCAACAAAAGAGCTCTGAGGTGACCGCCCACTCCCATGATGCACTGTAAAACGAGTCAAACTACTTACACATTTGCACAAAAATGTAAATAGATTGTTTCTATAGTTCAATAGTGTTATTCATTTTATACAGTTTTTAATTAAATTTCATGATTTGGGATTGTAGTTAATTCTGTCATTAACCATGTACGACCCCGTGTCCATATGCGTGGACTTTGTATTTTGACTTCACTATACTTAACGCATAATATAAATGAATAAAAACAAACTGAATATTGTTCACAACACTCTGGACGGTCATTTAAAGGGTTAAACTTCTGCTGCACCGAGTCACGTGACACAACAACATGTTGATTTCCTTGAAATGCTTCAATGGGTGCAGCACCAACGTAACTGCCTCTGGTAAGAAATCTCTTTAAGTTTTGTCACTGAAACCTGTTTGTTTGTAAAGAGGAGAGTCTCTAGTTTTATTTGATATGCCGCTTTAAAAAATCCGTTAATTTTTCGCTAATCAGCGCACTGATAAACATGACGTCCACATATGAGGACACTGGCACCACATTTCCTCAAAAGTAGAAAAACACGTTATTTTGAATAACTTTCAACTCAACATGTCTGTGGGTCATTTTCTCCATTTTAATATATATTTTGTTATATACTGTACAATACGGTTCTATTCATTAACATTATTAAATGCATTCCTATATTTACTGAACATTATCACATTGAGAATAAATGAGTTAAAAACTGATAAATGTGTCTTTCAGAGGCTTTATATGGAGTTATTATGAAAATAAGATGCAATTCAAACTGTTCTGAGACCAGTGCAGACAGACAGCACACTGGAGGTTAAGTCATGCACTAAATAGGGAGCAAGGGAGCATCCTATAGCTCTCCTGTAACTGTTCTGAGACCAGTGCAGACAGACAGCACACTGGAGGTTAAGTCATGCACTAAATAGGGAGCAAGGGAGCATCCTATATCTCTCTATGCAGTTAAGTGTGTTCACTCCTAAAATCGGATCAAAAGTTCAGTTTCAGGCTGCAGATGATGTTTGGATCAACATGTTTGACACACATGGGACGATGATCATCAGTACATAGATTCACCATTTATAATGGATCATTTTATTTGAACATGATTGACAGTGATTGGATGATGCTGGACGTTACTTTCAATCGGAATTAATTATGATCATTTATGATTAACGTCTCATAAACATGAATAATCAACACTCCTGCGAACATAATAAACAATTTGATAAACTTGACTTTCTATAGATTATCCATCCATTGGCTCAGAATGGAGTAATATTTTACTACTTGTACTGCAAACTGCACAGTCTACTCAATATGCTGCCTACGATTTGTCTTTAAATAGAATGTGAAACAGAACACATTATGATGCAATAAACATTTTAAACGGTGTGCTACAAATGCTACACAAAACCGAAATAATGAGTCAAAACACACGTGATAAAAGTTGAGTTTTGAGGTAAATTTAACGTCCGGTTCATTCATCACACAGAAACGAGTCTGATGTTACTTTATAAAAAACTTTTTAACACAAGTTCTCTCAGATATTAGCATTCCAGCACACATCCTGCTGTCTGTATCTTCATACTCACACTGGTGAATATAATCGAGCTTCATTTGATGCATTGGTTGATTTATTGTTTCTGTTGTTAATCACTTTCCCCAAAGGTATTTTGTAAGCTCTTTATCTACAGGCACAAACTTAATCCAGAGGTAATTAATCCGATTTCTGGAGGTGCAGCGCAATAATACAACAGGAATAAAAAATGAAGCATGACAAGGACAATTATAAACTGAATGCATCATCTTCAACTCATCAAAAGTGAAATGATTTGTATAGTTCGAGTTTCCTGTCACTGCTCGTCTAATAGGATGCATTATGAGTTATGACTTTCCATCTATCTACAAATGTAATACTTAAATACGTTTATACTTTGAAAAAATTGATAGAGGAGATTTTTCTTAGCAGAAAACTCTGTATAACATGGCAAAGATAAAACATACAATTGTCTGATGTTAGCCCTTCTGAAACAGATCTGATTTGATGAGCTGCATTTAAACATTTTAACCCTATAATGATGTATATATCAAATATGATACACTATGTTTGACAGCTTCTGTTTCACTCTGTTTCACTCTGTTCAAGCTGACGAGTCAAACAACCTATAGTATATACGTGTCACATGTTTATGGCGCCATCTAGTGGTTATATGTGAAAAAGTGGTTTCAATGTTTATATCGATGTATTTAACCTCCACTATTTGCAGTGGGACTAAACCATAGAAAGTCAGATTTTTTTTTTTAGCAAATTGTTTATGATGTTCGCAGGAGTGTTGATTTTTCATGTTTTTGAGACGTTACATCATAAATGATCATAATTAATTCAGATTGAAAGTAATGTCCAACTTCATCCAATCACTGTCAATCATGTTCAAATAAAATGATCATTATAAATGGTGAATCTATGTACTGATGATCATCGTCCCATGTGTGTCAAACATGTTGATCCAAACATCATCTGCAGCCTGAAACTGAACTTTTGATCCGATTTTAGGAGTGAACGCACTTAACTGCATAGAGAGATATAGGATGCTCCCTTGCTCCCTATTTAGTGCATGACTTAACCTGCAGTGTGCTGTCTGTCTGCACTGGTCTCAGAACAGTTATAGGAGAGATATAGGATGCACCCTTGCTCCCTATTTAGTGCATGACTTAACCTCCAGTGTGCTGTCTGTCTGCACTGGTCTCAGAACAGTTTGAATTACAGCTTATTTTCATCATAACTCCATATAAAGCCTCTGAAAGACACATTTATCAGTTTTTAACTCATTGATTCTCAATGTGATAATGTTCAGGAAATATAGGAATGCATTTAATAATGTTAATGAATAGAACCGTATTGTACAGTATATAACAAAATATATATTAAAATGGAGAAAATGACCCACAGACGTGTTGAGTTGAAAGTTATTCAAAATAACGTGTTTTTCTACTTTTGAGGAAATGTGGTGCCAGTGTCCTCATATGTGGACGTCATATTTATCAGTGCGCTGATTAGCGAAAAATTAACATATTTTTTAAAGCGGCATATCAAATAAAACTAGAGACTCTCCTCTTTACAAACAAACAGGTTTCAGTGACAAAACTTAAAGAGATTTCTTACCAGAGGCAGTTACGTTGGTGCTGCACCCATTGAAGCATTTCAAGGAAATCAACATGTTGTTGTGTCACGTGACTCGGTGCAGCAGAAGTTTAACCCTTTAAATGACCGTCTAGATTCTTATGAACAATATTCAGTCGGTTTAAATTCATTTCAATTATGCATTACGTGTAGCGAAGCCAAAATACAAAGTCCACGCATGTGTACGGGGGTCACACAAGGTTAAAATTGCTGTATTTTAAAAAAGCAGACTTGCATGAAAAGTGACTTATGTTGGAATAAATTGCAGCTTATTTTAATAAAGTAAAAGTGACTAATGATTATATTGTTACTGATATTTTAAAATTAGTATTTGCTGAATATAAGCAACTTGTACTTGGTTCAAATTTTATATATAATTTTATTGAAAAACCCCCTTTGAAATCCACGTATCAAATATGATACATCAGACGTTTGAGGTACACACACATTATAAGATATACTTACAGTGTGAACTAATATTTCTGTGTATTCTCTGTCATTATAAAGATCTCATTATTTCACATTATTAGCTATTATGATGTCATCTCACCAGAAGTTCATGACAATTTCCTTTTTTAAATATCAATATAGTGTCAATATGGTGCATAAAACACATGATAAAATGTGAAAAAATTATATTTTATTTTATATTGATGCGATACATTTCAATGCATATTTATAGAGAAGAACAGGAAGTCGTCATGGTCAAACTCTCAAATATTTGGGATCTCTGAAAAGCCCAGAGAGTCCTCTGATAATACCCCAAGATACCACGCTGTAGACAAACTTCAATAACAAACGTCCTGCACGAAAATCAGGAGAGTGACCTTTAAAGCCTAATATATCAAATATGATACATAATAAAAAAATGCATTTTTTTACAATTTCTTTTTATAGTTTGCACTAAAAACAGTTTAAAGTAAAAAAATAAATATATTTTCTGACCATTCTTTCATGTGTCAGGCTTTACAGTCTTGTTCTGATCCTTAATTAATCACTAAAATAAATTAAACGCATCATCATAAATGACATTAATTTTACAATTACATTTTATTTTTATAATCTCTTATTTAACCTCAGTACTGAAATCTGAGTCTTGCATGACAACTGTAAGTGACGTACAGTTGTTAGACTTATAAAGCACATTATTAATCAGATTCAGTGTTTATACCAGTTATTCACGTTTACATTTACAGATATGCATTTGCCACACGCTTTTATCCAAAGTGACGTACAGTGCAATGTATACATTAGATCAGTCCAGCAGGTTATTGTGTATGATGAATAACATGCCCTTGACCGGTTTTATTGATTTATTTATTCATTCAACATCAAGATTTAAAGTGTACATTTATATTAACGTATAAATGATGTGCTGCACTGGTCACCATCTCTTTTACATTTTTTAGGATTTCAATGTTTTTGTTGTTGTCCTTATTAGTTCATTTTATATAGTTCATTGGAGTGATTAAATACATTTTCATAGGTAAGAATAAGCAGTAGGTCATAAACACTGCATGCATATAATATAATAATATAAAGAATGAACAAAATGCTGTTCAAAATAGTTTCAATGCTGTTAACACAGTTTTAATTTATATTTCTATTCATTTACTAATGTCAACAGGTTCACAGCGAAGTTCTTAAATCTGACTCAATCGAACACTTTTGCACTTTGCATTGAAAAACTTCTGTCTTAAAAATGCTAAACATGCTCTACACACTCCTCTAAAACACATGGGCATGACATATAGCTGCTTTTCTGGATGTTATTCGGGAAATAAGTTAATAGTGAACAAAGTCTTCATGTACATTTGTGTTGAAGAAACGTGTTGGAAGTTTTGATGTAATAGTGGTTGTTAATGATATAATTCTATGTTTACATTCTGTACAAATCTAATGATGCGTTTTCACTCTTTGGCTTCAGAGGAAGCTCTTCTTATGGCTCAAATGCTGCTGGTTATAAATGTTCCTTCTACTAAAGCCCATATTGTGACGGATGTGTGAACACATTAATATGTTTGAGGTCGTTGTGTCCTTCCTCAAGGCCGTCAGCAGTCACTGTTGTTTTCTGTGTATGCGCAGCTCTGTCAGAATCACTGGATCCTTCTCTCGTTTTATATTTTTGGATATACTCACCTCGTTCCATTGAAATCCCCGACAAATACTTGAAATAGAAAGTGACAGAGAAGACAAAGAAGAGTAAAACACACTTGTTTGACCTATGAAATGATGTGCCTTGGGCTTCAAATTTTACAAGAACGATTGAAAAAGTGAACAGAGCTTTACAGGGATAGTTTACTCAAAAATGAAAATTTTGTAATTATTTACTCACCCTGGCGCTGTTCCAGACCCCTTTGATTTTCTTTCTTGCGTGGAACACACTAGAGTCTTTTCATAGTGAACACACCTGTCAAAAACAGTATAAAATCAACATTAAAGTTGCCTGATCTAAGTGACTTTGGCAACATTTTTGTAAAATGACAGTATGTGCTTAATTTATTGCAGCAGTTCTGAGGTGAAATGGTACTAAATGCGAGTTAAATATTCGCTCAAACAGATGAGGGTTTTTCATGTAAATGTTCTATATAGTTTTAAATCTACACACACTAAACTTTAGTTTTTCGCTACTTACATTTTGTATTATTGTTTGTAAAATAACATAATTACACAATAAATTGAACATAACGTCTAGGTTACGTATGTAACCTCCATTCCCTGATGGAGGGAATGAGACGTCGTGTCGAATAAGCGATACTAGGGCTCTCTCTTGAGCGCCAAATATACCTCTGATCTATGAAAAAAGGCCAATGAGAAGTTGGCAGACAGAATGTGCATGTCCCGACCCCGGACATACGGGTATAAAGGCGGGGAAATGCATCTGTTCATTTAGGATTTTGCTGAGGAGCTGGAAATGGTCAGGCCACAACAGTGGCTCGGCTCAGCGGCGTGGCCGGGAGGACACAACGTCTCATTCCCTCTAACAGGGAACGGAGGTTACATACGTAACCTAGACATTCCCCGTCTGTCGCTCACTTCAATGTTGTGTCAAAGAAGCGACACTAGGGGTCCAATTTAAATCACGCCATGCGCTGAGCCGTGTACGTGTACTGCTGACACAGGAGCGGGCAGGTACTTGACATGCCAAAACGACCAGCTGTATCAGACTGCACGTACCCTTCCCCCAATGACCCATAAAGTCGTCGGAATCCTTATAGTTACCCTAGACAGGGGAACAAGGCGACGTTTGCCAACCTGGGAACAGGCCGAGCCTAGCCGGGCCTCTTTTCTCTCTATGTTTCTCGCATAGAGTCAACAGATGGGGCCTTTACACGCACTGGGGAAAGGGGTCTTATCCAGTTTCCTATTCTTTAAGGGGGAAAAGACCCTGCGGAGACCACACCTGCCCAGAGAGGGGGAGGTAAGAGTGGTGAATGCACCACATGGGCTTTTAGGTCACATGTAGGAAGTGGCACGGTGGTAGATCCTGCCTCTTCGGAGGGAGGAGTTGCTACAGACACAGTGACCGGGGGGCAGCGGGAACTGCCCAAGGGAGACGCGGGTCCGCTCGTAAGGAGAACGTACCGCGGAAAATACACACAGGGGGAAGTCCATATAGGAGCCCTGACCTGTGGAGCACCTATTCCAGTACAGGGTAGATTTGAGGTACCAGCAGTGGATTGGGTCGACGAATTCCTCCGCCGAATTGCGGACCTAGAGTGCTAGGGAGGAGTCATCCAGGGAGCCGAGTGAGTGGGATCTCCTGGGAGAAAAAGCGCACGGTATTACCTCAACCGACGGAAAAGGCGCTAGGTGCACAATGGTCTTACTGACATCGAGGGAGAGGTTGTGCTCCTGACACAGCATGTCAGAGTGTGCACCTCCTCTCTGTAGGCTGTTTCATCATTGTCAGTGATCAGACCTACCACCAACGTATCGTCAGCAAACTTGATGATGGCATTGGAGCTGTGTGTTGCCACATAGGCATTTGTGCATCACTTCCTGATGAAACACATTATGCTATCAGTGTAAACCTCGATGTCATCATCAGAGGTGGACCGGAACATCTCCCAGTCCGCGTGATCAAAACAGTCTTGTAGCGCAGAGTCTGATTGGTCCAACTAGCACTGGATCGTTCTGAGGGTGGGTGCTTCCCATTTCAGTTTCTGCCTGTAAGCAGGCAGAAGCAGAACGGAAGAGTGGTCTTATTTGCCAAATGGTGGGCGGGGCAGAGATTTGTAGCCATCCCGGAAAGGAGAATAGCAATGGTCCCCTCGTGTGTTAAAGTTGATGTGTTGGTGGTATTTTGGTGCTATTGTTTTAAAATTGTCTTTGTTAAAGACCCCGGTTACAATGAACGCGGCCTCAGGGTGCGAGGTTTCCTGCTCACTTATACAGTTCCTTGAGTCCCCGGTCTGTGTCGGCTTGTTGGGGGATGTACACAGCTGTGATAATGACCGCTGTGAATTCCCTCGGTAGCCAGAATGGTCGACACAGAAGCATGAGAAATTCCAGATCAGGAGAGCAGAAAGACCTGATAAAATGTACATTCCTCTGATCACACCATGATTTGTTGATCATAAAACATACACCACCACCTCTGCTTTTACCTGAGAGGTCTTTCGCTCTGTCCGCTCGGTGCACAGAGAAACCCGTGGGTTTGATGGCCGAGTCTGGAATCTCCGCAGACATCCAGGTTTCTGCAGATAACGCAGCAATCCCTTGTGTCTCATTGGAAAGAGATCCACGCTCTCAGCTCACAGTGCTTGTTGTACAGAGACTGAACATTTGCCAGTAGTATACTGGGTAGTGGGGGTCGATTTGCACGACGTCTTACTCCCCTTTTTCTTCTGCGTTTCTGCAGCCAGGCAGCCCAGACAAAGGCCTCCACTGGCATGTTTGTAAACAGCGGGTCGGCATTGAGGAATTTGAAGTCCGATTTTCGGTGTGTAATTGCTGAACCAATGTCCAAAAGCATTTGTCTGTCGTATACAATAAGGCAGGCAACATCAAAGACAAAAAATTAACTATAAACAAAACAAACAATAAACTGCAGTGTTGTGTTGGAGCTCACAACGTAGCAGCCATACTTGGCGCCATCTTGATGGTCCTGAGAATTCCAGGCAGAGAACGCTTGCAGGTCCCCAAACCTCTTGATGGAGGCTAGCATGATCAGCAGGGACAGCTTTAGAGAGAGGATCCTTAGTCCAACTGATTCTAGTGGCTCGAGGGGGGGTCTCTGAAGGCCCGAGAGGACCACTGAGAGATCCCAGGAGGGGAACAGGCTTGGCCGGGAGGGATTCAATCTCCGGGCGCCTCTTAGAAACCTGATAATCAAGTCGTGCTTACCAAAAGACTTGCCGTCTACTGCGTCATGGTGGGCTGCAATAGCAGCTACAAACACCTTCAAGGTGGATGGGGACAGCCTTCCTTCCAACCTCTCCTGCAGAAATGAGAGCACTGACCTGACTGCTCACCTTTGTGGGTCTTTGCCCTGAGAAAAACACCAATTCGCAAACAAGCGGCACCTTAGGGCATAAAGTTGCCTGGTAGAAGGGGCTCTGGCTTGGTTGATCGTGTCTATGACAGCAGGTGGTAGATCACCTAGATTTTCTGCGTCCCGTCCAGGGGCCAGACATGGAGGATGGGTGCGGAAGCCAGAGTGTGTCCTGTCCTTGAGAAAGGACGGGGCCCTCACATCCTATGAGGAATTTGCCAGGGAGGGGCTGTCGCGAGGAGTATGAGGTCCAAGAACCCAGCCCGGGTGGGCCAATAGGGAGCCACTAGGGTGACTTGTTCCTCGTGCTCCCTGATATTGCACAGCACCTGTGCAAGAAGTCTCACTGGGGGAAATGCGTACTTGCGCAGCCCTGTGGGCCAGCTGTGTGCCAGGTGTGTGCCAGTGTGTCTGCCCCGAAGGGAGCCTCTGTTTGGGCATACCAGAGCGGACAGTGGGAGGTCTCCTGGGAGGCGAACAGGCCGAACAGTTCCCAAATCAGCTGGACTGACTGGGGGTGAAGCCTCCACTCTCTACTGAGCAAGCATTGTCATGATAGCGCATCCGCCATATCATTGAGGTTGCCGGGGATGTGAGTGGTGTGCAGCGACTTGACTCCACCGATGTGAGATGGCCTCCGTCTGCTTTTTCACCGCAGAGAACTGCTGGGCGAAGTCCTCGACGGTGTGGCCGAAGAGGCCAAACTGGGAGACAGGGGCGTCGAGGAAGGGTGTCTTGTCCGTCTCATGCATCTCGACCAAGTTCAGCCACAGATGACGTTCCTGTGTGGCCATTACCTGCCCGAGTGACTGCGTTGTGGCCTTCATGGCCCTGAGGGCAAGGTCGGTCTCTGAGCGCAGTTCCTGCAGGATGTCGGGATCAGGACTACCCTTGTGCAGATCATTGAGTGCCTTGGCCTGGTGGATTTGCAGGAGGGTCATGGCATGCAGGGCACACCCCCTAAACCCAACACATCCCCTAAACCCAAAGCACACCTAAACCCAACGCAACCCCAAAACCCAGGAGTGGTGGCGTAGTGGCTAGAACACAGGGCTGCTAATCAGAAGGTCGCTGGTTCAAACCCCACAGCCACCACCATTGTGTCCTTGAGCAAGGCACTTAACTCCAGGTTGCTCCGGGGGGATTGTCCCTGTAATAAGGGCTCTGTAAGTCGCTTTGGATAAAAAGCGTCTGCCAAATAAATGTAAATGTAAATGTAAACCAAACGCAACCCCTAACCTTGTAATTACCAGTTTGTAACCTAAAAAATTGTCCTCATAAACCACATAAACATGTCCACACATGCACACACACACACACACACACACACACAAACACTGACACACATACACACACACACACACACCCAAAAACTGATACATACACACACACACACATACACACACACAGTCCATCTTGACCAGTATTGCTCAAAATGATTTAACTGCAGTTTTAAAGAATATACAGTATATTTATATTTAAATATATTCAATAACTTATGCTTGCATGGTTCTTTGTGCTGAAAGCGAGTGAAATGTTCTCCCAAACAGATTTTAAAACACTTGTATTTTGTCTTGTTTCCAGTAAACAATCTAACGACACATTTACTTTACAAGAAAAATAGATATTAAGTGTTGTTTCCAGAGAAATCTAACAAAAATGTGTAAACTTTCAATATATAAAACAAGAAAATAAATCTGCCAACGAGGTCAGAAAAATAAACTTGTTTTCCTTTTAAATTATGTTTATTTTTATTACCGCATTGGCAAATTTCCATTTCAGCATAAACATCACTAAATTTAGTTACTTAATATCTTTTGCCATTTTGCTTGTCAAGTAAATGCATCTTGTTCAAGAATATTTTGATATTTTAATAGAAAACAAATTAAGATTTTTTTTTTGCTGTGAAGTTAATGCTGTATTGAGTTTTAAATAAAAAACCTGACGTCCATACCCTGAACCCTAAACCCTGAACCCTGAACCCTGAACCCTAAACCCTGAACTCTGAACTCTGAACCCTGAAACCATAACCCCTGAACCCTGAACCCTAAACCCTGAACCCTGAACCTTAAACCCTGAACCCTGAAACCCTAACCCCTGAACCCTGAACCCTAAACCCTGAACCATGAACCCGGAACCCTAAACCCTAAACCCCTGAAACCCTGAACACTAAACCCTAAACCTGAAACCCTGAACACTAAACCCTGAACCCTAAACCCTGAACCCTGAATAGTAAACCCTGAACCCTGAATAGTAAACCCTAAACCCGAAACCCTAACCCCTGAAACCCTAAACCCTGAAACCCTAACCCCTGAATCCTGAACCCTGAACCCTGAACCCTAAACCCTGAACACTAAACCCTGAACACTAAACCCTGAACCCTGAACCCTGAATAGTAAACCCTGAACCCTGAATCCTGAACCCTGAACCCTGAATAGTAAACCCTAAACCCGAAACCCTAACCCCTGAAACCCTAACCCCTGAAACCCTAACCCCTGAATCCTGAACCCTGAACCCTAAACCCTGAACACTAAACCCTGAACACTAAACCCTGAACACTAAACCCTGAACCCTGAACCCTAAACCCTAAACCCTAAACCCCTGAACCCTAACCCTAAACCCTGAACCCTGAATCCTGAACCCTGAACACTAAACCCTAAACCCGAAACCCTAACTCCTGAATCCTGAACCCTAAACCATGAACCTTAAACCCCAAACCCTAAACCCTGAAACCCTAACCCCTGAACCTGCACATGTATAAATGGTGAATCTATGTACTGATGAACATTGTCCCATGTGTGTCAAACATGTTGATCCAAACATCATCTGCAGCCTGAAACTGAACTTTTGATCAGATTTTAGGAGTGAACGCACTTAACTGCATAGAGAGATATAGGATGCTCCCTTGCTCCCTATTTAGTGCATGACTTAACCTCCAGTGTGCTGTCTGTCTGCACTGGTCTCAGAACAGTTATAGGAGAGCTATAGGATGCTCCCTTACTCCCTATTTAGTGCATGACTTAACCTCCAGTGTGCTGTCTGTCTGCACTGGTCTCAGAACAGTTATAGGAGAGCTATAAGATGCTCCCTTGCTCCCTATTTAGTGCATGACTTAACCTCCAGTGTGCTGTCTGTCTGCACTGGTCTCAGAACAGTTATAGGAGAGCTATAGGATGCTCCCTTGCTCCCTATTTAGTGCATGACTTAACCTCCAGTGTGCTGTCTGTCTGCACTGGTCTCAGAACAGTTATAGGAGAGCTATAGGATGCACCCTTGCTCCCTATTTAGTGCATGACTTAAGCTCCAGTGTGCTGTCTGTCTGCACTGGTCTCAGAACAGTTATAGGAGAGCTATAGGATGCTCCCTTGCTCCCTATTTAGTGCATGACTTAACCTCCAGTGTGCTGTCTGTCTGCACTGGTCTCAGAACAGTTATAGGAGAGCTATAGGATGCACCCTTGCTCCCTATTTAGTGCATGACTTAAGCTCCAGTGTGCTGTCTGTCTGCACTGGTCTCAGAACAGTTATAGGAGAGCTATAGGATGCTCCCATGCTCCCTATTGAAACTGAGCGTACAGTCCACGTATGTGGTCATTGTGTTTATCAGCGTGCCGTTTCACGATAAATCGCTCAAATGTTTAAAGTCGCACATGGGATGAAACTAGAGACTCTAATCTTTTGACTCAAACAGGTTTTAATGTAAAAACCTATTTAAGTTTCTTACCAGATGCAGTTTTGTTGGCGTTTCTCCCAAAGACAAACTCCGCTGAGGTCAGCGCCATGTTGTTTGGTCACAAGACACCAAATGTTGAAAGTTTAACCCTTTAATGACAGCACAGAGTCTCCTGAACTGAGATCAGTCGGTTTAAATTAAATTAAATGATGCGTTGCGTATAGCAAACCCAAAATACAACGTCCATGCATGTGTACGCGGGGTCATAAGAGGTTAATTCTCATTCGCCCGTGCCGCCTTTGGCTGTGACACATGTGAGAATTAATGTTTGGCAATAGTAACATGGATGTGAAATTTAGAGCCAAAAGATTATCAGTGAAAACTCACATTTATGATGCTTTAATGCGGAGCATGACAGACATGTCACTATGATCAGTTGTTGTATGGAAAAGAGCCGCGTGAAGATTCCTCTTAATTTCTTCTTTTGAGTTCCACAGAAGATAGAAGGGCATACGGGTTTGGAGCTACATTATGGTGAGTAAATAATGATGACTACTCCTTTATCAAATGTCCAAGTTTTAAAATGACATGAAATGATTCATAAGGAGAAATGTTTGTTTGCTGTGTGATGGGTTTATACACAAGTGACCTGTTATTAATCCTAACACACTAATGCTTTTATTCACGGTCATCTAAACACCAGCAAAATCATCAAGCACAGAAATATGAAAAGGATGAAACACTAATAGATACGGCCGTCGTGTGGCTTCCGGTCATTAGAGCTGCGATTTCATTTGTCTCTACGATGCTTTCGTTTCTGCCTTTTGTCTGTACGCAGCTGTTGAACAAAAGTGTTTCTTCATAGAAGGTCCAAACTTTTCTGATCTGTAATTAACCGTCCCGAGCATAAAGGCTGTAGAGCAGAGAGGATATTTACAGTGAGACAAAAATAAATAATGAAATATATCAGAGCAAATAAGAAAATGGATTCTGAGATCCCATTGAAAGCGGCGCGCTGTTCTTCATCATCTTCTGCGCTCTTCATCCTCTGAGCGAGCTCTTGGGTGTGTAATGAAGAGAAACTGTGATATGTGTTACGTAGAGCAGATCCTTCTCTCTTAATGAACACAGAAAACACAGCGTCTGAATGGAGCGACTCTTTTCTTCTGTGTCTTGTAGGACCTCCAGACGCCCGCTGAAGGAGATTCTGCCTCTTATTAAAGCACATAAAGCAACGGCAGAGAAAGTAATTTTGTTCGATCCTTTTCTCCTGGTGGCTTCTGCCACTTTTCTTATGGAGGGGCTTTTATGGAGCTCATAATTATTTCGGTAAGTACCCTCCAGCACAAACCCGGGAGTCTTTGTGTCTTTTTGACATTTTTGGGAGAAAATAGAAGTCATATTAACATTTCTGCCATTCCTATTTTCAACGAGACAAGTTTATAACTAGGCACATGGCGTGTCTGCTTCACTAAAGTAGCAAAATTGTATTCTTTTGATGTGTTATTAGGATTTGTACTATTTGCATTTAGAACTGTTTTTAAAAGACACAATATCTAATGCATAATGTATGGCGACATAATTAAATTATAAATGATCTGATGCATCTATACAGTATTTTACACTGAAGTCAATACATTAAGTTATTATGTAACAAACTTGCCATTTGTACTCTAACATTCTTAACAGATTTGTAACTAGTTGCACTTACTTAACAAGCAAAATATAATAATTCTAGAGCCAATAGTTTTCCTATAAATGTATGTCCTCATATGTGGACAGCGGGACAAAGTTGTGAAATTTTAAATAACACTAAACTATAGAAAGTCAGATTTTAATAATTTAATCCAATAGTTTATTATGTTTCCAGGAGTGTTGATTATTCGTGTTACAGACATTACATCATTAGCATAATTAATTCAGATTGAAAGTAATGTCCAGCATCATCCAATCACTGTCAATCATGTTCAAATAAAATGATCCATTATAAATGGTGAATCTATGTACTGATGATCATCGTCCCATGTGTGTCAAACATGTTGATCCAAACATCATCTGCAGCCTGAAACTGAACTTTTGATCCGATTTTAGGAGTGAACACACTTAACTGCATAGAGAGATATAGGATGCTCCCTTGCTCCCTATTTAGTGCATGACTTAACCTCCAGTGTGCAGTCTGTCTGCACTGGTCTCAGAACAGTTATAGGAGAGCTATAGGATGCTCCCTTGCTCCCTATTTAGTGCATGACTTAACCTCCAGTGTGCTGTCTGTCTGCACTGGTCTAAGAACAGTTATAGGAGAGATATAGGATGCTCCCTTGCTCCCTATTTAGTGCATGACTTAACCTCCAGTGTACTGTCTGTCTGCACTGGTCTCAGAACAGTTATAGGAGAGATATAGGATGCTCCCTTGCTCCCTATTTAGTGCATGACTTAACCTCCAGTGTGCTGTCTGTCTGCACTGGTCTAAGAACAGTTATAGGAGAGATATAGGATGCTCCCTTGCTCCCTATTTAGTGCATGACTTAACCTCCAGTGTACTGTCTGTCTGCACTGGTCTCAGAACAGTTATAGGAGAGATATAGGATGCTCCCTTGCTCCCTATTTAGTGCATGACTTAACCTCCAGTGTGCTGTCTGTCTGCACTGGTCTCAGAACAGTTATAGGAGAGATATAGGATGCTCCCTTGCTCCCTATTTAGTGCATGACTTAACCTCCAGTGTGCTGTCTGTCTGCACTGGTCTCAGAACAGTTATAGGAGAGCTATAGGATGCTCCCTTGCTCCCTATATAGTGCATGACTTAACCTCCAGTGTGCTGTCTATCTGCACTGGTCTCAGAACAGTTATAGGAGAGCTATAGGATGCTCCCTTGATCCCTATTTAGTGCATGACTTAACCTCCAGTGTGCTGTCTGTCTGCACTGGTCTCAGAACAGTTTGAAATGCACATTATTTTCATCATAACACCTTATAAAGCCTCTTAAATATAGGAATGCATTTAATAATGTTAATGAATAGAACCGTATTGTACAGTATATAACAAAATATATATTAAAATGGAGAAAATGACCCACAGACGTGTTGAGTTGAAAGTTATTCAAAATAACGTGTTTTTCTACTTTTGAGGAAATGTGGTGCCAGTGTCCTCATATGTGGACGTCATGTTTATCAGTGCGCTGATTAGCGAAAAATTAACGTATTTTTTAAATCGGCATATCAAATAAAACTAGAGACTCTCCTCTTTACAAACAAACAGGTTTCAGTGACAAAACTTGAAGAGATTTCTTACCAGAGGCAGTTACGTTGGTGCTGCACCCATTGAAGCATTTCAAGGAAATCAACATGTTGTGTCACGTGACTCGATGCAGCAGAAGTTTAACCCTTTAAATGACCGTCCAGAGTCTTCAGTCAGTTTTATATTCATTTAAATAATTTGTTGTGTATTGCAAAGCCAAAATGCAACGTCCAAACATGTGGACGAGAGGTTGCACAAGGTTAAACGTGATGCTGAATTTACGACTTCTTTCATACTCAATGAACCACAAGTATTTATTTGTTTCATTTTGTGTCTTTTGGGGGAAAAAGATCCTGAACCCCAAAATGATATATAAGCTGTCTCTCTAAAGAATGCCGTAGGAAGAAAAAGATCGAGACTTTTCCTGAAGTCTCCAGATGTTTCTCCAGAGAAAAAGATCCCAGTAATCTCAACAGAGTTTCAGAAGAGACCTCAGCAATGTCTCAAACTCGAACAAAACTCGCCCAAGATCAAATGATCTGCGCTATCCACGTTCATATGTAATAACTTGAACACATGAAACATAAAGAAGGGAAACGACAGGTGCAGTTTTCCTGGAAACAGGTATTACACTTGATATTAGATAATTCCGGTGAAGCTACAATTTTTTTAGCATTTGGAAAAGCAAGACGCCTTCAGGGAACCGATGTTGTCTCACTGTTGAACAAACATGACGTGTCTCGGGTCTTGAGAATGAGTGTAGAAGGCCCCTAGGCCCCAGTGTCATCATTACTCAAGGTTTCATGTTGAAATCAGGGATCTTTATGCCCAGGAGTTACACCACATACCTGCCAACCGTGATGTAACGTGACCTGTGAAGATCTGTTCTTAAAAATTCACTCAGGTTAAAAAACAAGAACAATGACATCAGAGCTGTCGGAGGATACAACTGTTACACTAATTCTGCTCTTGACCATTTGATTGTGTAAAACAATATTAGAAATGTGCATATTTATAACATTTGTAGCTTTACTTAATTTGCATTAATGTGTATAACACAAAATATCACTTTTAAGGTGATTTTAAAGAGATACATCTATAATTAAGATTTTAAGTACTACTAACTCAAACGATCAAGTACAGAACTGAGGTTGTGGGGAATACCCATAAGCCATTGCACTTGAATAATTTATGCATGTTTATTTGGTCATAAAGACCTTATGTGGGCATTTAATAAGTTGTTATTAAGAAGTCATAAAGATTTGTCCCGTATCAGGCTAATCAAGCTTCCGAGAGGGATAAAGGCCGACTGCGAAAGACGGGCAAGGAGGAGGCGAGAACCGGCTTGACAATATAAATAATATTTGAATAGTAAACTTAAACCAAAGACACAAACACACACATATGATGGACATGTCCGTAAACGATCTCTCTCTCCCGCACCATCTTCCACAGTCGGCCTTTATTCCTCTCAGAGGCTTAATTAGCATGATGAGGGACTGGGTGTGTATAATCACGACCCGGCCTTCACCTTGCCACAAACTCTTTTTAGTATTAACTGTAATTAGTTGGTTTGTGTTAAGTCTCTCTTAGGTTAACCCTTTAAGCTCTGATGGGACCGCCACGAGAAAAAAGCAAACAAATGTATAAATATTAAAAAACAACAATAGTGTTGAACCACACAAAATAGGTTTCATTTTAAAGTTTAGAAGCTCTACTTTATAATGCATGTAGATATTATCAACAAAACTGAACAAGTGCTTTGAAATTTGCAGATAAATCAGAAGTGTTACGTTTTGAGAATTTATAAAAAAAACAATTTGCATTGTTCATATTATTGCAATCAGTAAAAACATCAATCTCATCAAATATTCATGTGTCATATGTTGTTGGAAAGATCTCAAAGAGTAAAATACAACCAGACTATTTGTTTTACTCACAGACAAAAATATAGCAAGTAACAGCTAAATATATGTCTTTGACAATTATGTTTGTGTTGCTTATATGCCACATTTTCTCTTTAGATTCATGAAAAATAAACAGAACATCAAAGGTTATTTAGATGAGGTGATTATCTTTCAATCGAGTCCACACACAAGATAATCAGATGTATAGATCATTAGATAATCCACATGAAGCACAATGTTACATATGACCACCAGGAGATGGTGCCAAATACACGACACAGACTCAATGATGACTCAAATGACACAGAATGAAACTGAATGAGATGATTATCTTTCAATCGAGTCCACACACAAGATAATCAGATGTATAGATCATTAGATAATCCACATGAAGCACAATGTTACATATGACCACCAGGAGATTGCGCCAAATACATGACACAGACTCAATGATGACTCAAATGACACAGAATGAAACTGAATGAGATGATTATCTTTCAAACGAGTCCACACACAAGATAATCAGATGTATAGATCATTAGATAATCCACATGAAGCACAATGTTACATATGACCACCAGGAGATGGCACCAAATACATGACGCAGACTCAATGATGACTCAAATGGCACAGAATGAAACTGAATGAGATGATTATCTTTCAATCGAGTCCACACACAAGATAATCAGATGTACTGTATAGATCATTAGATAATCCACATGAAGCACAATGTTACATATGACCACCAGGAGATGGCACCAAATACATGACACAGACTCAATGATGACTCAAATGACACAGAATGAAACTCATTCTGTGAAATCTCATGAGTAAAATCATGTCTGCATGCTATGCAAACCTTTAGTCATTGTTGTGTTTGCATGTGTAATTAGTTCTTATGTACAATTATTATCTTTTATTTGTTTGGAGATGTTTTTGGACACTATGATCAATTATATTTGTAATGTTGTAACTTTTGATTGCTTTGTCGTATCAACACAAACTTTGTCTCAGATACAGTTGACACGATTGCGAACAAAACAAAAGCAGTTTTTCAGAGTCGCCTTATTTACACACAGAGATATATAATGTCAAATCAGAAAAAGTTGACTCATTTTTGTTTTTCTGCAGTTTCTCAGGCTGAGAGTCTCAAAATGTATCATAATCTATATCATTAAAAAAACGTATTTACAATGGCACCAAACACTTGAACCTCCCTTTTTTTTTGGTCAAGTTAAATGAAATTTAAATGATTTTAATATTAATTTGAAACAACTTGTTATTGGTTGTTAACTCTTGTTCATGTGACACCTTTTTAAGTAAATAAAGTTGAATGAAATAATACATTTGTGTATATCTAACAGGTTTTCTAGTTGTACTGACTTAATATGATCATAAGTTGAATTTACATAAAAAGTGTATTTGAAGTAAATTCCACACATAATTTTTACATTGTAATTATGTTGTTTCTTAATCCAAATAATCACCCTCCATGTTAAATATAGCAAAATATAACTACATTTGTTATTAGTTTTAGTTATATTTTATAAATAAAGAATAAAACTACCACTTGAATGTGATTTTATTGAGAAATCAGACAATCGCTGTAGTCGTTATGTAGCAACTTATCAACATTGTGTTTAAATCCCGCAGTGGTTTCAGGTGTAATTTACTGTATGTTGTAGACCAAATGTGAAAGTATCTGAAAGTAATGTTGTTAACCACAGACCTTGCTCTTAAATCAAAAACTGCTTTTCTAAGAACATTTTGGAAATTCCCAAGGTATCCCATGACTCTCAATGGGTTTTATGAATACTATGTTGAACAGGGATGGGGCTTTAAAGTCAGAGTAGTCCTCTAGAAATCCTATATTACATATAAACTAGCATATATTTGTTGAGTTAGGTCCATTGCAGGTTGGTAATCATGTGCTCACCCAAATCTTTATTCCCACCCCCTTCTGCTTGATTACTCATAATGTCATTTTAATTATAACTGTGGTGTCAAAGGCTTTTGCTCTCATGAAACGTGAGCCCAGATTGGCACTGTTGAAGCTGCTCTCTTGGTTGAGAGGAAATGCATCTGACATCACTGGGACACCAGCGCCGGCCAGAGTCCAGATAAACAAAAGCTGCTGCTCTTTATAAATGCTCATGAAGAGCCAGTGTGCAGCTAGCAAGGAAGCATTTGTTTATTTTTACATTAGCCCTGACTGATGTGTGTACAGTGTGTTTCTGATCATAGTGCTGCTGTAAATGAGTTGTTTACTCAAGCAGAGTGACTTTTAAACTGTCATTTCTGTGTAATTTCAGGTTCCCCAAACAGACTCCTTCCATCCCACCCCCCATTCTTCATTAGTCAGACAAACCTGTAGTCCCGCCTCAAATTCACTTCATTGGTTGAGTCAATGGTGTCATGTTCGACCCCTCAAACAAACAGATTGCAATTCCGTTCCATGCTGCTATTGGCACATAAATCGCACACTGTTTATTTTCTTTATGCATGTGTCTGATTTAGGTTACGTTATTCCAAATAAGAAAAATATTTGTTGTGGGTCTGGGTAGCTCAGTGGTATTGATACTGACTATCACACCTGGAGTCGTGAGTTTGAATTCAGGGCACGCTGAGTGACTCCAGTCAGGTCTCCTTAGCAACCAAATTGGGCCGGTTGCTAGGGAGGGTAGTGTCACATGGGGTAACCAAATTGGCTTTATTTGGTTATATATAATATTTATTTCGTGAAGTTATAAGCAAAAACTTGGCATTTAAGCAACATTAACATATTTGTCAAAGACATATATTTAGCTGTTACTCGCTATATTTTCATCTGTGAGTAAAACAAATATTCTGGTTGTATTTTACTCTTTAAGAGCTTTCCAACAACATATGACACATGAATATGTGATCGGTTTTTACTGATTGCAATATGTACAGTGCAAATTTTGTTTATAAATAATACAAATTGAACATTTCTGATTTGTCTGCAAACTTCAAAGCACTTGTTCAGTTTTGGGCATAATGCCTGCGTGCATTGGAAAGTAGAGAGAGCTTCTAAGCTTTGAAATGATGGTGGAGGACAAGTCTCAGTTGCCTCCGCTTCTGAGACCGTCAAGCCGCGTATCTGATCACGTGACTCGTTGTGCATGACACCGCGGAGACTCGCAGCATGTGGAGACTCATGCTACTCTCCACGATCCACACACAACTCACCACACGCCCCATTGAGAGAACCACTAATCACCACCACGAGGAGGTTACCCCATGTGACTCTACCCTCCCTAGCAACCGGGACAATTTGGTTACCCCATGTGACTCTACCCTCCCTAGCCACTGGGCCAATTTGGTTGCTAAGGACACCTGACTGGAGTCACTCAGCACGCCCTGGATTCAAACTCGCAACTCCAGCGGTGATAGTCAGTGTCAATATTCTCTGAGATACCAAGAACCCCCCCAGACTGTAGTTATTCATATTTTGAGAATATTTTTTTCCTCAAAAGCTTAAAGGGTCAATATTTAACAAATAAAATGAATGGAAAAAAGATTCACATGTATGATATTTGGTAAGTTAAGACTTATTTCAGATAGACGGGATAATAAAGTGGCTGGAGTAGCTCATTCAGTAATAGAACGAGAGCTCGTCTTGCACCACAACGGACACTTGCAGTGTACACAACATCATTGATTATAATGGGAGCGATTTGCTTTAGGCAAGACATGGCGCTCGGCTCCAGTGTGTTTAAACATCTTACTCTTTTAAAAAGAACTAAGTTGTTTAAAGTGTTTTGTTTGATTATATCTTAACTCGCCATTTGCAGAGTCACTGGTGCCCCCTTCAAATAAATAACTAAAATATATTAAATAGGTGTATGATGCTCCTGAGCTCTACAGATGAGACATTTCACAGCAGAAGAACTGTGTTCTGTTATCGTGATGTATCCCGTGACACTAGCAGCGCAGGCTTCTGTTCCTTTAACATTTAGCAGCGGGGTTCACGAACGCTCACCACAGACAGTTGGAGTGGCCGCAGTTGGCCGCTCGGTGAGGCGTAGTGTAAGAGGTTTTAACTCTGCTAACCTTCCTCTGCCAGGACCACAGAGCCCTACTGATGGGGTATATTGGACTGGTGGGTTGCATCGCAGGCTTTGGCAAATATCTGATGAGACGAGGATGTGATGATATTAAATTCTCCATTGCATGCAGCCTCATGGAGTCAGATGAAGTAAATAAACACAAAGGTGTACCGCCTCGGACAGGTGTCGGAGAGCTGCTCACACTGAGAGAGACACTTGACTTTTGGTGGCACACTACTAAGGGTCCAAAGGGGCAGGTGAGCCCTTGCTAATTAGGCAGGACACACACAGATTCTCTCCTGGAAACACACTGACAAGAAATGCAGAATAATCAGGAAAATGTGATCTCATCTTCATCAAAGTCACACGTATAGACAAACACAATGTGCTTAAACTAACAACACACAAACAATTATAATCTATCACGTCTTTATTGAACACATCCCATTAAACATTCACAGTGCTGTGGAAAAAGTAAGTGAACCCTTGGATTTAATAACTGATCAATTGTCCTTAGGCAGCAATAACCTCAATCAAGCCTTTCTGATAGATGCGGATCAGACCTGCACAATGATTTCTGGATCATTCTTCCTTGAACTGCTTCAGTTCAGACATATTCTTAGGATGTCTGGTGTCTATATTGAGGTCATCCCACAACATCTCTATTGGGGTAAGGTCAGGGCTCTGACTGGGACACTCCAAAAGGTGGATTTTATTTTTTTTCTCACGTAGAGCTGTGTGTTCTTCCCAAACAATTCAACCTTAGTTTCATCAGTCCACATAACATTTTCCCAGTAGCGTTGTGGAGTGTCAAGCTGGTCTTTGGGAAATTCAGGTGTACAGCAATGTTTTTATTGGAAAGCAGAGGCTTCATTCATGTTGTCCTGCCATGAACACACACCTGTTTAATGTATTCTGTATAGTAGAGTCATGAACAGAGATGTTAACAGTTCCTATGATTCCTTCATCTGTCACTCTAGTGTTCTTCTATACCTCATTGAGCATTGTCTAACTGTGGACAGATGAATATCTAACGGCCACTTCTAGTGAGAGTACCTATAGTACTAAATCATCTCCATTTATAGACAGTTTGTCTAACTGTGGACAGATGAATATCTAACGGCCACTTCTAGAGAGAGTACCTATAGTACTAAATCACCTCCATTTATAGACAGTTTGTCTAACTGTGGACAGATGAATATCTAACGGCCACTTCTAGAGAGAGTACCTATAGTACTAAATCACCTCCATTTATAGACAGTTTGTCTAACTGTGGACAGATGAATATCTAACGGCCACTTCTAGAGAGAGTACCTATAGTACTAAATCATCTCCATTTATAGACAGTTTGTCTAACAATGGACGGATGAATATCTAACGGCCACTTCTAGTGAGAGTACCTATAGTACTAAATCATCTCCATTTATAGACAGTTTGTCTAACTGTGGACAGATGAATATCTAACGGCCACTTCTAGTGAGAGTACCTATAGTACTAAATCATCTCCATTTATAGACAGTTTGTCCAACTGTGGACAGATGAATATCTAACGGCCACTTCTAGTGAGAGTACCTATAGTACTAAATCATCTCCATTTATAGACAGTTTGTCCAACTGTGGACAGATGAATATCTAACGGCCACTTCTAATGAGAGTACCTATAGTACTAAATCATCTCCATTTATAGACAGTTTGTCCAACTGTGGACAGATGAATATCTAACGGCCACTTCTAGTGAGAGTACCTACAGTACTAAATCATCTCCATTTATAGACAGTTTGTCTAACAGTGGACGGATGAATATCTAACGGCCACTTCTAGTGAGAGTACCTATAGTACTAAATCATCTCCATTTATAGACAGATTGTCTCACTGTGGACAGAAGAATATCTAACGGCCACTTCTAGTGAGAGTACCTATAGTACTAAATCACCTCCATTTATAGACAGTCTGTCTAACTGTGGACAGATGAATATCTAACGGCCACTTCTAGTGAGAGTACCTATAGTACTAAATCATCTCCAATTATAGACAGTTTGTCTAACTGTGGACAGATGAATATCTAACGGTCACTTCTAGTGAGAGTACCTATAGTACTAAATCATCTCCATTTATAGACAGTTTGTCTAACTGTGGACAGATGAATATCTAACGGTCACTTCTAGTGAGAGTACCTATAGTACTAAATCACCTCCATTTATAGACAGTCTGTCTAACTGTGGACAGATGAATATCTAACGGCCACTTCTAGTGAGAGTACCTATAGTACTAAATCATCTCCATTTATAGACAGTTTGTCCAACTGTGGACAGATGAATATCTAACGGCCACTTCTAGTGAGAGTACCTATAGTACTAAATCATGTCCGTTTATAGACAGTTTGTCCAACTGTGGACAGATGAATATCTAACGGCCACTTCTAGTGAGAGTACCTATAGTACTAAATCATCTCCATTTATAGACAGTTTGTCCAACTGTGGACAGATGAATATCTAACGGCCACTTCTAGTGAGAGTACCTATAGTACTAAATCATGTCCGTTTATAGACAGTTTGTCCAACTGTGGACAGATGAATATCTAACGGCCACTTCTAGTGAGAGTACCTATAGTACTAAATCATCTCCATTTATAGACAGTTTGTCTCACTGTGGACAGATGAATATCTAAACTCTTCCAGATAACTTTGCAACCCTTTCCAGCTTTATGCAAAGCAACAATTCTTGATCGTAGGTCTTCTGAAATCTCTTTTTTTGTGAAGCATTGGTCCACATCAGCAGATGCTACTTGTGAATAGCAAACTCGATGTTTAAGTGCTTTTTATAAGTCAAAGTAGCTCTAATATCATTTCATTAATTGGATGCCATGTTTGCCATCTCCAGACTCAAATTAGCTTTTGTTGACGTCATTAGCCTAGGGGGTTCACTTACTTTCTCTAACCTACACTGTGATTGTTTGAATGATGTGTGTACAAGAACAACACAATAATTGTGTTATTAGTTAAAAAGATTGTGTTTGTTCATTATTGTAGATTTTAAGACAAATGTATACATGAATTCAGGTAAGTCACATACTTTATAATGCCACAGTATTATAAGACATTTCAGTGTAAAAGTGATTCTGATTGTTATTCAAGAGCCCCCCTGAGAATCTGAGGAAATCAGCTGTCAGCACACAAATCAGTGATCGACTCTGCCCTCTTAAACCTCTTAAACATCTATGATGATGTGACCTTTGTCAGGTTTGTTGAAAACAGCAGTCAGATATCTGATGATATTTAACTCTGCATCATCTGCTTACAAGCTGTTAAAAAACATCAAAGACCCCTTGAACATTTCTGACAAGCGCGGTTTTCTTTCCTGTGATGCCGTATTTCCTATAAAAACAGGAAGTTGGGACAAGATCTTTCAAAGTCACTTTTTAAAATTAGCCAATAACCTATTCTGGGTTCCACACAAGTTAAACTCAATCGACAGCATTTGTGGCATAATGTTGATTACCAGAAAAATGTATTTTGACTTAAAAAATGCACAAATCGAGGTTACAGTGAGACACTTACAATGGAAGTCAATGGGGCCGATCCGTAAACGTTAAAATACCCACTGTTTCAAACGTTTTTACAGAAGAGTTCATTTAGGTGCTTTTATGAAATTATAATCTTCACATTTCTGTCTTTAAACCCTCAAAAAATTGGCCCCATTGACTTCCGTTGTAAGCGACTCACTGTATCCTCGATTTGTGCTTGTGCTTTTTACTAGTCAAAGTCGGGTGGTATTTGGGCAGTGGCGGGCCGTGCATTTACAGTCTAGGCCTTCAGTGTGATTCATGCCATTAAGAAAACACAGTTTCACAATGAATAAGACACCCTAAGCCTTTGGGCATCATACATTATGTCGCAGCTAACTAATAATACCAATAGACATTTTAAAGACAGTCCACACACGAAAGACAAAACTTGAAACACTTAATGTTCAATCAAGCTTAATTTTAACTGCAGCATGACTGTGAAATGAACGTCTCCTGAACAGACATTCAAAATCATAATTGTTCGTATTAATCTACCGAGGAGGTCTCTAATACCTGGATAACTCTATCTAATTACATTTGTGATTTAAATGTTGCTTGTAATAAATTTCGTTTGGTCAGGGTATGCGGTTCTGCTGCGTTCCATTCAAGTTGGATGTGGGATATTCCTACTCGATATCTCCGACCATAAATGCATCCCATTCCCCAATATTCGGAACTGCAATGCTCCCGTTAGAGATGTGTCCTAGCAACCCAACTGATAAACAATGCTGCAGCGCTATGTCTCCTAGCAACCCAACTGATAAACAGTGCTGCAGTGCTATGTCTCCTAGCAACCCAACTGATAAACAGTGCTGCAGTGCTGTCTCCTAGCAACCCAACTGATAAACAGTGCTGCAGCGCTATGTCTCCTAGCAACCCAACTGATAAACAATGCTGCAGTGCTGTCTCCTAGCAACCCAACTGATAAACAATGCTGCAGTGCTGTCTCCTAGCAACCCAACTGATAAACAATGCTGCAGTGCTGTCTCCTAGCAACCCAACTGATAAACAGTGCTGCAGTGCTATGTCTCCTAGCAACCCAACTGATAAACAGTGCTGCAGTGCTGTCTCCTAGCAACCCAACTGATAAACAATGCTGCAGTGCTATGTCTCCTAGCAACCCAACTGATAAACAATGCTGCAGCGCTACGTCTCCTAGCAACCCAACTGATAAACAATGCTGCAGCGCTATGTCTCCTAGCAACCCAACTGATAAACAATGCTGCAGCGCTACGTCTCCTAGCAACCCAACTGATAAACAATGCTGCAGCGCTATGTCTCCTAGCAACCCAACTGATAAACAATGCTGCAGCGCTACGTCTCCTAGCAACCCAACTGATAAACAATGCTGCAGCGCTATGTCTCCTAGCAACCCAACTGATAAACAATGCTGCAGCGCTGTCTCCTAGCAACCCAACTGATAAACAATGCTGCAGCGCTATGTCTCCTAGCAACCCAACTGATAAACTGATGAACAGCTAGAAGTTAATTTGATGTTAAATGTTAATTTTATTAGTACACTAGCATATAGAGATAACCTCAAAGCTAGTTTGTTGATCCAAAAGATGTTGAGCAGGGCGTTTGGGGGGGGGGGGGTGGGTGGGTTCGCGGGCCTTTTCTGCATATCGCTGCGCCGTTTTGTGGTCCATTCTGCATAACGCGGCGGCTCATTTTAGTTTATCGCGGCCCATTCGGCCCGTTTTGCGGCTGACCCACCGGCCCGCTCGGTTCTCTGAGTGCCTGCACTCAAAAAACAGCTCTTTGGCTGAACTTGATTCAATCGTGGTAATCTCAACACAAACACTTTGTGTAGAAAGACTCTAGATGAATAGACGTGTCACTGCAACTCAACTAAACCTCTTTTACTTCTTCATGTACTAACTAGTGAAAGTGAATGTTAGCTTGCTAAATACATGCTAATTAGGTAGAGTGTGTTTGTGGTCTTACCCGTGGTAAGATCATTGCAATGCATGGCTTCTCTTTCATTCCTCTTTATGCTTACACATGTGTGCATGTGTATATTGTTTGTTTGCTAATGTTTGTAATGTTTGTAATGGGATTGATTGTGGCTGTACGTTCATTTGTGCTTGTGGTTCGGACTGTCTGATGGCTTTAACTGCATCACAGGTGTAACAGCAGTGACACAAAGTCTTAGATGTTTCTGCCTTTAATCTTCATATGTGGTTTCAACTCGTGTGGGAAAATCAACACCAAAGACGTATAAACATCTACAACAGACATTCAGCGATAGACGTGTGGTACAACTTACCTTTACCGTTGCACAACTGCATTACACATTAAACGTGTTGTGTGATAATTACACAGTCATGGCGGGTAACACTGTAAACAGTGAGTGGTGGATTTCACTTGACTCTATAGGCTATAGTTTTTTCCACTATTATAAAAACACATTTTAATGTGCATAGCTTATTGCTCATTTCTACTTTTTTATCCTGTTGCCTTAAAATTAAAGCTGCTGTAAGCAGGTTTTTTTTTTTCATGGAAAGGTATGCAACAATTTGGACTACTCCCTGAAAGATATGACTGAAATAAGTGTTGTGAGATATCCCGCCGGTCTCTGTGGCAGCTCTAGACTCTGTAAACAACAAACAAAAGTCAATGACGTTTTTTCCCTGTCAATCATTTTGCCCGTTCTCATAGTATTGAAGTATCAGTGAATTATTGAGGCTTAATGCCATTTTATGCCATGTTGTTCATAACAGTTGCCAGTAGATGGCGCTGTTTTGCTTCTGTTGTTTTTAACAATTGTTTCTGCTCTTAATAAAGTTAATTTGATATCTTTGCAGGGTAGGGTTTTGGAAAGGGGGCGTGGCTAATTCAACAGCTCAGATTGTGGGAATTCTAGAACGGATAAAAAGTCGCTTAAAGAACCTTTATGGGGAAGAATTCAAATTTGTAATGGATTGGTGAAAACACGGGTGAGTTCTTACACTGCAACATCTGAAGCTTCATATATTTCAATTTGTGATGAATAATTAATAAAGTGCTTACAAAGATTGTCCATCTGAAGTGACATAATATTTCATACTTAATGAATAAATTTGAGTGCATTAAAATCAAATTTGCACTGAAAAACATCATAATCTTAATCAATATCTAAAGATCATTTAAACAAGACAGATTTACCCGAGAGGAGGAATTTCACAAAATATTAAGACTGTGTATTAAATATAGGCTATAACAAGATTTTGTTTTGTTCCATTGGCAGATTATTTCACTTGTTTTAATGATAAACGTCACTACATTTATTATTTAACAATGTGGTGTGTGGAAAATGAATGAAGGCTTTGTTCATAAATGTTTGATATATATATATATATATATATATATATATATATATATATATATATATATATATATATATATATATATATATATATATAAGATTGAATAAATCAGTAAGTACCCTGTATGCATCCTGAATGACATCTGCACTTTTTGGAGAATAATAGAATTTAGAGAATTTAGTGTGTAATATTAATTGTTTATTGTTCCAATATGACTTTTTGATTTACCAAAGAACCTGTCTAATATCTATATTACAGTAATGTTGTAAAATTGCAGTATCAATCAGAATTTTTAATTAACGTTTTTAATCAACATTTGCCTTACTTTGTTGTATTTAACTTTCAAATTCGCCTTTCCACTGTTTCTATCATCAAACGATCTCTTTTGTGCCGCGTGTAGTTCAGTTCTAGCGGTAGAAAACTACAATTCCCAAGAAGCTAATTTCCGCTTTTGAAGACGTCAGCGGAAGTGGAACAGTCTTCTGTAAATCACGCAGCGCGCAGAGTCCCGTTGAACATTGATAAATGTTTTGTAACATTATATTGACTCGTGTATGATCATTAATACATTTCAGACAGTATCAGCAGTGTTAATGGATCGGGATAAAGAAAGTACTGCACTCTGTGTATGTCTGAACATTATAACTTACATCACAATATAAAGTTGATGTTTTGAAATTGTTTACACGTGACAGTTAGTTGTCAGTAGCTAGTTGAACATGACTAAGTTCTTTAGTGGTATTTAGTACAACAGCTTCGTCAGCATGTCGAACTGACGTCATAAACATACTATAACGTAAAGTGTATAGTCCTAGATTAATGGTTAATATACTAATGTAATCACTCCTGGTGGTTTGGATGTTTCAGCACACACTGAATGGTTAAGATGGCTTGTAAAAATCATCATGCATCAAAGAGTTAAATTATTATTACTATATAATGAAATTAACATTCATTTTACAATGCTGTAATGTCACTGTCAATCATTTGCATCGAATCTGTGATGTCCTGCTGCATTACTGTGATCAGTTATTTTAATTATATTAATGTTTTTGTAAATTGTTTTGACTTTTTAAAGAGGAGCCTCATTTGAGACATGGAGAGAGATGTGCTGATCCTGAAGATGATGCATGAGAAAGCCAAAGCGAGATGTGTCCAGCACGTTGATGGTATGATCCTGACAAATCTACAGATTTAATCAAATGACCGCATGCAAAATAAATGGTCACATTTTGGCTTTTGATTGAAATCTACCCCTTACTGGGTTAACATTCACATAACACAAATCAAACAAATCCAAAATCAAAAGAAATAATAAATTATCATGGTTGTTTTAGTTGTACCACCTTTAATGTATGCTGATTTTAATTAACCCCTTAAACTCTGGTGCATTTTTGCAATTTTTCACACATCCTGTGGAATAATTGCAAAATATTGGTAATATAAATAACTGCCCATATATATATATATATATATACATACATCAGTCATATATACACATCAGTCATATATACACAGTCATATATATATATATATATATATACATACATCAGTCATATATACACATCTGTCATATATATATATATATACACACTACCGTTCAAAAGTTTGGGGTCACCCAAACAATTTTGTGTTTTCCTGAAAAGTCACACTTATTCACCACCATACGTTGTGAAATGAATAGAAAATAGAGTCAAGACATTGACAAGGTTAGAAATAATGATTTGTATTTGAAATAAGATTTTTTTTACATCAAACTTTGCTTTCGTCAAAGAATCCTCCATTTGCAGCAATTACAGCATTGCAGACCTTTGGCATTCTAGCTGTTAATTTGTTGAGGTAATCTGGAGAAATTGCACCCCACGCTTCCAGAAGCAGCTCCCACAAGTTGGATTGGTTGGATGGGCACTTCTTGCGTACCATACGGTCAAGCTGCTCCCACAACAGCTCAATGGGGTTCAGATCTGGTGACTGCGCTGGCCACTCCATTACCGATAGAATACCAGCTGCCTGCTTCTGCTCTAAATAGTTCTTGCACAATTTGGAGGTGTGTTTAGGGTCATTGTCCTGTTGTAGGATGAAATTGGCTCCAATCAAGCGCTGTCCACTGGGTATGGCATGGCGTTGCAAAATGGAGTGATAGCCTTCCTTATTCAGAATCCCTTTTACCCTGTACAAATCTCCCACCTTACCAGCACCAAAGCAACCCCAGACCATTATATTACCTCCACCATGCTTAACAGATGGCGTCAGGCATTCTTCCAGCATCTTTTCATTTGTTCTGCGTCTCACAAACGTTCTTCTTTGTGATCCAAACACCTCAAACTTGGATTCATCTGTCCACAACACTTTTTTCCAGTCTTCCTCTGTCCAATGTCTGTGTTCTTTTGCCCATCTTAATCTTTTTCTTTTATTGGCCAGTCTCAGATATGGCTTTTTCTTTGCCACTCTGCCCTGAAGCCCAGAATCCCGCAGCCGCCTCTTCACTGTACATGTTGACACTGGTGTTTTGCGGGTACTATTTAATGAAGATGCCAGTTGGGGACCTGTGAGGCGTCTGTTTCTCAAACTAGAGACTCTAATGTACTTATCTTCTTGCTCAGTTGTGCAACGCGGCCTCCCACTTCTTTTTCTACTCTGGTTAGAGCCTGTTTGTGCTGTCCTCTGAAGGGAGTAGTACACACCGTTGTAGGAAATCTTCAATTTCTTAGCAATGTCTCGTATGGAATAGCCTTCATTTCTAAGGACAAGAATAGACTGTCGAGTTTCAGATGAAAGTTCTCTTTTTCTGGCCATTTTGAGTGTTTAATTGACCCCACAAATGTGATGCTCCAGAAACTCAATCTGCTCAAAGGAAGGTCAGTTTTGTAGCTTCTGTAACGACCTAAACTGTTTTCAGATGTGTGAACATGATTGCACAAGGGTTTTCTAATCATCAATTAGCCTTCTGAGCCAATGAGCAAACACATTGTACCATTAGAACACTGGAGTGATAGTTGCTGGAAATGGGCCTCTATACACCTATGTACATATTGCACCAAAAACCAGACATTTGCAGCTAGAATAGTCATTTACCACATTAGCAATGTATAGAGTGTATTTCTTCAAAGTTAAGACTAGTTTAAAGTTGTCTTCATTGAAAAGTACAGTGCTTTTCCTTCAAAAATAAGGACATTTCAATGTGACCCCAAACTTTTGAACGGTAGTGTATATATATATATATATATATATATATATATATATAAAAAGACTATTATATTTATTCATAAATAATATTGCATGTGTTTATAATCCTTGATAAACATAACTAAAAAACTGGTTCTGTTCACTCTATCTCACTTTGAAAAGTCTAATTTTATTCCACTAGATGGTTGAAATCACTAGAAACAATAATCACATTCCATCACAATACACAGATGTGAACTGTAGGTGGCGCTCTAACACATTCATCACAATACACAGATGTGAACTGTAGGTGGCACTCTAACACATTCATCACAATACACAGATGTGAACTGTAGGGGGCGCTCTAACACATTCCATCACAATACACAGATGTGAACTGTAGGTGGCGCTCTAACACATTCCATCACAATACACAGATGTGAACTGTAGGTGGCGCTCTAACACATTCCATCACAATACACAGATGTGAACTGTAGGTGGCGCTCTAACACATTCCATCACAATACACAGATGTGAACTGTAGGTGGCGCTCTAACACATTCCATCACAATACACAGATGTGAACTGTAGGTGGCGCTCTAACACATTCCATCACAATACACAGATGTGAACTGTAGGTGGCGCTCTAACACATTCCATCACAATACACAGATGTGAACTGTAGGTGGCGCTCTAACACATTCCATCACAATACACAGATGTGAACTGTAGGTGGCGCTCTAACACATTCCATCACAATACACAGATGTGAACTGTAGGTGGCGCTCTAACACATTCCATCACAATACACAGATGTGAACTGTAGGTGGCGCTCTAACACATTCCATCACAATACACAGATGTGAACTGTAGGGGGCGCTCTAACACATTCCATCACAATACACAGATGTGAACTGTAGGTGGCGCTCTAACACATTCCATCACAATACACAGATGTGAACTGTAGGTGGCGCTCTAACACATTCCATCACAATACACAGATGTGAACTGTAGGTGGCGCTCTAACACATTCCATCACAATACACAGATGTGAACTGTAGGTGGCGCTCTAACACATTCATCACAATACACAGATGTGAACTGTAGGTGGCGCTCTAACACATTCCATCACAATACACAGATGTGAACTGTAGGGGGCGCTCTAACACATTCATCACAATACACAGATGTGAACTGTAGGGGGCACTCTAACACATTCATCACAATACACAGATGTGAACTGTAGGGGGCGCTCTAACACATTCATCACAATACACAGATGTGAACTGTAGGGGGCACTCTAACACATTCATCACAATACACAGATGTGAACTGTAGGTGGCGCTCTAACACATTCATCACAATACACAGATGTGAACTGTAGGGGGCGCTCTAACACATTCCATCACAATACACAGATGTGAACTGTAGGTGGCGCTCTAACACATTCCATCACAATACACAGATGTGAACTGTAGGTGGCGCTCTAACACATTCATCACAATACACAGATGTGAACTGTAGGTGGCGCTCTAACACATTCATCACAATACACAGATGTGAACTGTAGGTGGCGCTCTAACACATTCCATCCCAATACACAGATGTGAACTGTAGGTGGCGCTCTAACACATTCCATCACAATACACAGATGTGAACTGTAGGTGGCGCTCTAACACATTCATCACAATACACAGATGTGAACTGTAGGTGGCGCTCTAACACATTCATCACAATACACAGATGTGAACTGTAGGTGGCGCTCTAACACATTCCATCACAATACACAGATGTGAACTGTAGGTGGCGCTCTAACACATTCCATCACAATACACAGATGTGAACTGTAGGTGGCGCTCTAACACATTCCATCACAATACACAGATGTGAACTGTAGGTGGCGCTCTAACACATTCCATCACAATACACAGATGTGAACTGTAGGTGGAGCTCTAACACATTCCATCACAATACACAGATGTGAACTGTAGGGGGCACTCTAACACATTCATCACAATACACAGATGTGAACTGTAGGTGGAGCTCTAACACATTCCATCACAATACACAGATGTGAACTGTAGGTGGCGCTCTAACACATTCCATCACAATACACAGATGTGAACTGTAGGTGGCGCTCTAACACATTCCATCACAATACACAGATGTGAACTGTAGGGGGCACTCTAACACATTCATCACAATACACAGATGTGAACTGTAGGTGGCGCTCTAACACATTCATCACAATACACAGATGTGAACTGTAGGTGGCGCTCTAACACATTCCATCACAATACACAGATGTGAACTGTAGGTGGCGCTCTAACGCGTTCCATCCCAATACACAGATGTGAACTGTAGGTGGCGCTCTAACGCGTTCCATCCCAATACACAGATGTGAACTGTAGGTGGCGCTCTAACGCGTTCCATCCCAATACACAGATGTGAACTGTAGGTGGCGCTCTAACACGTTCATCCCCAATACACAGATGTGAACTGTAGGTGGCGCTCTAACACATTCCATCACAATACACAGATGTGAACTGTAGGTGGCGCTCTAACACATTCATCACAATACACAGATGTGAACTGTAGGTGGCGCTCTAACGCGTTCCATCACAATACACAGATGTGAACTGTAGGTGGCGCTCTAACGCGTTCCATCCCAATACACAGATGTGAACTGTAGGTGGCGCTCTAACGCATTCCATCACAATACACAGATGTGAACTGTAGGTGGCGCTCTAACGCGTTCCATCCCAATACACAGATGTGAACTGTAGGTGGCGCTCTAACGCATTCCATCCCAATACACAGATGTGAACTGTAGGTGGCGCTCTAACGCGTTCCATCCCAATACACAGATGTGAACTGTAGGTGGCGCTCTAACACATTCCATCACAATACACAGATGTGAACTGTAGGTGGCGCTCTAACACATTCATCTCCAATACACAGATGTGAACTGTAGGTGGCGCTCTAACACATTTTACCCCTCACAGATGTGCTCGTCCATAGACATTCAGTCTAATGTTCAGTTCAAGCAACACCCTCATTATTACATTGAATATCTCGGCCTCTGAGTGGACTACAAGCTCAATCTAGGGGTCATTCGAAAGCTGAGATCCTGTCCTTAGTGAAGCTATAACATAGTCAATGTTTTTACATGCTTTTCTTGCTGGACTGCATTTTTTGATTATTCACACAAGCGAGCATGCAGACATGTAAACAATGGCTCATATTTTAGAGAACTTCCTAAGATAAAAGCAGATATAAATTTGAGCTATTTGGCGCTTACAGCAGCAGTTATCAGAGTATAAAAGAGACTTATATATTTGATGACTTCCAGAAATCATATTTCACTTTGTGCTTCATTTTTTATTCTTTTGAACATCTTTCGAACTGTTTTATTAGTGCAACAAAATAAACTATACAGTCAGTATATCATTCCTGAGACTGAGAGCTTTCATTTGATATATGACTTGTCCATTTATGTGCTATGTGAAGGTCTTTTATTTTTATATAAATATTTCTATCCCATTACCTCTAGGGGGCGCTAATTTTCAACCCGAAGCATTATTTTGTTATTTTAAGTAACATAAATACAAAAGTGATGGTTGTCTTTGAGATGTTCAGATTCTAAGATTTCAAATAATTCCTCATATGACTGACTTATGTATACGGCGACTTTAACGCTTTAAAGCGTACATTTTTTCGGGATATAGCTATATATAGTAGCTATAGAAGGGATATAGAAGATGAACCTCATTACTGCATTACAGTTAGAAAAATCTAATGAGCATCACCATTGAGAATAAAGAGAATTAAAAACAAGCATGTCCAGATGCATTACATGTGAACTTTGAGAGACGAGTTTCATTGTCATAAAATGAACGTCACAATGCGAAAAAAAATCTTTATAGTCTTTTGTATGAAAAACTGCTTTGAAAAAAGTCGCTTTAGATAAACATAAAAGTGTCTGATAAATAACTAAGTAGAAATGGTCCTAAAATAAGCGGTGTATACTTTAGGTATAATATCATTTCTTAATTTTTTTCTTTCTTTTTATTTTGGGGTGAAATACGAGCTTGTGAGAATCTGAGGTCATACGCTGCTTTTACATGTTGCCAAAGAACATCATCAATTTAATGAGTGTTTTGAAACTAAATGCAGTTGATTATTAAATGTTTACTGCCTTACGTTGTGGTCGACTGACTCAAGGTGCATTATGGGATGTTAGTTATCAGTTACCGCTGTGAGCCGCTCATAACCCCTGCACACATTCACCCTGCACATGTCGAAGGCGCTCATGACATCATCACTCGGGTGAAGAGCGCTGGGGTTTACTCAAATCTCAATGAGTTGTAACCTCAATGTGTAGCCATGCAGGTGACGGGAAATTGGTGACAGGTCATCCTAACAGTTCACACCTATTACTGAACATATTTAGCTGCTTCGCTGTCTACTATCTTCATTGTCAGTTATCTTTTAACTAGAGCTGTCAATCGATTAAAATTTTTAATTGAATTAATTACATGGTGTGCTGATTAATTAATCGCAATTGATCGCATATATAAATATTTGCTTAGAAAGCCCCTCAAATAACAATAATTCAATAAATAATTATTAAATAGTTATATTTAAATCATTAGAAATAAAATATATATTATAAAATAATAATAATAATAATATATATATATATATATATATATATATATATATATATATATATATATATATATATTTAAAATGCATTACATCATTGTGGCGTATGAGTATGAGCCCCCTGGAGAAAACAGGTGCTACTACAAGCTTGAATTGCTCATATGGAAGGAAGATTCTCAAGTAATTATCAAGGTCCGGGGACATGATTACCTGCGTAATGTTTTTTAATGCGTTACTTTTTACTATACTTTTTATGTAATTAATTGCACTGAATTAACGTGTTAAATGGACAGCCCTGCTTTCAACCCATTAACCTTTGAAGGCATTTTTAAAGATTTTCTGTTTCAGTGGCATGCCCAAAATTAAAGGCCTAAAAATAAAAGAGGGCAAATTTCTAAGAAACTGCTGAAAATTTGTTTTATTTTAAAATCGTATTTTTCTTTTTTTTTGCATTGTAAAGTAGAGCTTCTAAGCTATAAAACGATACATTTTCTGTGTTGGTGCTGTAGATATTCATATTTTTTCTTGATGGGCCCAAGCTTAACATGACTTCTGGTTTGTTTGGTGATTGACAACTGGTTTGTGTCCAAAACAAAAGTGGATCTGGCATCCTCGTGGTGAAATGGGAGCGGAGTGTCCTTGGGATGGCCCAGGCATGAGCGGGGTCCGACGGCCACACACGATATTCTCCAGACACACATCTGGGGTCAGTAATGTTTTGGGGAAAATTGTACTTTTACAGTATGTCTAAAAGTGGGTCCTTTTTACTCTCACTCAAGCACCTGCACACATTCACCCTGAACTAAATCATTTCTAATGATTTTTTTTTTTTGCTTCTTTACAATGTGTGGCATTACTGTCATTATGTTACTGGGTTTCATTTGAATTAATGTTATTGAATGGGACTTTTATGAGAGTGGAAGTTCACAGCTGCGTGTGATGAGCCGCTGTCACAGACTGTCACTCAATCACTGCAGCATCAAACTCTTCAAAGTCAGACACTTTCTGCACTCCACACAGTGAAAAAAAAAGAATAGATTTGCCATCCAATGCCTTCATTTAACACCAAGACAAGCTGATATTTCAAGATTAAAGTCACAACTCCAACTTCAGGCAGCACGCTGAGGTACATTTTGGCGCTAATTCTAACGCTGGCTTTTCTGTGTAATGAGATTTTCAGGGTGGTTCTGTAACTGGGCTCTTGTGACATCAGTTTTTTTAAGTGTACATGTTTAAATCAGTGCAGCAATATATCCGTGTGCTTTGTCCCGCATGTCATAAACAGTGTTTATGCATTTACTCCGCGCCCTCACGGGGGTACTGGAGACTATCGCAGCTACATCAGGCGGATTAACGGTATAAATCCATGTAAACATCCAAGTTAATCGCTGCCATTCACGTGATCGACAACTGGAGCGCAAACAGATCCTTTCTGCCCGTGCACAGCGAGTTACTCGGGGCGTGCCTGTGCGAGATGTGCGGGCATGAGGTGATTGTGGCGACGAGAGTGGCTGTGTCCGCAATCGTTCACTCATTCACTATTCACTCAGTGCACTATATCTCAGCAGTAAGTGAACGAAATGAGTGAATTCGGACGAGAGCTCTGGGGCTGTTGCCGAAATATCACATGTGACATTTTAAAATACTTGGGCCTTATTAGTTATTCTAATTAAATAATATATTAATACAATAAATCTTCATTCTTTTTGTCGTTTGTAATACATACTGTGTGTTAATATAAAGAGTAAAAACATTTGATCAAATAAAGAGTGCATTTTAAAATGTATCTGTATGTTTTGTCTCTCTATATGTTATTATGTTATTTTAATCCAGTAATGATTTGTCAAAGTAATTTACTACATTCAGAATAAAATAAAACATCACAGGAGTGAAGTAAGCAGTAAACTCCCAGCTCGTACATCTTCCCCGTGGTGGATTGTGGGCAATTAACCGTCATCGAGTGTATTTGAAATGTACACTTGAAATTAGAGTGTATTGTGGGTAAAAATTAGTGAACAAAAGTAGGGAACGAGTGACTCACTCAGAATTCAGACACTCCTACAAAATAGCGAAAACTGGAAATAGTGCACTATATAGTGTATAGGGGCGGTTTCAGACACAGGGAGTGTTCCATGATTAGGGTTGGTGCCCTACGTAGGTTGCGTATATGCGTTTAGTGAGCGGCGGTACTGAAGTACAGAACTAATGATCTAAATACTTACGACAATTAAAACTGTAACTACACTGAAATAAGAATCCACACGGGACTTTAAAAGATGTGAAATAGCAAAAGAAGGCATTAATTAGCACGATCTTGCTTTGGTTTACATTTCAGCATTATATATAATGTCCCTGTGGGACATTTTCACGTTTTCACTGTAATAATTACTAGAAATGTTTCCAAACTTCTCTTCTTATTGACAAATTCATCCAGGTCTGACAAGAGCCCTTAAAGGGACAGTTCACCCAAAAATTACAATTCTCATTATTTACTCACCCTCATGCAACCCCAGATGTGTATGACTTTCTTTCTTCTGCTGAACTTATATGAAGATTTTTTTAGAAGAATGTCTCTGTAGGTCCATACAATGCAAGTGAATGGGTGGCAGCATTTTAAAGCTAAACAAACAAACATAATCAGCATAAAAGTAATCCATAAGACTCCAGTGGTTAAATCAGTATCTTCAGAAGTGATATGATAGGTGTGTGTGATGATAACTGTTTCTCCAGAAGAAAGGAAGTCAAACACATCTGGGATGGCATGAGGATGAGTAAATTATGAGAGAATTTTCATTTTTGGGTAAACTATCTCTTTATAGTGATTGCTCAGCCATAATTTAATATTCTGTCATCATTTCTCTACCCTCATGTTGTTCCAAACATTTACATTTATGCATTTGGCAGATGGTTTTATCCAAAGTGACTTACAGTGCACTTATTACAGGGACAATCCCCCCGGAGCAACCTGGAGTTAAGTGCCTTACTCAAGGACACAATGGTGGTGACTGTGGGGATCAAACCAGCAACCTTCTGAATACCAGTTATGTGCTTTAGCCCACTACACCACCACCACTCCAAACCAGTGTGAGTCTTTGTATTATGTGTCACCAATCACTTTCAATATATATATATATATATATATATATATAAATAAACATTCACTGAAAGTAAATAGTGACTCAGACAAACATTCTGTTATTGTGTTGCATGGAAGAAAGAAAGTCATATGGGTTTGGAACAACATGATGGTGAATGATGACAGAATTTCCATTAATGATAATCATAATTATATAAAACATGTTAAATGTGTATTATGTAATGGAATATAGGGGAGTAAACGTCTATTATGTCATTTGTGAAAGTAACGAGTTACTACTCTAGTACTCTTTTAATTGGATACTTTCTTACTCTTACTCAAGTAATTATTTATATAAGTACTTTTACTTCTACTTGAGTAATTATATTTTTGAAGTAATTGTACTTTTACTTGAGTGCAGTTTTTGGCTACTCTACCCACCTCTGTTTCTGGGTCACTAATTAGTCCTGAAATTAGTGACATTGATCATATTAACATTTTAAACAGTCAAATTTTCAAGATGCTCTTGTTCAAATCTTGTTGGATAACGTGAACCTGAGGAAGTCTGCGATTCGTGTTCATGTCGCTAATATATTTTGTAATAAAATTATTTGTTTTAGAATAGAAGAATGCAAAATAGCAACATTTTCAGGAGTGTTTTCAGGCTTTTGAACCTCTGAATATTGGTGAAATAATCCACTTTTGGCTAAATGCATGTCTGTGCGCAGTGCATAATAACTAGATGTTCTTCTAGCTGCTCACACTTGTATTGGTTTAGTTGTTGTAACACATCATGTGCTGTTGGATTGTGATAGTTTGTCATGTATTGTCTGTTTCTCCACACCTGCAGTGTCATGTGTGATGGTGTTGTGGAAACCCCCATGCAGAAGTTTGCTCATTGATTTCACACCTCCACCCGCGCAGCGCTAAGACGGATGCATTGTTTGCGTGCTCTCGTGTGCAGGGGCAGCTCCTTACACACAACGTGACAGTGGTTTCTTTAGTTTGATAAAGACCACAGTGCACAGGAGAATTGGCTGCATATTTGAAATCAATTTAGTGTTAATTGTGTGAGAGTGTTTTGGGCCAGTGCTGTCACTCAATTCTGTGCACGCTATACCAAAGAGAACAATGTCTTTGTAATCTTTCATCAGAACTTCCTCCACCTCTGAAACGTCTTTCCTTTTTTGTTTGACGGCATTAAGTCGTCTTTTTCATCCACCTGTTTGTCATATAGAGACACTACACCATCCCGTCACTTTTACATTTATAAAGTCCTGCCCTTTATTTTTCTCGTTGAATATCCTGGTTAACTTGAAAATATGGGGAATGTTCACTTTAAACATTGTTGCAAATTCGGCTTATTTAAATATTTGACCAGGGTGAAGTGATATAACAGCAGTTTGTAAGAGTTAAACATTATAAACAAATCAGTAATGCGTTGAATTAAATGCCATTATTTTTCAGTAAATTATCTTTTTTTTTAATCTAAACTATGTTATAACAGAAATGGGAATTATGTTGCAAAACTATGTTATATTTAAGCATCTTCAAAGTAGTCCCCCGTTACCTAGAACTTGCAGACATGAACTCTTGACATCTTCTCGAGGTATCATCCTGGGATGCTTTTTAAACAGTATTGAAGGACTTCCCATCTATGCCTGACACTTATAGGATGCTTTTCTTTATTTTTCGGTCAATGTCATCCATTTCAAAACTTCAAACTTTTTTTTTTAATACAATTTTAGTCTTGCAATGAAATAAATTAATATGTTGGCACAAATATATTTTTGTCTACAAAACAAATTTGAAACATTTAAGCATACGCCTTCAGATCAAAAGGTTTTTAATATCATGAGAAACATTTCAGTCATGTGACCCCAAACTTTTGAACAGCAGTGTGTATATATATATATATATATATATATATATACAGCTCTGGAAAAATTAAGAGACCACTGCAAAATTATCAGTTTCTCTGGATTTAATATTTATAGGTATGGGTTTGAGTAAAATGAACATTATGAATGTTATGAAGCACCACCAGATCATCTCTGATCCTCCACCTGGTCGTCTAATGGTTAGACAGAGACCTGGAGAGGCATTCGAGAAACGGTGTCTCGAACCCACTGTGAAATTTGGTGGAGGATCGGTGCTGATCTGGGGGCGCTTTACCAAGGCTGGAATTGGGCAGATTCATCTTTGTGAAGGACGCATGAATCAAGTCACATACAAGGTTATCCTGGGAGAAAACTTGCTTCCCTCTGTTCTGACAGTGTTCCCCAACTCTGAGGATTGGTTTCTCCAGCAGGACAATGCTCCATGCCACACACACATGTCAATCAAGGTGTGGATGGAGGACCACTGGATCAAGACCCTGTCATGGCCAGCCCAATCTCCATACCTGAACCCCATTGAACACCTCTGGAATGTGATCAAGAGGAAGATGGATGGCCACAACCCATCAAACAAAGCTGAGATGCTTGAATATCAGCTGTAAATGCATATCGAAGCAAAAACCAAGTCATGAGGTCAAAGGTACTGCCTGCAGAGCTCAGAGACAGGATTGTGTCGAGGATCTGGGGAAGGCTACAAAGGCTGCATTGAAGGTTCCCAATAGCACAGCAGCCAGGACTCTTCCTAGAGCGGGCCACCCGCCCAAACTGAGTGATTGGGGGAGAAGGGCCTTGATAAGAGAGGTGACCAAGAACCCGATGTTCACTTTGGTTGAGCTCCAGAGATCATGTGTGGAGACGGGAGAAACTTCCAGAAGCACAACCATCACTGCAACACTCCACTGATCTGGGCTTTATGGCAGAGTGGCCCGACGGACGCCTCTCCTCAGTGCAAGACACATGAAAGCACCTAAAGGACTCTCAGACTGTGAGAAACAAGATTCTGTGGTCTGATGAAAGGAAGATTGAACTGTTTGGCCTCAAATCCAAGCGTCATGTCTGGAGGTAACAAGGCACCCCTCATCCCCTGCACAATACCATCCCAACGGTGCAGCATGGTGGTGGTATCATCCAAGTGTGTTTTTCAGTGGCAGGGACTGGGGACTGGTCAGGGATGAAGGAAATACAGAGATATCCTTAATGAACACCTGGTCCAGAGCGATCAGAACCTCAGACTGGGCCGCAGGTTCCCCTTCAAACTGGACAATGACCCAAAGCACATAGTCAAGACAACACAAGAGTGGCTTCGGGACAACTCTGCGAATGTCCTTGAGTGTACCAGCCAGAGTCAGGACTTGAACCCAATCGAACATCTCTGGACAGACCTGAAAATGGCTGTCCACTGACGGTCCCATCCAACCTGACAGAGCTGGAGAGGATCTGCACAGAAGAATGGCAGAAAATCCCCAAATTCAGGTGTGCACAGCTTGTCGCTTCATACCCCAAAAAGACTCGAGCCTGTAATCGCTGCCAAAGGTGCTTCAACTAAGTACAGAGTTAAGGGTCTGAATACTTATGCCAATGTGATATTTCAGTTTTTTCTTTATAATAAATTTGCAAAGTTATCAAAAATCTGGTCTTTGCTTTCATTTGCTGAATAGATAATTGCATGAATAAGAAGGTGTACAGGTGCACCTAATAACGTTTTCGGTGAGTCTATATATGTGTACAGTTTAATGAAACAATCTGAGCTACACCGGCACAGCTGGACCAGGAGATAAAACATATTATTGAGCCTTGCAGTACACTCTGTAGGTATCCTAGTAAGTGCACATTATACCTGCTTCTGAATGACCTATCAGGCTTTATTTCATTTGAAAATCAAGACTGTATTTTGAATGCAGGAACAAGATTGTGTTTTGAATATCTTATTTATAATCATGTGAGAATTAATTGACTTTGTAGCTCGTTCTGCTCTCCACTCATCCATAAGAAACCGTGATATAGAGTCATTGTGCTGTGAGCTGAATTACACTGTGAAAACACCACACTATTAATCTGTTTTACATGTTTTTACCCCCCAAACATCATCAGGATTATTACTTTGATTACACCATTGTGGATCATTTAAATAGATGGTTACCTATTTGGTCGATAAGGACAAAAGCCATGTCAGTGAATTTTCTATTTTGAAATATTTGTAGTGAATTGTCTTTAAACGTTGTTAAAATAAGTGTTTATTAAATGCAGCAATTTTGTGTACATGTTATTTGCTATGAATAGTCTAATGCACCGTTCTCTCTAGATATCAGTATCGGAGTTGACCATCGCTGTCAGTTTTTGAATGTTCAATTTAATGAAAATTCACAAAAGATATTGAGAAAATTGTTGGAAGAACTGAACGAGGACTTTTCTTAATCGACCGCTCAACGGGTTACTGACTGACGGCTGTAATCTCACAATGGCCAAATACCGGCCAATTAATCAGCCTATCGTTGGCTTTTAAACAAGCTATTTTATTGACTATGCACAACCTTGTTTGGCTTATTGTATTTTGGATAAAATAATCAAATGTGTAAACATACAGTTGAAGTCAGACGTTTACATACACCTTAGTCAAATACGTTAAAACTCAGTTTTTCAATTCCTGACATTTAATTGTGGAAAATATTCCCTGTCTTAGGTCAGTTTGGATCAGTACTTTATTTTAAGAATGTGAAGTGTCAGAATAATAGTCGAGAGAATTATTTATTTCAGCTTTTATTTCTTTCATCACATTCCCAGCGGGTCAGACGTTTACACACACTTGGTTAGTATTTGGTGGCATTGAGTTTAAGTTGTTTAACTTGGGTCAAATGTTTTGTGTCTCCTTCCACAAGCTTCTCTCAATAAGTTGCTGGAATTTTGTCCCATTCCTCCAGACAGAACTGGTGTAACGGAGTCAGGTTTGTAGTCCTCATTGTTCACACATGCTTTTTCAGATTGAGGTCAGGGCTTTGTGATGGACACTCCAATACTTTGACTTTAATGTCCTTAAGCCATTTTGCCACAACTCTGGAGGTGTGCTTGGGGTCATTGTCCATTTGGAAGACCCATTTGTGACCGAGCTTTAACTTCCTGTCTGATGTCTTGAAATGTTGCTTCAATGTATCCACATATTTACCTTCTTCATGATGTCATCTATTTTGTGAAGTGCACCAGTCCCTCCTGCAGCAAAGCACCCCCAAAACATGATTCTGCCACCCCCATGCTTCACGGTTGGGATGGCGTTCTTTGGCCTGCAAGCCTCACCCATTATAGCCATGTTGTTTCATCAGACCAGAGGATATTTCTCCAAAAGATCTTTGTCCCCTTGTGCACTTGCAAACTGTAGTCTGGCTTGTTTATGGTGGTTTTGGAGCAGCGGCTTCTTCCTTACTGAGCAGCCTTTCAGGTTATGTCGATATAGGACTCATTTTGCTGTGGATCTAGATACTCGTCCACCTGTTTCCTCCAGCATCTTCACAAGGTCCTTTGCTGTTGTTCTGGGATTGATTTGCACAAACTACGTTCATCTCTAGGAGACAGAATGCGTCTCCTTCCTGAGCGGTATGATGACTGTGTGGTCACATGATGGCGTCTCCTTCCTGAGCGGTATGATGACTGTGTGGTCACATGATGGCGTCTCCTTCCTGATGGGTATGATGACTGTGTGGTCACATGATGGTGTCTCCTTCCTGAGCGGTATGATGTCTGTGTGGTCACATGATGGCGTCTCCTCCTTGAGCGGTATGATGACTGTGTGGTCACATGATGGCGTCTCCTTCCTGATGGGTATGATGTCTGTGTGGTCACATGATGGTGTCTCCTTCCTGAGCGGTATGATGTCTGTGTGGTCACATGATGGCGTCTCCTTCCAGAGCGGTATGATGTCTGTGTGGTCTCATGATGGCGTCTCCTTCCTGAGCGGTATGATGACTGTGTGGTCACATGATGGCGTCTCCTTCCTGAGCGGTATGATGTCTGTGTGGTCACAAGATGGCATCTCCTTCCTGAGCGGTATGATGGCTGTGTGGTCACATGATGGCGTCTCCTTCCAGAGCGGTATGATGTCTGTGTGGTCTCATGATGGCGTCTCCTTCCTGAGCGGTATGATGACTGTGTGGTCACATGATGGCGTCTCCTTCCTGAGCGGTATGATGGCTGTGTGGTCACATGATGGCGTCTCCTTCCTGAGCGGTATGATGTCTGTGTGGTAACAAGATGGCGTCTCCTTCCTGAGCGGTATGATGACTGTGTGGTCACATGATGGCGTCTCCTTCCTGAGCGGTATGATGATTGTGTGGTCACATGATGGCGTCTCCTTCCTGAGCGGTGTGATGTCTGTGTGGTCACATGATGGCGTCTCCTTCCTGAGCGGTGTGATGACTGTGTGGTCACATGATGGTGTCTCCTTCCTGAGCGGGATGATGGCTGTGTGGTCACATGTTGGCGTCTCCTTCCTGAGCGGTATGATGTCTGTGTGGTCACATGATGGCGTCTCCTTCCTGAGCGGTGTGATGACTGTGTGGTCACATGATGGTGTCTCCTTCCTGAGGGGGATGATGGCGTCTCCTTCCTGAGCGGTATGATGTCTGTGTGGTCACATGATGGCGTCTCCTTCCTGAGCGGTATGATGTCTGTGTGGTAACAAGATGGCGTCTCCTTCCTGAGCGGTATGATGACTGTGTGGTCACATGATGGCGTCTCCTTGAGCGGTATGATGGCTGTGTGGTCACATGATGGCGTCTCCTTCCTGAGCGGTATGATGTCTGTGTGGTCACATGATGGCGTCTCCTTCCTGAGCGGTGTGATGACTGTGTGGTCACATGATGGTGTCTCCTTCCTGAGCGGGATGATGGCTGTGTGGTCACATGATGGCGTCTCCTTCCTGAGCGGTATGATGACTGTGTGGTCACATGATGGTGTCTCCTTCCTGAGCGGGATGATGGCTGTGCGGTCACATGATGGCGTCTCCTTCCTGAGCGGTATGATGACTGTGTGGTCACATGATGGCGTCTCCTTCCTGAGCGGTATGATGACTGTGTGGTCACATGGTGTTTATACTTGTGTACTATTGTTTGTACAGATGAACGTGGCACCTTCAGGCATTTGGGAATTGCTCCCAATGATGAACCGGGCTTGTGGAGGTCCACAATAGTTTTTCTGAGGTCTTGTCTGATTTCTTTTGATTTTCCCATGATGTCAAGCAAAGAGACACTGAGTTTGAAGGTAGGCCTTAAAATACATCCACAGGTACACCTCCAATTCAGTACACCTCCTATCAGAAGCTAATTGTCTAAATGCTTGACATCATTTTCTGGAATTTTCCAAGCTGCTTAAAGTCACAGTTAACTTAGTGTATATAAACTTCTGACCCACTGGAATTATGATTATAGTCAATTGAAAGTGACACAATCGGTCTGTAAACAATTGTTGGAAAAATGACTTGTGTCATGCACGAAGCAGATGTCTTAAACGACTCGCCAAAACGTTAGTTTGCTAATGTTAAATCTGTGGAGTGGTTAAATAATTAGTTTTAATGACTTCAACTTAGTATATGTAAACTTCTGACTTCATCTGTACCTAATATCAATTGTTACTTCGTGCCATATACAGTATATATATTTGTATTTTATTTTTTATTATTAAATATTTATTTTATTTTATTACAATTTTAATGAAGTAAACCAGTTCCTTGTTCATATACTTATATACGATACATGTGCTGATGATGCCTGTTGGGTTTGATGTAGGTTATGTCAACATTGTCAGCTGAA
>JAVLUX010000014.1:1102929-1260429 GCA_032164185.1 Moxostoma hubbsi
ATCAGACTATAAGCACAGGTCAGGGGCTGTTCAATCAGACTATAAGCACAGGTCAGGGGCTGTTCAATCAGACTATAAGCACAGGTCAGGGGCTGTTCAATCAGACTATAAGCACAGGTCAGGGGCTGTTCAATCAGACTATAAGCACAGGTCAGGGGCTGTTCAATCAGACTATAAGCACAGGTCAGGGGCGGTTCAATCAGACTATAAGCACAGGTCAGGGGCTGTTCAATCAGACTATGAGCACAGGTCAGGGGCAGTTCAATCAGACTATAAGCACAGGTCAGGGGCTGTTCAATCTGACCTGTGCTTATAGTCTGATTGAACAGCCCCTGACCTGTGCTTATAGTCTGCACAGGTCAGGGGCTGTGCAGATTGAACAGCCCCTGACCTGTCAGGGGCTGTTCAATCAGACTATGAGCACAGGTCAGGGGCAGTTCAATCAGACTATAAGCACAGGTCAGGGGCTGTTCAATCTGACAATGAGCACAGGTCAGGGGCTGTTCAATCAGACTATAAGCACAGGTCAGGGGCTGTTCAATCAGACTATAAGCACAGGTCAGGGGCTGTTCAATCAGACTATAAGCACAGGTCAGGGGCTGTTCAATCAGACTACAAGCACAGGTCAGGGGCGGTTCAATCAGACTATAAGCACAGGTCAGGGGCTGTTCAATCGGACTATAAGCACAGGTCAGAGGCAGTTCAATCAGACTATGAGCACAGGTCAGGGGCTGTTCAATCGGACCATGAGCACAGGTTAGGGGCTGTTCAATCAGACTATGAGCACAGGTCAGTGGTTGTTCAATCAGACTATGAGCACAGGTCAGGGGCTGTTCAATCAGACTATAAGCACAGGTCAGGGGCGGTTCAATCGGACTACGAGCACAGGTCAGGGGCGGTTCAATCGGACTACGAGCACAGGTCTGGGGCTGTTCAATCAGACTACGTGCACATGTCAGGGGCTATTCAATCAGACTACGAGCACAGGTCAGGGGCTGTTCAATCAGACTATAAGCACAGGTCAGGTGCTGTTCAATCAGACTATAAGCACAGGTCAGGGGCTGTTCAATCGGACTATGAGCACAGGTCAGGGGCTGTTTAATCAGACTATAAGCACAGGTCAGGTGCTGTTCAATCAGACTATAAGCACAGGTCAGGGGCTGTTCAATCGGACTATGAGCACAGGTCAGGGGCTGTTTAATCAGACTATAAGCACAGGTCAGGGGCTGTTTAATCAGACTATAAGCACAGGTCAGGGGCTGTTCAATCAGACTATAAGCACAGGTCAGGGGCTGTTCAATCAGACTATAAGCACAGGTCAGGGGCGGTTCAATCGGACTACGAGCACAGGTCAGGGGCTGTTCAATCAGACTACGAGCACAGGTCAGGGGCTGTTCAATCGGACTATTATTTTTTATGACCATTTATCCAATCACGTTTTGTACTGCTCAGATAAAGAAAAACAATTTTATTACATCAGAAAAATGTATTCCGATCAAAAATGACTGATCAATATAGGAATGTTAAGTCAACCTGCTGCTTTACAATTGGATGCTGCTTGTGTTATAATGCATTATATTTTAAGGTATAACTATGAATAGGGGAAAGTCTTATAATGTGTTATAACTGTTGTTATAATCATATATGAGATGTTATAACTTATTATAAGGTGTATTATGAGACATTACTAATGCGTTATAAATATAGTCTTCATAGAAAGTGTTACCGAAACGTTTTGCCACCGCTTTAAGAGATGACTAAAACTTTATTTCTAAACCTGCATGGCATGATGGTCCGTTGAGATGTGAGATTGTTTTGTAAGAGGTCAATTTATACTTGTTTATTTCAAGTGAGTGTTTCTCTGGCGTCTCCAGGACATGTTTGTGTTGTCTTTGTGCACTTTCGATGTTTTAGTTTTTGAGGGTGAATAATAAGAACAAGCCCACAAATGTTCTTTTGTTCATGAACAGAATTCAGCGACTGCAGCAAGACGTCTTCATGTGCTCAGGTGTCATGAGGAAAACGCTGCGCTGAAAGACTGCCTGACGCAACCGTGAGTCTCCAGGACATCACAACACAGATACTTTAAAGCTGAAGTGTGTAAAGTTTGTGTTAAATACTTTCTTCTATCCCGGCTTAATGTGCAGAGAGTATAAATGAACCGTTTGTAGGTCGTTTCTCAAAAACTGTTGCACTAGTAAAATTAATGTTTATTTTGAGTGACGGGTGCAGCCCAACATAGACTCCTCCCATGATGTGTAAGTTTGGGGGCGGGACTATCTGTTCATTTGAGCATATTTGAAAACAGTGTTTAATATTGCACAATTAATTACACACTTCAGCCTTTTATTTGTTCATTACTGGATTTTCACAATTCATTTTATAGAGATTAATATCACAAAGAGCAATTTGCAATTAAATATTTCTAGAAATAACAATTCAATACAAATATTTCCATAACAGCAAAATGCTGTTTAACTATAGGTTTAGATTGCGTTTGCATGCCATGCAATTTCACAGTACTTAAATCGAAACTTTTGCTGGATATGGTATTAAAGTTTGTCAAAAACGTATATAAACAAAGAAAGATTGCATTTTTTTATTTATTTTTTTTCCCAACTTGGAACGCCCAATTCCCAATGTGCTCCGAGTCCTCGTGGTGGCGTAGTGACTCGCCTCAATCCGGGTGGCGGAGGACGAATCTCAGTTGCCTCCGTGTCTGAGACCGACAATCCACGAATGTTATCACGTGACTTGTTGAGTGTGTTACCGTGGAGACGTAGCGCATGTGGAGGCTTCACGCTATTCTCTGCGGCATCCACACACAACTCACCACACGCCCCACCGAGAGCGAGAACCACATTATAGTGACCACGAGGAGGTTACCCCATGTGACTCTACCCTCCCTAGCAACCAGGCCAATTTGGTTACCCCATGTGACTCTACCCTCCCTAGCAACCGGGCCAATTTGGTTACCCCATGTGACTCTACCCTCCCTAGCAACAGGGACAATTTGGTTACCCCATGTGACTCTACCCTCCCTAGCAACAGGGACAGTTTGGTTACCCCATGTGACTCTACCCTCCCTAGCAACCGGGCCAATTTGGTTACCCCATGTGACTCTACCCTCCCTAGCAACAGGGACAATTTGGTTACCCCATGTGACTCTACCCTCCCTAGCAACAGGGACAGTTTGGTTACCCCATGTGACTCTACCCTCCCTAGCAACCGGGCCAATTTGGTTGCTAAGGAGACCTGACTGCAGTCACTCAGCACGTCCTGGATTCGAACTCACGACTCCAGGTGTGATAGTCAGCGTCAATACTCGTCGAGATACCCAGACACCTGAAAGATTGCATTTTTAAGAATTTGGCTAATGTGTTTCAATCAAGATTTATAAAAGTTAGCTTTATGGAAATTAAGCATGGTTTTACTACAGGAGCATACATGAAAATTTTACCATTGTAAATATAACGCTGTATTATAGTAAACCTGTAGAAACCATGTTTGCTTGCCAGAATTTAATATTTGTTATTATTATAGTTTTGGTTTTACTATAGATATCATGCTTCAAATATTTTTTCTGTAGTAAATGTCTTTGTTAAAAACTATTTTTTATGAATATACATACAAAACTAGTTAACCCTCCTGTTGCGTTCGGCCGTACTTGATTCGTTAGAGGCAAAACTTTTATATATAACAAGAACCAAACTTTGTGACTTGCTCAAGACTACCAGAATTTGGTATAAAATATGAAATTTGATTAAAAAAAATTCAGATTGTTAGAAGAAATTATTTAAGAGATAAAACCATTTTTATACAACATTGTTTACGTTCCTGCGTCAATTGTTTAAAAACGTTGTACACAAGTACAGATGTTGTGTTGTTGTTTTGATGGAAAAAATTGTATTTGTTTGTGTAGATTTTGACTTTTGAGTAATTAATTAATATGGAGGTTAATAGGAAAAATAATTAAAAAATGTGTATAAATTAAAAGCGATGTTACATTGAAATGAAATTTCAAATAACCCTTGATAAAATGTCTTCACATGTATCGCACTGGTTTAGCTGTAGTTAATGTATATTTTGAAATGTTAAAGAATATCAAAACATTTGTATTTTTCATGTCAGAAATATAGATCTTATTTGGTTCTTGATGAAAAAAATTGGATTATAATTGATTTATAAGATTAAAACTCCAAAGGGTCAAAACTGACCCGCTAATGCAAAAGGTGTGTGCAGATTTGAAATAGGAGGGTTAAATTCCCACCCTGTCCTCTGTCTAAAGAGCACCATATTCTTATGATCTGATCTGTGCATTAATGTCACAGGATCCAGCGTTCTCTGAGGAGTGAGAAACTGGAATATGAGTGGACTGGGATTCCAGCGAAGAGCAGGAAACAGAAGATGTCGATGTACAACAGGAACTCGTGCTGCTGATGAAAGTCATTCTGGCCGACAGACAGACCGCCGTTCTCTGTATCTTTCCTCCTCTTTATATTCATGATTAGCTCATATAAATCATCACTAGCACATAAACCTAATCAAAATTCATAGAGAGATGTGCGTATCATCCACCCGTCCCGACTCTGGGGAATTACTGCCACATAATGTAAAAACCAATGATGTTTTGTTTTAAAATACAACTCCAAAGTTACTTGGTGTGTTTGTTGTTTGGACTTACAATGATTTCATGCTTTAATGTTATTCAACCCCCCAAAAGTCTACAAAGTGTGTAATAGTTAAAAAAAGTGCAAGTACAAAAGCTTTAAGCACTAATACAGTTGTGGCATCCTTGCTAAATATGAGCACAGATGCCTGTGAAAAATATGTCTATTGTTTATACTTGGCCACAATTATTTGCACCCCTAAAAATGGTTATGAGTAAAATATATCTGATGTATATTTCCATTCATATTTTAAATATTTTAGTGCACCTGGGTGACTAGGAACATGAACTTGTTCAGCCATGACTTCCTGTTTCACAGTGGTATAAATATGAGGTAACACACAGGCCAGATTCTCTTAGTCATCCATCAGTGGGTTAGACTGAAGAATATACGTCTGATGTGCGGCTAAAGGTTGTTGACCTACACAAAATGGGAAGTGGGTATATGAAAATAGTTTGTTGGGTTAGAAAGACACCAAAAATACAATCAGACGTCACCTACATCACCACAAATTGTGTTTGGGAGGGTTTCCAGAAAAAAGCCTCTGCTCTCATCCAACAACAAACTCATGTTTTCAGTTTGCCAGACACTACTAGATCTCCAAATGGGACCGGGTTCTGTGGTCAGATCGTCAAAAAACGAGCTTTTTGGCAGCAAACACTAGAGATGAAGTAGCCAATGCCCACCATTTAATATAGTGCTGGATCTTTAATGTTGTGGGGCTGTTTTTCTGCCAGAAGTCCTGGACATCTTGTTCAGATACGTGGCATCATGGACTCTATCATATACCAACAGATCCTAAATCAAGACCTGACTGCCTCAGCCAGAAAGTGTACAATGGGTTGGATCTTTCAGCAGGACAATGATCCAAACAAACATCAAAATGAAGGTTCTGCCATGGCCATCCCAGTCCCCTGACCTGAACCCCATAGAGACCCCTGTGGGGGTGAACTGAAGAGGAGAGTCCACCAGTGTGGACCTCTGAATTTGAAGGATCTGGAGAGATAGATTATGGAGGAATGATCTCAGATCCCTTGTCAGGTGTTCTCCAACCTCATGATGTATTATAGGAGAAGACTCAGAGCTGTTGTCTTGGGAGAAATTGTTGTTAAGGGAGGCTGCACAGAGTATTGACTACAAGGATGCCAAAAATCATGGCACATATATTTGATATCCATTAGAGGACATATTTTTGTGAATATTTTGAATGAAAAATCAAAAGGATAAACAAAGACTTTTTTAACAGCCTTCTTTGCTCATATTTACCAAGGATGCCCATATTTTTGTTTATACATGCCGAAGATGGACCCATATAATTTTACTACATGTCTACATAATTGCTGCATATTTTCCTTCATGAATACAAAATCAAGCAGTGACGTTCAAAAGTGATTTTCAGAAATCTTGTCATTTTTTCATCATGAGATTTGTAGATTGTACAGGTGCTGCTGATGTTGTTACCTGGATCTCCAGTCCATGTTAATGTTTACGTAATAACCAGGGGTTTTAATTGCAGCAATGAGCCAGTCAGAATTTATATGAATTATTAAAGATGTTACATTGCAAACACAAGCAGTGAATCTAGCATTAAATTGATCTATAAAATCAACCTCCCCTCGACAGGTCCACTAACGTTATGGCAGAGCACTAGTGTCATTTTCTGCTATAATGGCATCATTTCTGCTTGTTTACATCTTTCATTTAGCAATAAATCAAAACGTTCACATGAATTAATTTATTGCATATTTACAAACAGCTTTCAGGAGTGATACTCCTATAAAATAATCCACTGTACATTGCATTTTGGTTCACATATCAGTTGCAGTTAAACTGAACATGTCTCATGTAAAATCAAAATTCAAGACATCAGGTCAGAAGTGTCTGTGAAGCTTGTCAAACGCATTACAAGTGACACTAAAGATTACCTGTGATAGTTTGTTTCCACATATATGCCTTATTACACTGCCTAGCCTGTCTCTTGATTAATAATTCCTAATATAGAGATATTCATGGGTTTGTGCTTATGTCTGTATAAACAAGACGATGTTGATACAAACACAAAACATTTGACTTGTGATCATCATCATGAACATATTCAGACATACTGCACATCATTATTAGCGTCTGACGTGTGTGGCTAACATATCTTAATATGTCAATCAGGTCTCAGTTTTGGTCATATTATCTTTGATGGTCTGTACGAAACAAGTCAAAGGAAATGCGTCGAGTTACGCGTTGATTTCGAACAGGGTTCCCACGTGATCGTTTGACTTCATTTGTGATTACAGAGTTTTTTTTCTAAACACTTGATATCGAGATTGCACATCTGAGAATTACTTTTATACAAACATTTACATGGAATCTTCTCTAGAGAAAAAAATATATTAATTATTCACACACAGACACACAAACTCATATAAATATACACCGATCAGCGGGACAAGGGGGCCCCACACAATATTAGGCAGATGCTTTAAAGGTTGTGGCTGATCGGTGTGTATATATATATATTTATATATTAAGGCTGTCAATCACGCTATTAATCACGATTAATCGCATTTAATCGCATATATAAATATTTGCTGAGGAAGCCCCTCATATAACAATAATTCAATATATAATGATGAAATAATGATACATAGTTATCTTTAAATATTTAACAATTACATATATATATATATATTCAGATAATTAAAATGCATTAAATTATTTTGGCAGAAGAGTTCATTATTAATAAGACAATATAAAAAGCGTCTTTAGAATACAATGTATTGAATACCATATTATTGATCATAAGTCAATCATTGACACACAGTTCACAGTAATCCATTTCACAAGTGAATTTATCAATCAGAGATTTATTATGAGGGCTTGTTTAAGGATGTACACCTGCGTCAGACATGCTTGTGTAGCGTCTCAGGTGTGTTGCATCATAAATATACAATGTTTAGGTCACTGTGTGAAGTTAAATATAGTTTAATACTCGATCTTTAAACACATCTTGAGATCTCTTAGATCACATTTGCGCTCCATCAAGTGTTCTGAACGCAAGAATGTAACGCATGTTTGTGTTGTTCTGCTGAAGTGTTTCTTCACTGTATAAACTGTGTGTTGCTCATACAGCTGAAGTTTCACTTAATGCCCCCTGGAGTAAACAGGTGGTACTACAAGCATTTCTCAGGAATCTTCCTTATTACGGTCCGCGGGTATTGCGATTAATTACGTACAATTTTTTAGCGTGTTATTTTTAATAACATTAATCGCACTGAATTAACGTGTTAAATCGACAGCACTAATATATATATATATATATTCACTAGTTCAGATTTGATTGATTTCCATAAAAATTTCCAACTATTTCAAGATTTACCTTGACTGTGGAAACCCTGTTTAAAAGAAGCAGAAAAACAGACCAGTGATTAAAAAAATAGCTGCTCCCACAGATAAAGACAACCTAATGTATTTACTAAATCAAAATGCTAAAACAATAATTAAAACATTTGTAATCCAAGGGCTTAAACAGCCATGTAGTTATAAGCATAAACGCATGCCAGCAGTGATGAAACCACCATTTGAACATTTTCATCTTTCGGTATGAGGACTCTTCGAATTGAACAAAACTCTGGACTACTAACATTTCAGAAATCCCTCTTTATACAGTCATAATACAAGACATAATCCATTAAAGTTACTTATATAATTGACTGAGACGCTGACGAGATAACCTACCTGACCTACAACCATCTGTCACAGAAACACTCGACCGAAGAGATGAACAGAAGCTTATAGGAGTTACCAAAGGTGATCACAAGGAGTGGCTATAGTGAAATCACACATATATGTTGGACAAAGCTCTCGGAGTGGAGTTGATGCAGGAAAACACACATTCATCCATTCATAAATACACACAAACATCCACCTCTCAGGTCTTTCCCACTCAAGTTATCTACATCGGCCCGGAGAGAGACATCTGTTTACCGTGACCGGGGGTCAGAGGTCAGTGTGCTCGAGGTATATCATCATCCGTGACCTGGGGTCCAAAGAGGGGACGCTGTTTAAGGCAGGTTAGGTGTCGTGTGGCGGAGCAGGGACTGTGGATCAGTTTGGAGGGGCCCAGTCAGTGGTGGAAATCTTCGACTTTGAGGTGTCCCAGAACTGAGCATCACTCGGTCTCGGGGTGCCGGGGAACGACCATGAGCTATCATCTAGCGATCCCATTCGCTGAGGGGGAAGCAGCGGGCTGCCCGAGCTGCCCAACGGCACTGGACGAGGCAGGGACCAAGGGTCATTCGAACAGTTCTCCTGTAGGCCGTCCGGAGCATGAGACCCTGAACTGGAGGGCAGTGGAGGTGCGCTGGGCGGCCGAGGCATCATCATCATCATCATCGCTCTCATCGGCTCTGTGTTCCGCTCCACGTCATCCAGACACTGAACTGGAACAGTTGAAGCAGCTGAAATTGACATCTTCTGTATTAATAAGACATTTGAGAAACTTGCAAATCTCTATTTAGGACACTATAGCTCTTTTCCAAACCCTAGTAAGCCGACTAGTGCCTACATAGACAGCAGACTTCTAACGGTCATTCTTATACCTGTCTGCACTGTTTTCATGCACTAGACGGATGTCATTGACTGTTTTCATGCACTAGACGGATGTCTTTGACTGTTTTCATGCACTAGACGGATGTCATTGTTTTTATGCACTAGACGGATGTCTTTGACTGTTTCTGTGTCTCTCGCTGTTTTTTTAGCATCTCAAATCATGAGCACAATGTATTTATGATGCCATGTCTCAGTTACAAAGAGGTTTAACATTTAAAAATGCACCTCGAGAGCCCTGTTATGGTCCATTTTGACTCGCTGCATCTAGCGGTTTTTGTACACAATAAGGTGTTTAGAGCAACTTCGAGCAACTTCATGTTCATGTGGGCTGATTCTTATTAAAACAAACAGATTTAAACTTTTTTCTTTTTGTTATTTTATGGTCTCCTGAAACTGAATTGTAAACTTTTTACCGGACCGTCATCGATTACTTTTGGTACTTTTCAAATGTCTTTTATAGATTTGACTGATTTTAGCCTTCAGACCAAGAGTTTCAATATTAAACAGAAAATTTTAATTATTACATGTTTAAAAATATGATCTTCTAATCAATCAGTAAAATAAACAAACCATTTAAATATTTATTGTGTCAAAAAAGATAAATTTTGTCCCTAATAAAGTTTGTTCAAAAGTTAGTGTACTTGTTTCCCCTTTAAGCTCTTATGGTGTTTTTAATTTTGGGTATGCCACTGAAACAGGAAATCTTTAAAGATTATACCTCGACAATTATATAGATGATAGGGGTCTGGGTATCTCAACGAGTATTGAGTATAGACTATCACACCTGGAGTCGTGAGTTTGAATCCAGGGCGTGCTGAGTGACTCCAGCCAGGCGTCCTAAGCAAACAAATTGGCCCGGTTGCTAGGGAGGGTAGAGTCACATGGGGCAACCAAATTGGCCCGGTTGCTAGGGAGGGTAGAGTCACATGGGGCAACCAAATTGGCCCGGTTGCTAGGGAGGGTAGAGTCACATGGGGTAACCAAATTGGCCCGGTTGCTAGGGAGGGTAGAGTCACATGGGGTAACCAAATTGGCCCGGTTGCTAGGGAGGGTAGAGTCACATGGGGTAACCTCCTCGTGGTCGCTATAATGTGGTTCTCACTCTCGGTGGGGCGTGTGGTGAGTTGTGCGTGGATGCGGCGGAGAATAGCGTGAAGCCACCACACGCGCTACGTCTCCATGGTAACGCGCTCAAGGAGTCACGTGATAAGATGCACGGATTGACTGTCTCAGACGTGAAGCCAACTGAGATTCGTCCTCCGCCACTTGGATTGAGTCACTATGCTACCACTTTGAGCAAATTGGGGAGAAAATAAATAAAAAAATTATATAGATGAAACTCTCAGCTTAATAAACTGCTAAAAAAATTAAGCAAAAAAAATTTACTTTTTTCTTATATTTCTGAATTGACATTATATATTATATATATTTGGGTGTAAATAAGGTGGCTCTGAAAAACGGATATGGCAAATAAATGAAAAGTTAAAACATTACAAATATAATTGATCATAATGTCCAAAAACATCTCCAAACAAATAAAAGATAATAATTGTACATAAGAACTAATTACACATGCACACACAACAATGACTAAAGGTTTGCATAGCATGCAGACATGATTTTACTCATGAGATTTCACAGAATTAGTTTCATTCTGTGTCATTTGAGTCATCATTGAGTCTGTGTCATGTATTTGGCGCCATCTCCTGGTGGTCATATGTAACATTGTGCTTCATGTGGATTATCTAATGATCTATACATCTGATTATCTTGTGTGTGGACTCGTTTGTAAGATAATCACCTCATTCAGTTTCATTCTGTGTCATTTGAGTCATCATTGAGTCTGTGTCATGTATTTGGCGCCATCTCCTGGTGGTCATATGTAACATTGTGCTTCATGTGGATTATCTAATGATCTATACATCTGATTATCTTGTGTGTGGACTCGTTTGAAAGATAATCATCTCATTCAGTTTCATTCTGTGTCATTTGAGTCATCATTGAGTCTGTGTCATGTATTTGGCACCATCTCCTGGTGGTCATATGTAACATTGTGCTTCATTGTGGATTATCTAATGATCTATACATCTGATTATCTTGTGTGTGGACTCGATTGAAAGATAATCACAGACTCTAAATAATGATATGTGATATCTGATGTTATGTTTATTTTTCGTGAAGTTATAAGCGAAAATGCTGCATATAAGCAACACAAACATAATTGTCAAAGACATATAATTAGTTATGTACTTAAAATCTTAATGGTCCTAAAAGTAAAATTTCTTAGTTTGATTTTGGGGTCAAATATGACCTGGACATGTTTCGTTAGATTCAATACGGGTATAAAGTTTGATATCAAACCAAATCACCACAGAGTGCAGAATACTATTTTTACCTGCACAGATGGGCTTCTGCTGGTAACATAAACATCCCGTGCATTAGTGTGTACAGTGTACGTCTCAAGGGAAGGTGATTCGTACAGTTCACTAGGTTTCTTTTATATCTCTGTTTCTCATCTGAAGAAATGAGGAGGGTTCATTTGAAAACTGATTATGCTGTTCATCTCTCAGGGGAATATATGGACTCTCACACGTGGCCGCCCACCCGTCGCAGCTGCACACAGATTCACTGAGATACACATGCAGCTCTTCCTACTTATTTTAACACTCGTTCTCATTTGCACCTCCTGCTTATCCTGTTACCTGCTGTGAATACTAACTCCTGTCTGTGTCAATATATCTGCACGCCTACAAAATACAGATTTATTTCATATTGATATTCTTTCAAATAATATTAAGCAGTGAATCATTTACACATCACCTGATACATGTCACAGAAATATCGAATTCTGATGAGTTCATCTCTATACAGCCTTTACATGATCACCTAAATAATCCAATAAAACAAACTGTCTAAATCCACAGATGACTGGTTACCTGTAAAATTAGGGCAAATTTAAAGTGGAAATTATTTAATGAGTTACGGATATGCATAATTTAGGGATGCACTGATATGGGAATTTTAGCCGATAATCGATAATTCATTATAGTTGGAGGCCGATAACTGATACATTTGCTGATAAATCTAAATCTTGATATAAATCTACATTTTGTGTGCCTCATTACAACCACAAAAAAGGCACACCTTAAAATGAAACATGTACGGTGAATAACTTTTATTTTAAAACAACTTCAACTGCAGAAAACAAGGCAACATATACGTTTGAGCTCCTGTCGGTGGGCCCACGAAAAACAAATAATAATAGTCAATATATTAATAACCGCAGACTTGACCAATACAAAATATGTATCGTTTGAAAGTTTATAAGCTCTACTTTATAATGCATGCAGACATTATGACCAAAACTGAACAAGTGCTTTAAAATCTGCAGATAAATCAGAAGTGTTACATTATCATTTACTGTACATATTATCATAATCAATAAAAACATCAAACTCATCAAATAGTCACGTGTCATATGTTGTTGGAAAGCTCTCAAAGAGTAAGAGTGTTTTACTCCCAGATGAAAATATAGTGAGTAACAGCTAATTATATGTCTTTGACTATTATGCTAGTGTTGCTTATATGCAGCATTTTCACTTATAACTTCATGAAATATAAACGGAACATAAAATATCGCATATTACTTATCTTTCAAACGAGTCCACACACAAGATAATCAGATGTAAAGATCATTAGATAATCCACAATGATGACTCAATGATGACTCAAATGACACAGAATGAAACTGAATGAGATGATTATCTTTCAAACGAGTCCACACACAAGATAATCAGATGTATAGATCATTAGATAATCCACATGAAGCACAATGTTACATATGACCACCAGGAGATGGCACCAAATACATGACACAGACTCAATGATGACTCAAATGGCACAGAATGAAACTGAATGAGATGATTATCTTTCAAACGAGTCCACACACAAGATAATCAGATGTATAGATCATTAGATAATCCACATGAAGCACAATGTTACATATGACCACCAGGAGATGGCACCAAATACATGACACAGACTCAATGATGACTCAAATGGCACAGAATGAAACTGAATGAGATGATTATCTTTCAAACGAGTCCACACACAAGATAATCAGATGTATAGATCATTAGATAATCCACATGAAGCACAATGTTACATATGACCACCAGGAGATGGCACCAAATACATGACACAGACTCAATGATGACTCAAATGGCACAGAATGAAACTGAATGAGATGATTATCTTTCAAACGAGTCCACACACAAGATAATCAGATGTATAGATCATTAGATAATCCACATGAAGCACAATGTTACATATGACCACCAGGAGATGGCACCAAATACATGACACAGACTCAATGATGACTCAAATGACACAGAATGAAACTCATTCTGTGAAATCTCATGACTAAAATCATGTCTGCATGCTATGCAAACCTTTAGTCATTGTTGTGTTTGCATGTGTAATTAGTTCTTATGTACAATTATTGTCTTTTATTTGTTTGGAGATGTTTTTGGACACTATGATCAATTATATTTGTAATGTTGTAACTTTTGATTGCTTTGCCGTATCATCATAAAACTTTTCTCAGATACAGTTGATATGATCGGGAACAAAACAAAACCAGTTTTACAGAGTCGCCTTATTTATACACAGAGGTATATAATGTCAAATTGGAAAAATATTAAATATTTTGCTTAAATTTTTATTCCAGCAGTTTCTCAGGCTGAAAGTCTCAGAATGTATCAGGTCTCGAGTTTCTCTGCAATGATACCAAACACTCAACTCTCTCATTTTAATTATTTTTTGTCGAGTTATAAGCCTTTAATTTAGCGTATGCCACTGAAACAGGAAATCTTTAAAAAAAAAACTTCAGAGCTAAAAGGGTTATTAAATAAATTGTACATTCCTGTAGAGATCTTTCTTTCATAAAAAATAAACCAAAAAACAAAAGGTTCTCGTTACAAATGTGACCGTGCCCTTTTAGACCAGTTGGCACAGTTACGTTTTCTTTTTCCACTGTGGTCCTTTAATGTACATAATAAAAATGAGTAATATATATATATATATATATAAATTATATGTATAATCTACCTCCCTGATAAAAAAAAGTGTACTTTATTAGTATCATAAAATCATGACGATACACGAACATACACAAATATTAGTAAACTGAGCAATCTACCAAGAAACAACAGCGTTAACTTGGCATTGGCAATTGACCAATAGTGCGCCGCTGCATACTAAAGCCATTCTAATGGCGCGGTTTAGCACGGCCGATAAATCTGGGACGAGAACGGATTATAATCGTGCCGAACTGTGCTCAAGTAGAAATGCTACTGGACTCATTCCTCAACGTGCTCGGAAATGTTCGGCCCAATGCTGCAAAACTGCTAATGGTCTATTGACTGCAATTTATCATAAATTTAGCGAGTGAGCTGCTTTTATAAATAAAGTGCATTGCACATAATTCAAACTAGTCAAAACCGTCTCAAGCACACTAAACATGAGCAACACGACCTTACAAACATAAAGAAACAAAATGCATATGTGGCACGGCTAACTAATGCAGCGTTTACTCTGCGCTAGCATGTTATTCTTAAACTAATGTAAGCAGCGTGCTGACGTGTCCCGTCACGTGGAAGGCACCAATCAAAAAAAAAAGGAATTCCCGAATTTGCCTGGTGTGTACTAGCGCTGGGTGATTTAGCTGAGAATCTTAAATGTTTATATATTTATGATATTTGACATATATATATATATATATATATATATATATATATATATATATATATATATATATATATATTGATATTTATATATTCAGAGGAATTATTATTTCAACCAAACAGCCATTGTAGACAGGTAAATTCATATAAGTTAAATGTAAGAGGTAAAATACAGTATAAATCTAATTACAAGTTTTACTACACTTGTTTAGACTTTAAACACAGTATAAATCAACTTCCACTTTTATTATATATATATATATATATATAATAAAAGTGGACAACAGAAACTTGGACATCCTGCATAACATCTAATTTTGTGTTCCACAGAAAAAGGGAAATAAAGGGGGTGTGGAACGACATGAGGGTGAGTAAATGATGCCCATTTTCATTCCTGTAAACCTCACGTCTTTTATATCAGATAATTACAGATGTGACCATGAGGTTGGAGCCCCAGAACTGAAAACACGTGTTTCTCGTCCTAATTTGACATGAAAAGACACACAGGTATCTAATAGGGAATATATCTGTTCTGAGTGGTGAAAGCAGGTCAGACGTGGTCAATTCCTCTTTTTATAACAGTGAGAATATTGTGTTGATGAACTGTTGCTGGCATCGTCGACTCACCTCGTCTGAGAGCAGGCAGAGGTCTGTCTCGTAACTTCCTCACCAGGTCAGACTGCGATCGAACGGCTGAACGCAAACGTGCCGCTTCACTGAGCACGTCCTGACACGACTGTACAATGGCCAGCATCCTGATGACAGTTCAAAACAGTTTGATCAGGAACACTTAAGTCAGTCATACAGGTTTGGAACAGCACAATACAGGATATTTTACATGAAAACTCCAGCCATGTAAAACCCCCCTGAAACAATTGACAATCAGTCAGTACATGAGAGTAAGTGAAGGAGGAGTGCATTATAACTATCCCAGTGGTGACCTCTAGTGGCTGCATTCAGCACTGACACATACACAACAGACAGCTGAGAGACAAGATGTCATTCATTAAATGCATTAATGAATACCTGGAGTCTGTCAACAGATCGTGCGATTGCTCATCATGAAGTACACAGTTTTCAGAGACATCCTGTGAAGAAAACATAGGCTGATATACACGTGGACCAATCACAAATTCATTATGACTTGTGTTTTGTTCATAGGGATGCATAATATATCGGTCACACTGTTTTTTAATCACTGGATCAGTCTGAGATTTTCCCCATTCAAACATGTTCACATATATCCGTTTATTTCACATATATCCGGTGTTTCTGCAGTACCGGTAGTACCGAACACCGACTGTATCCGGTACCAGCGCACAGTCTGACTGACACACGACAGCTTTAAAATGCTCACAGGCTTATTTTGAATGCGTGCTGTTACTTCTTGTACACTGAAATTGACAATTAATCAATTTAAATTCGTGACATGCCCTAGCATGATTTATTAGCAGCTAAAGGCTACAATATGACTGTGGAAGAGATGTGTACGTTAAATAAATCCAACCTCTCAAACACTAGAAACTCCACAAACATTGAGAATCATTCACATTGTATGAGACGACAAAGATGAACACTTGTCCATTGTGAATCATGTCAAATATATATTTATATAATTAAAATCACAGCATCTGCGCTCTAATCTCAGCTTTATTTATAGCGCATTTAAAACAACAGTTAACCAAAGTGCGTCACGGTAATACAATTTAAAACATAACCACATACACAAACACCAGTAATCTAAAGTACAAACACTGCAAAACTGTGTCCAACATTTCATTCGTCAGACATAAAGGAAGTTTAAAGAGATTTCACACGTGACAGAAGTCTTCAATGATCACACTGCGCAGTCGCAAACCGTTCATCCAGAAAAGTGACGCATCCGGCTAAAACACTTTTCAAAATAAAAGCACGATTCAAAATAAAATCTAGATGCCTGAAATTGAATAAAAATAGGTTAATAAATAGGTAAATAATAATTAAGGTATCACAAGCAAGATATCTGTTGAATAAAAGTGCAATGACAAAAAAAAAATGCAATGACATGTTAAAAAGTTTTATGTTCACTTGTTAAAAGTTAAGAACGTATTGATTAGACCATTTTGATGATGAAATTAAACAAACAAACAAAAAATTATTAAACTACTATTATTAAAATAATTAAAAATAACTAAACTGGTGTGTTCAATGGCACATTATAATATTAGCATATAGCTGTGGTATCGAAATTAGTATCGAGAACCGTGAAATTTAACTGGTATCGGTACCGACTACTGAAATTTTGGTACCGTGACAACACTAGTTGGGATATATATATAAACCTGAAATATCTTGCTTGCATAAGTATTCATCCCCATGTGCTGTGGAAGCTGCCAGGTTACACAGATGAAATAAATTGTCACAATTACTTTACCATTGGCACCTGTGAAACATTACAGTTGCCATCCCATTTTCTGGATTTAAAAACCCATTGTTGAAGGATCATTGGTCAGGCTGTGAATCTGAAGGAAAATGAAGACCAAAGTGCATTCCACAGAAGTAATAAAAATGCATAGATTAGGGAAAGTGTATCAAATAATATCCAAATGTTTGTATATCCCAGTGAAGTGGAAGCTGCAGCACACCACACAGGCACTGCCATGAAAAGGCCTCAAAACTCAGCACCCTAACAAAAAGGAGACTTGTGAGAGAAGCCACAGAGAGGCTAACAATCACTTTAAATTAGCTCCAGAGTTCAGAGGTTGGGAGTGGAGTAATGGTGCACCAGTCATCCATGTCAACAGCACTGCATAACGCTGGCCTGTATGGGAGGGTGGCAAGAAAGAAGCCGTTATTCAAAAAGTGCCGTCTGAAAACACGTCTGGAGTTTGTGAGTGACCCAGCTGCGATGTGGGAGAAGGTTTTGTGGTCAGATGAGATCAAGATAGAGCTTTTTGGCCAAAACTCGCTATGCGCTATGTGTGGCATAATATCTAACAGTATGCCTCAAGACACCCCAATCAGAGCTGGATTGGTAATCTGGCATACTGGGCATTTTCCCGGTGGGCCGAGGCACTTTGGGGCCGAACAGGGGTGGACTGGCCATCGGGAGAACAGAGCACGAGTTGGGCGTGAAACGAGCCGCTACGTTATGCAGAAAAGGACAGCGACCCCCACTGTCCTTGCAGCTGGGTCACATCAGTAGGGACTGGGCATCTTGTTAGAATTGAAAGAAGAATAGATGGAACAAATATACAGAAATACTGCAAGAGAACCTGCTTCAGTCCACCAAAAAACTGAAGCTTGGGAGGAAATTCACCTTTGAACCCAAGCACAAGGCCAAAGCAACATTGGAGTGGCTCAAGAACAACAAGATAAATGTCCTACAGTGGCCCAATCAATCAAAGTCCTGATCTCAGTCCTATTGAGAATCAGTGGCACTATTTGAAAATTGAGTCCACAAACGTCACCCAACCAACCTGAACCACCTGGAGCAAATCTGCAGAGAGGAACGGGCCAAAAGCACTTGGTTACTGTGTGCAAAGCTGGTACATATGTACCCCAAAACACTTTAAGCAGTTACTGCAGCAAAACGTGGCTCGAACAAATATTAATGTGTGGGGGTTGAATACTTATGCAAGCAAGATATTTCAGTTTTTTATTTTTCATAAAAATATTTCCCAACAAAAAGACAATGTCACCTTACAATAATTGATTTTGAGTTTCAGTGTTTTAAAATAAAATATCAATCGGAATGAAATTTGAGAGAATTGGTCGGGGGGGGGTCTGAATACTTTTGCAAGGAACTGTAAACTGCAAAAAGCTTAATTTGATGAATATTTACAAATAGATCATTGTGACGGAGCCAAGACTGTCACTTGTGCATGTGCATTGTGTGAGCTGGAAGCACAGACATTTCAAAATAAGAGTCCCTGGTGTATTTTGGACTTGTTTATAATTAAAAGTCACGCGTTATTCACAAAATCTTCATTTATTTTTTCCTGGTTATTATTGGGATCTTTTAGACTCTTGTTGCCTCGATGTCTGCGCCCGTCACATTAAGGAAAGACGAAGAACATTTTTTAACGTTCAATCAATCGGTTATCATACTTTTCATCCACCATCGGTCGAGTTCTCTTTAAAAACAAGCTAACTGTGTAGATTTAGCACGAAACTTGCTGACACAATGCTAACAGGGTGTTGTGGGTTTGCGAAGATGTTGTTAATGTTATCAGCCACGACATTGAATATCCACATGCATGACAAAAGGTCAGAGGTCGTGACTCACGTGTCCAGCGGTCCTGCAGAGTTTGTGCAGCGTGTTGTTTTCGAACAGTAATCTCTCGATCTGCTCCTCCAATGACACGATCTTCATTTCACTGTTGCTTCTGTCCACATGCCAGTTACCTGCGGTGATGTTCAGACTCTTCATCACTAACAGAGAAGAGACGTGTCAACAAAACATTTATTATGCTTTTAAACATGATCAAATGATGTTTATCTCACTCCTTGTTTAGATTTAAACATGCAATGATTAGTATTTTTTTAATGTATTTTCATAGTTTAATATTGTAAAACCTCGACATAAAACACGTTTAAAATGTACCACAAATAAATAAATAAATGATGTAGACCTGGTGAAACGTGCACAAGTCAGTTTTATTGTGACCTTCATATGACAAACAGCAACAAGTTGAAATCTGTTTGTTTGTCAATAAAAATCAAGTTAAAGGAACACAAACATTAAGACTTTAAATAGAGACCAAGGTTTAACAAGATTTTTAACTAGATTTTATGTGTAATTCTACTTTTATTGAAATTTACTGTCAACATCTGATTGAAAAACAAAAACAGAATTATCAAAATTCCAGAGAAAATACAAAAAAATTGAATATTATATAAATGTGTTTTTATTTATTTTTGCTATATCGACCAGCTCTATCTGATTACGCACGCACACACGCTCACACGCACACACACACGCGCGCACACGCGCTCACACGCACACACGCGCTCACACACGCGCTCACACGCACACACACACGCGCTCACACACACGCACGCGTTCACACGCACACACACAAACTCACACACATGCACGCTCACGCACGCACACACGCTCGCGCACACGCTCGCACGCACACACACACGCTCGCGCGCTCACACACACGCTCGCGCGCTCACACACACGCGCGCTCTCACACACACGCGCGCTCTCACACACACGCGCGCTCTCACACACACACACACACACATACACACGCTCACGCACACACGCTCACGCACACACGCTCACGCTCACAGTAAGAGGGTATTTTGCGATTTTTGGGTCCAAAATTCATATCACAACAATTTGTCACTGTCCCGTGCGTTCCTCTTTTGTGGTCCTGGTTTGCACTACCTGACCGCAAGCTCTTTTCTTTATTTTACAAAGTTTAAAGTCTAGTGTTTCTTTTTTGGCTCAATATTTTATTGTACAGACTCTTGAAGTGTCATGAAATATAAAGAGTACCTTGACTCGTCTCCATTTCTGATTTCAGCTGCAACAGTTCGAGCTCTTTGGCTTGTAGCTGCTCTGTCAGAATTCGCTCCAACTCTACTTTCTCTTTTTTCTGGAAGAGAATGCAAAAAAATATGTTGATTGAGTACACAAAGAAGACTGTGAGTATCAATCTAGAGAAGGATGAATACTGAATAGGGCTGTAACGATACACCAAACCCACGATTCGGTTCGTATCACGATTTTTGAGCCACGATTCGGTTCGTATCGCGATTCGATCACGGGGGCGGGGCTTGGGGGTGAAAAAAAAGAGAGATTTTGAGAGAAAAAAATATACCGGTATTTTTATTAAATAACATTTGAAAAACCTGTACAAACTGAACACCAAAGAACAATATTAACTATGCAAATTATTAAACTAAACTAGGCAGTGTAGGCTGCTGCTTTTGGGTTGTTTTCTGTGCTCCAACTAAATTGATTTCGGGATGGTGCCGTAGGATATGCATCTGCATGTTGGACGTGTTACCGGTTCACATTTGAGGAAGCTTCTTAAAACACTTAGCCTACGGCAAATTGTGTGGGTCTTGTAGACTACACGATTGCCATCCTTATTCTCCACCGCTAGCCGAAATGTTGCCATACTGCTGACTTAAATGTATTGGGAGGGTCCGCAATCTCTGGGTTGTTTTCCATGTTTCCTCACATTATTTAACTAGCTCGCGTCACATGGAAAGGTATAGTCACATGATACGTAGGCTACTAGGCTAACATGTAAAAAGACGCTTACAAGTAAACTTTTTTTAATAGTTGGTTGGGATAAGTCACTGAGTATTTAATTATAGAATATCAAATAGGTTGTGCGATTATTGTCTAAAAAAAATCTCCATGTTTTCGGTGCTAATGCGGTGATGATAAGGGGCGCTGCCAATAAAGCACCAAAAAGCTGTCACAAAGAACCGGCAAAAGTAATGATTATGAATATGTCAAATATAGCAAGGAGGCATTTTAATTGTTTATTAATAAACAAGTGTTTTCTGTCAGTGTCTATTGCAAGATGAAGTTGACGATGCTGTCTCGCGATCTTCAGTGAACGCGCCAGAGAGAAATGCACTTTTCATACGGATTACATAAGCAGAAAGCAGTCTGTAACTTTCGTTTTGAATTGTTCGTTTTAAAAGTAAACATTTCGATATAAATATATTTCTCTGGTCTGTGAGGCAAGTATCCTACCTTATACGATGAGTTTCGGTTCTCCAGTTCAGGCGCCGGCGACTCCGTGATTATCTATCGATATTTACTTCTTATTTATTAAATCCAGGCAATTGGTTGATGAAACATTGATTAAAATTGAGATACAATTAATGCAAAATGAAATTCACTTTAAAGAAAGGCTTTGTGCTTTCTGTTTGAGGTCTCTTTGAAAGTTTTAGTGCCGCTTCCGGAGAACTGTCACGTCCTTACATTGTTTTTTCCTCATAAATGCAAACACGAAAAATAAAATAAATATTCTATGTTCTGGGGAGAGCCAACCCTTCTTCATCTGGTGGGTAGTATTAGGCCTACTTTTGGTTTGTACAGTGTAATTCACAGAATTATAAAAATATATATTTTGCCACCTAAAAGCTAAAGATGTTTTGTGTCACGTCCGCAACGCATGTGTATTTCCCTCATATTAAATATAAAATGCATGTGTAGACTTATATTTTTCTAATGTCTGGACATTTACTGGACTTTATTAAGGGAGTAGGCTATGGATATATAAACAGAAGTTTCAATATATTGGTATTAAATGCATTTTCTGAGAATTTATATTTCAAGTTTTGACTGCAAATGTCACGCCCATAACGCTAAAATTGCCCAATTTAAAATAATTTATCCTCAACTAGTTTTGTGGTGTAGGTCTACGTATTTTATAATGTTAACTTCAAATAATACTAATAGTAATTTAAAGATGCGGTAGCATTGGATCTGGACGGAAAGGATAACTCTGGGAGTTGGAAGGGGTGTGTGTGTCGCGATTCTCCCTTCTCACATCGCGATAACGGTTCGTGGACCTGAGTATCGCGATTTCGATTTTATATTGTGTATCGTTACAGCCCTAATACTGAACGTACCACTTTACTCAGCTCCAACTGTAAATCTTCCTTTTCTATATAGATGCCGCGGTAAGCACTGAAAGCTTTGTTCATATAATGCGGTCCTTCTGAGGGAGGGGCTTCAGGTCGGAAATGCTACAACACATCAATAAAAATGAGCTATAACACATCAACACATCACACAGAAAGATCTGATAGTCACAATAACATCTGATCTTACTAGACGTTCATCCAAGTCAAAAATGACTATTCAGACACTTTACAGCTCCAATAATCATAATAATAAATAGCTTGACAAGTTTGTAGACACATTTTATGTTGGCTTAGAAAAGTTTTATAGACAGACAGATTAGCTTAGCTTGCATATTGCTAGGCATTGTTAGCATGTTTTAACATATTGCTGGGTTTTTATTTATTTTTGCTATATCGACCAGCTCTGATTACACACGCACGCACACACGCACGCGCACGCTCGCGCACACGCAAACATTGCTACCATGTTTTAGCATGTAGTTAGGTGTTCCTAGTATGTTTTAGCATGTTGCAAGATGTTGCTAGCATTTATTATTAGCATATTTTAATATGTAGCTAGGTGTTGCTAACATGTTTTAAAATTTTACTAGGCATTGCTAGCATGTTGCTAGCATGTTTTAACATGTAGTTACACATTGCTAGCATGTTGATAAGTGTTGCTAAGACATTTCTAACATATTTTAACATGTAGCTAGGTATTTCTAGCATGTTGCTAGGTGTAACAAGCCTGTTTCAATGTGTAGCTAGGCATTGCTAACATGCTAATAGCATGATTTTGCATGTAGCCAGGTGTTGCTAACATGTTTTAGCATGTTGCTAGGCAATGTTAGCTTGCTGTTACCATGTTTTAGCATGTAGCCAGGCAATGCTAACATGTTGCTAACATTTTTAATAAGTAGCTAGGCACTGCTAGCATTTTGCTAACATGTTTAACAAGTTGATAGCATGTTACTAGGCATTGTTAACATGTTTTAGCATGTAGCTGGGCATTACTAACATGTTTAAGCATGTAGCTAGGCATTGCTAGCATGTTTAAGCATGTAGCTAGGCATTGCTAGCATGTTTAAGTATGTAGCTAGGCATTGCTAGCATGTTTAAGTATGTAGCTAGGCAAGGTAAGTATGTTTAAGCATGTAGCTAAGCAATGCAAGCATGTTTTTAGAGTGATAGACAAGAAAGTGTGATAGATTGAAAAGAAGGACTGATAGATAGTAAATAAAGAGTAATAGATAGACAGACAGATAGTTGGAACTATAGAAAGTCAATGAGATTTTGTTTATTTTTAATTGCATATTGTGGGGAAACCATAAGTCCGATCACAAACTAATAGCAACCGGAGTCAGAGCAGTTGAAAGGTCTTGGGAAAGACTCTATCTCTAGGGCGAGTTAAGCCCGGTGCACGCTGTATGATTCTGGCCACGATTCTGCCCTCTCAAAACAATTTTCGGTTATCCTAAAGGATTTCTGTTATCGTAGGGCGAAATTGGTAATCTAAAATAATATACGTTCACTAATCTAAAAGACGTACTATAACCCACCTATAACCCACCTATAACTCACCTATAACCCACCCATAACTCACCTATAACCCAACCATAACTCACCTATAACCCAACCATAACTCACCTATAACCCACCTATAACTCACCTATAACTCACCTATAACCCACCCATAACTCACCTATAACCCACCCATAACCCACCCATAACTCACCCATAACTCACCCATAACCCACCTATAACCCACCTATAACCCACCCATAACTCACCTATAACCCACCTATAACCCACCCATAACTCACCTATAACCCACCTATAACTCACCTATAACCCACCCATAACTCACCTATAACTCACCTATAACCCACCTATAACCCAACCATAACTCACCTATAACCCACCAATAACCCAACCACAACTCACCTATAACCCAACCACAACTCACCTATAACCCAACCATAACTCACCTATAACCCACCTATATCTCACCTATAACCCACCTATAACCCACCTATTTCTCACCTATAACCCAACCATAACTCACCTATAACCCACCTATATCTCACCTATAACCCACCTATATCTCACCTATAATCCACCTATAACCCAACCATAACTCACCTATAACCCACCTATAACTCACCTATAACCCACCTATATCTCACCTATAACCCACCTATAACTCACCTATAACCCACCTATAGCTCACTTATAACCCACCTATTTCTCACCTATAACCCAACCATAACTCACCTATAACCCACCTATATGTCACCTATAACCCACCTATGTCTGACCTATAACCCACCTATAACTCACCTATAACCAACCTATAACCCTCCTATAACTCACCTATAACCCAACCATAACTCACCTATAACCCAACCATAACTCACCTATAACCCACCTATAACCCAACCATAACTCACCTATAACCCACCAATAACCCAACCACAACTCACCTATAACCCAACCACAACTCACCTATAACCCAACCACAACTCACCTATAACCCAACCATAACTCACCTATAACCCAACCATATCTCACCTATAACCCACCTATATCTCACCTTTAACTCACCTATAACTCACCTATAACCCACCTATAACTCACCTATAACCCACCTATTTCTCACCTATACCCCACCTATTTCTCACCTATAACCCAACCATAACTCACCTATAACCCACCTATATCTCACCTATAACCCACCTATATCTCACCTATAACCCAACCATAACCCACCTATAACTCACCTATAACTCACCTATATCTCACCTATATCTCACCTATAACTCATCATAACTCACCTGGACAGAGGATACGTATGTGTCATGGTGCAGTTTGTCATGATGTTTTAGTTATGTCTTATCTGTAAAAACTGTATGTGAAATGTTTTTGTCTTGTAGGTTTTCTTCTTGGATGACCGAATTCTTTTTCTTTTTATCTGCAAAACAAATTTACCTGCGGGTATGAAATAAATTTACCTTACCTTACCTATATCTCACCTTTAACTCACCTATATCTCACCTATAACCCAACCATAACTCACCTATAACCCACCTATAACTCACCTATAACTCACCTATAACCCACCTTTAACCCTCCTATAACTCACCTATAACCCACCCATAACTCACCTATAACCCACCTATAACCCAACCATAACTCACCTATAACCCAACCACAACTCACCTATAACCCAACCATGACTCACCTATAACCCACCTATAACTCACCTATAACTCACCTATAACCCACCTTTAACCCTCCTATAACTCACCTATAACCCAACCATAACTCACCTATAACCCACCTATAACCCAACCATAACTCACCTATAACCCAACCACAACTCACCTATAACCCAACCATGACTCACCTATAACCCAACCATGACTCACCTATAACTCACCTATAACCCACCTATATCTCACCTATAACCCAACCATAACTCACCTATAACCCAACCATGACTCACCTATAACCCAACCATGACTCACCTATAACCCAACCATGACTCACCTATAACTCACCTATAACCCACCTATAACCCACCTATATCTCACCTATAACCCACCTTTAACTCACCTATAACCCAACCATAACCCACCTATAACTCACCTATAACCCAACCATAACTCACCTATAACCCAACCACAACTCACCTATAACCCAACCATAACTCACCTATAACCCACCTATATCTCACCTATAACCCAACCATAACTCACCTATAACCCAACCACAGCTCACCTATAACCCAACCATAACCCACCTATAACTCACCTATAACCCAACCATAACTCACCTATAACCCACCTATATCTCACCTATAACCCAACCATAACTCACCTATAACCCAACCACAGCTCACCTATAACCCAACCATAACCCACCTATAACTCACCTATAACCCAACCATAACCCACCTATAACCCAACCACAACTCACCTATAACCCAACCATAACTCACCTATAACTCACCTATAACCCACCTATAACTCACCTATAACCCACCTATTTCTCACCTATACCCCACCTATTTCTCACCTATAACCCAACCATAACTCACCTATAACCCACCTATATCTCACCTATAACCCACCTATATCTCACCTATAACCCAACCATAACCCACCTATAACTCACCTATAACTCACCTATATCTCACCTATAACTCATCATAACTCACCTGGACAGAGGATACGTATGTGTCATGGTGCAGTTTGTCATGATGTTTTAGTTATGTCTTATCTGTAAAAACTGTATGTGAAATGTTTTTGTCTTGTAGGTTTTCTTCTTGGATGACCGAATTCTTTTTCTTTTTATCTGCAAAACAAATTTACCTGCGGGTATGAAATAAATTTACCTTACCTTACCTATAACCCACCTTTAACCCTCCTATAACTCACCTATAACCCACCCATAACTCACCTATAACCCACCTATAACCCAACCATAACTCACCTATAACCCAACCACAACTCACCTATAACCCAACCATGACTCACCTATAACCCACCTATAACTCACCTATAACTCACCTATAACCCACCTTTAACCCTCCTATAACTCACCTATAACCCAACCATAACTCACCTATAACCCACCTATAACCCAACCATAACTCACCTATAACCCAACCACAACTCACCTATAACCCAACCATGACTCACCTATAACCCAACCATGACTCACCTATAACTCACCTATAACCCACCTATATCTCACCTATAACCCAACCATAACTCACCTATAACCCAACCATGACTCACCTATAACCCAACCATGACTCACCTATAACTCACCTATAACCCACCTATAACCCACCTATATCTCACCTATAACCCACCTTTAACTCATCTATAACCCAACCATAACCCACCTATAACTCACCTATAACCCAACCATAACTCACCTATAACCCAACCACAACTCACCTATAACCCAACCATAACTCACCTATAACCCACCTATATCTCACCTATAACCCAACCATAACTCACCTATAACCCAACCACAGCTCACCTATAACCCAACCATAACCCACCTATAACTCACCTATAACCCAACCACAACTCACCTATAACCCAACCATAACTCACCTATAACTCACCTATAACCCACCTATAACCCAACCATAACTCACCTATAACCCAACCATAACTCACCTATAACCCACCTATATCTCACCTATAACCCAACCATAACCCACCTATAACCCACCTATAACCCACCTATATCTCACCTATAACCCAACCATAACCCACCTATAGCTCACCTATAACTCACCTATATCTCACCTATATCTCACCTATAACCCACCTATAACTCACCTATAACCCACCTATATCTCACCTATAACCCAACCATAACCCACCTATAACTCACCTATATCTCACCTATAACTCATCATAACTCACCTGGACAGAGGATATGTATGTGTCATGGTGCAGTTTGTCATGATGTTTTAGTTATGTCTTATCTGTAAAAACTGTATGTGAAATGTTTTTGTCTTATATGTTTTCTTCTTGGATGACCGAATTCTTTTTCTTTTTATCTGCAAAACAAATTTACCTGCGGGTATGAAATAAATTTACCTTACCTTACCTTACCTATATCTCACCTTTAACTCACCTATATCTCACCTATAACCCAACCATAACTCACCTATAACCCAACCATATCTCACCTATAACCCAACCATGACTCACCTATAACTCACCTATAACCCACCTATAACTCACCTATAACCCACCTATATCTCACCTATAACCCAACCATAACTCACCTATAACCCAACCATAACTCACCTATAACCCACCTATAACTCACCTATAACCCAACCATAACTCACCTATAACCCACCTATAACTCACCTATAACCCACCTATAACTCACCTATAACCCAACCATAACTCACCTATAACCCACCTATAACTCACCTATAACCCACCTATAACTCACCTATAACCCACCTATAACTCACCTATAACCCAACCATAACTCACCTATAACCCACCTATAACTCACCTATAACCCAACCATAACTCACCTATAACCCACCTATAACTCACCTATAACCCAACCATAACTCACCTATAACCCAACCATAACTCACCTATAACCCAACCATATCTCACCTATAACCCAACCATGACTCACCTATAACCCACCTATAACTCACCTATAACCCACCTATATCTCACCTATAACCCAACCATGACTCACCTATAACCCACCTATAACTCACCTATAACCCACCTATAACTCACCTATAACCCAACCATAACTCACCTATAACTCACCTATAACCCAACCATAACTCACCTATAACCCAACCATAACTCACCTATAACCCAACCATATCTCACCTATAACCCAACCATGACTCACCTATAACCCACCTATATCTCACCTATAACCCACCTATATCTTTTTTTCTTTTTATCTGCAAAACAAATTTACCTGCGGGTATGAAATAAATTTACCTTGCCTTACCTTACCTATATCTCACCTTTAACTCACCTATATCTCACCTATAACCCAACCATAACTCACCTATAACCCACCTATAACCCACCTATAACTCACCTATAACTCACCTATAACCCAACCATAACCCACCTATAACCCAACCATAACTCACCTATAACCCACCTATATCTCACCTATATCTCACCTATATCTCACCTATATCTCACCTATAACTCACCTATATCTCACCTATAACTCATCATAACTCACCTGGACAGAGGATACGTATGTGTCATGGTGCAGTAACTCACTATATGTACTATATGATACGTATGTGTCATGGTGCAGTATAACTCACCTATATCTCACCTATAACTCACCTATAACCCACCAATAACCCAATCATAACTCACCTATAACCCACCTATATCTCACCTATATCTCACCTATAGCTCACCTATAGCTCACCTATATCTCACCTATAACTCACCTATAACCCAACCATAACTCACCTATAACCCACCTATAACTCACCTATAACCCAACCATAACTCACCTATAACCCACCTATAACCCAACCATAACTCACCTATAACCCACCTATAACTCACCTATAACCCAACCATAACTCACCTATAACCCACCTATAACTCACCTATAACCCAACCATAACTCACCTATAACCCACCTATAACCCACCTATAACTCACCTATAACCCAACCATAACTCACCTATAACCCAACCATAACTCACCTATAACCCAACCATATCTCACCTATAACCCAACCATGACTCACCTATAACCCACCTATAACTCACCTATAACCCACCTATAACCCAACCATGACTCACCTATAACCCACCTATAACTCACCTATAACCCACCTATAACTCACCTATAACCCACCTATAACCCACCTATAACCCAACCATAACTCACCTATAACCCACCTATAACCCACCTATAACTCACCTATAACCCAACCATAACTCACCTATAACCCAACCATAACTCACCTATAACCCAACCATGACTCACCTATAACCCACCTATATCTCACCTATAACCCACCTATAACCCACCTATAACCCAACCATAACTCACCTATAACCCACCTATAACCCACCTATAACTCACCTATAACCCAACCATAACTCACCTATAACCCACCTATAACTCACCTATAACCCAACCATGACTCACCTATAACCCACCTATATCTCACCTATAACCCACCTATATCTTTTTTTCTTTTTATCTGCAAAACAAATTTACCTGCGGGTATGAAATAAATTTACCTTGCCTTACCTTACCTATATCTCACCTTTAACTCACCTATATCTCACCTATAACCCAACCATAACTCACCTATAACCCACCTATAACTCACCTATAACTCACCTATAACCCAACCATAACTCACCTATAACCCAACCATAACTCACCTATAACTCACCTATAACTCACCTATATCTCACCTATATCTCACCTATAACTCACCTATATCTCACCTATAACTCATCATAACTCACCTGGACAGAGGATACGTATGTGTCATGGTGCAGTAACTCACTATATGTACTATATGATACGTATGTGTCATGGTGCAGTATAACTCACCTATATCTCACCTATAACTCACCTATAACCCACCAATAACCCAATCATAACTCACCTATAACCCACCTATATCTTTTTTTCTTTTTATCTGCAAAACAAATTTACCTGCGGGTATGAAATAAATTTACCTTGCCTTACCTTACCTATATCTCACCTTTAACTCACCTATATCTCACCTATAACCCACCTATAACTCACCTATAACCCACCTATATCTCACCTATAACTCACCTATATCTCACCTATAACTCATCATAACTCACCTTGACAGAGGATACGTATGTGTCATGGTGCAGTAACTCACTATATGTACTATATGATACGTATGTGTCATGGTGCAGTATAACTCACCTATATCTCACCTATAACTCACCTATAACTCACCTATAACCCACCTATATCTCACCTATAGCTCACCTATAACTCACCTATAACTCACCTATAACTCACCTATAACTCACCTATAGCTCACCTATAACTCACCTATATCTCACCTATAACTCACCTATAGCTCACCTATAGCTCACCTATAACTCACCTATAGCTCACCTATAGCTCACCTATATCTCACCTATAACTCACCTATATCTCACCTATAACTCACCTATAACCCACCTATATCTCACCTATATCTCACCTATAACTCACCTATATCTCACCTATATCCCACCTATATCTCACCTATAGCTCACCTATAACTCACCTATAGCTCACCTATATCTCACCTATATCTCACCTATAACTCACCTATAACTCACCTATAGCTCACCTATATCTCACCTATATCTCACCTATAACTCACCTATATCTCACCTATAACTCACCTATAACCCACCTATATCTCACCTATATCTCACCCATAACTCACCTATAACTCACCTATAACCCACCTATATCTCACCTATAGCTCACCTATAACTCACCTATAGCTCACCTATATCTCACCTATATCTCACCTATAACTCACCTATATCTCACCTATAACTCACCTATAACCCACCTATATCTCACCTATATCTCACCTATAACTCACCTATAACTCACCTATATCTCACCTATAACTCACCTATAACCCACCTATATCTCACCTATATCTCACCTATAACTCACCTATATCTCACCTATATCTCACCTATATCTCACCTATAACCCTTCTATTCATTGTAAACAATCTATACACTTATATTATATTAACGATCACATTCAATGATCGGGACGATTGGGACCACCGGTGTGTATCGTACAGTCTGACATAATGTTGCAGTCTCAATGCGTTCATATCGTTCAGTCTAACAAGTATCAATCTTAAAGGATTGTTTAAATCCTACAGTGTGTAGCAGGCTTGTGTCTAACATTTTGGTCTCAGAAGTCAGAATAATAAATAATATGTTTATTTAGAACAGTATTTTTCAATCCAACATAGTAAGTTCCTTAACAAAAAAAACAAGCTTCACGTGTCTGTTTTTAAACTCGACGCTGGGGAAACGCTGTCCCCGTAGACTTCCACAGTAATGCTGTTTATACCATGTAAGACATGATTTAAACCGACCTTGTCCTCGAGCTGTTTAACTCTTCTTTTGAGCAGAGCGTTCTCTTTCTCCGTGTCTCGTAATCTCTTCTTGATGTCCTCGTATGCCGTGACCAGGGCGAAGTGAGACGCCACGGACTCGTCGCCGGCGCACACAGACACGGGGCTCTCAGTCGGGCCGTACGCCGTCTCATGCTTCAGAATACAGATGTCATCATCCACAGCGGTGAAATCCATTCCAGAGCTGCCAAACAACACATCATAATCACATACAATAATTAGTGACAGATGGATATACAGTATATGAGCCAGGCTGATTAATCACATGATATCACAGAAAGACTGTTTTTGGTCAATTTAAATGTCCATATATGTTTATATTTACATGCAGCTTATAGTAAGAGCTCATATTAATCAATAGACTACATGGCATATTTGTATTTTTACAAATATTAATTTACCACACCGCAGGACCATTTAAAATGAATAATGTTAAAGAAGATAATGATAAAGATGATAATGTTGCATTAATAACATTCATTAATTGTTCACAATTAAGGTGCAATGAAGTATTTGTCCTGATTCAAAAAACAAAAAACACAAAATGTTTTATGCATGACAGAAATTACAATAATATTAATTATTATTATTATTATTATTTATGATAGATATAAAGAATTAATTAAAAATGATTATAATAATATAATGATTGCTATGACCTAAACACTCTTAATAGTGATCAATAAATAAGCTGTTTTAAAATATTATTATTGATAAAGTGTCTAGATGACACTTTTATTACACTAATTTTGAATGCAATTAGCTAGCATGAGCTAACAATACACAATAATAATCTTGGTTAATAATAATTTCAACTCGTGCATTTTACATGACAAGTTATGTTAACATTAATTAATGCACTATAAACTAACATGAACAAGCAATCAATAATATTATTTTGATTGCATTATTAAATTATAATTATTAATGATACCTAATGCATGTACTAATGTTAACAAACATAACTTTGTGGTCTAGTGTTACAAAATAAATAAATAAATAAACAAACATTATTTCAGATTGCAGGACTCGTGTTTAAAATCGAAACAGAAAGCAGCTTTAGTGACATAAATGCGCAAAGAGCAAAATGATGAATGTCGAATGAAATATGAGGAAGATGAGGTACATTTCTGGGATTAAAAACACCACTTAAATTATTATTTACATTATCTGAGAAAAATAATCATATGAATCCTCAATTAAAGCAGCAAATGACCTTTCAGCAGCACAAAGCAACAGCTGTCATGTCAAACTCCAGCCAATCATCACTTTCATTTGTAAACAAACAAACATGTGCGTTGTTTCAATATAATGGTTTTGTGTCAAAGATGCTGTCAAATATGAGGCTCATATTGTGCTCCCTATCTAGTGTACTATGAGGCGACACACTTACCAGACAGCAGTCAGATTGGACAGCAGAGGGGAATATAAATATAAACCATGATACAGAGTAAAAACACGGTGATTTAGAGAGAAGACAGCAAAAGCACGACAAAATAAAGCAGCAACACACAAACACACACTGCAGGAAGTGAACCTCTATGACGACAGTACTTCCGGCGGAAATACGACTGTCTTGCAGTCCGCTTCTATTTAACACTTGTGCGTCAATTTAAGAAAGTTACTCAGAGGTCCTCAGAGGACACAAATGTCTGCGTCAAAAAACTGCCATAAACATATTATATATTAATATTATTTTCCACTTTCAATTAGTACATTTTTTAACCAACATCAATCCTGATCATGACTACCAAATATTCATTCATTTTCAGGATTTTAACCCTTTAAATGCCAGTTTGTTTACATAAAATTAACATTGTTTATATTTAAAAAAATTATATATATATATTTGTTTTTTTAATGTATTTTTTCATATACTAAATGCTAAGGGGAAATTATTTGGCGGGATTATCACAGTCTGGGATATGTCAATGATTAGCAACAACGTTGATTGTGATGCATTATTATTTTTTTGCAGTGTCAGATAAAAAAAAGTAACAAACTCACACTCAGGACCTCAGAGGACACAAATGTCCATATCAAAAAACTGCCATAAAAATACTATATATTAACATTATTTTCCACTTTCACTGACTTAGATTTTTTAACCAACATCAGTTCTGATCATAACTACCAAATATTTATTCATTTTCAGTATTTTAACTCTTTAAACGCCAGTTTGTTTACATGATGCCACTGTTGTTTTTACACACACACACACACACACACACACACACACACACACACACACACACACACACACACACATTTCTCAATACACACACACACACACATTTTTCAATACACACATGCAAAACAAACTCTGACATACCAACATACTAAATACCAAAATACAAACACACACACACACGCACACACACAAACACACACATTTCTCAATACACACACACACACACACATTTCTCAATACACACATACAAAACACACTCTGACATACCAACATACTAAATACCAATATACAAACACACACACACACACACACACACACACACACACACACGCACACACACACACATACACACACACATATACACACACACACACACTCACACACTCACACACACACACTCACTCACACACACACACACACACACACACACACACACACACACACACACACACTTGTATCTGCATCATGTATTCAGTTGTCCTGCAGGTCTCTATAATACAGGAAACAGAATTGGGGAGAAGTTTGTATTTGCTCCACAGGATAAACATGAGGAAAAGTGGCGCCATCTGGTGGAAAATATTAAAAATGTAAATATTGATATCAAATATTGCATATTGTTTTAATGGGTTTCAATGAGGTTATTTCTGTCCTGAAGGTCCCGAGTGTAACTATAGATGTATTACAGGAACTGAAATTAAAACTAAAATTCCCCCCAAAATACACAAAATTTATGCTGTTGGCATTAATACAGCCAAAATTACAGAAAAAACTCAAATGAAAAAGCGAAAAATGTCCCGAAGGTCACACAAGGGTTAAATGAATGGGAGGAAGTGGAATGCTCAACCAAGAAGCTCTGAGCGCCCATCAGTCAACAGAAAGGAGATTTTGGTCTTTCTCTATTCAAGTAGATAGAAGCTGCACTGCCATGACTTGAAATAACGTCCCAAGAGCGTCCCAAAGATGGCCGACAGTGACTTGCTGGAAAGACTTTAATTGCAATCAAATCCACTGAGAGGTGCAGCGTTAGTTTGAGTGTAGATAAATGTATTTAAAAGAGCCTATATTGTGCTCATTTACAGGTTCATGATTTTATTTTGGGGGTCTACTAGAATATGTTTACATGCTTTCATGTTTAAAAAACACATTATTTTTCTTATACTGTACATTGCTGCCCCACCTCTTTCACCCCCTTTCTGAAAAGCCCAGTCTGCTCTGATTGGTCAACTGGTCCAGTCTGCTCTGATTGGTCAACTGGTCCAGTCTGCTCTGATTGGTCAACTGTTCCAGTCTGCTCTGATTGGTCAACTGGTCCAGTCTGCTCTGATTGGTCAACTGTTCCAGTCTGCTGTGATTGGTCAACTGTTTCAGTCTGCTCTGATTGGTCAACTGGTCCAGTCTGCTGTGATTGGTCAACTGTTTCAGTCTGCTCTGATTGGTCAACTGGTCCAGTCTGCTGTGATTGGTCAACTGTTCCAGTCTGCTGTGATTGGTCAACTGTTTCAGTCTGCTCTGATTGGTCAACTGGTCCAGTCTGCTGTGATTGGTCAACTGTTCCAGTCTGCTGTGATTGGTCAACTGTTCCAGTCTGCTCTGATTGGTCAACTGGTCCAGTCTGCTCTGATTGGTCAACTGGTCCAGTCTGCTGTGATTGGTCAACTGTTTCAGTCTGCTCTGATTGGTCAACTGGTCCAGTCTGCTCTGATTGGTCAACTGGTCCAGTCTGCTCTGATTGGTCAACTGGTCCAGTCTGCTGTGATTGGTCAACTGTTTCAGTCTGCTCTGATTGGTCAACTGTTCCAGTCTGCTGTGATTGGTCAACTGTTTCAGTCTGCTCTGATTGGTCAACTGGTCCAGTCTGCTGTGATTGGTCAACTGGTCCAGTCTGCTCTGATTGGTCAACTGTTCCAGTCTGCTCTGATTGGTCAACTGTTTCAGTCTGCTCTGATTGGTCAACTGGTCCAGTCTGCTGTGATTGGTCAACTGTTCCAGTCTGCTGTGATTGGTCAACTGTTCCAGTCTGCTCTGATTGGTCAACTGGTCCAGTCTGCTGTGATTGGTCAACTGTTCCAGTCTGCTGTGATTGGTCAACTGTTCCAGTCTGCTCTGATTGGTCAACTGTTTCAGTCTGCTCTGATTGGTCAACTGGTCCAGTCTGCTGTGATTGGTCAACTGTTCCAGTCTGCTGTGATTGGTCAACTGTTTCAGTCTGCTCTGATTGGTCAACTGGTCCAGTCTGCTCTGATTGGTCAACTGTTCCAGTCTGCTCTGATTGGTCAACTGGTCCAGTCTGCTGTGATTGGTCAACTGTTCCAGTCTGCTCTGATTGGTCAACTGGTCCAGTCTGCTGTGATTGGTCAACTGTTCCAGTCTGCTGTGATTGGTCAACTGGTCCAGTCTGCTGTGATTGGTCAACTGGTCCAGTCTGCTCTGATTGGTCAACTGTTCCAGTCTGCTCTGATTGGTCAACTGTTCCAGTCTGCTCTGATTGGTCAACTGTTTCAGTCTGCTCTGATTGGTCAACTGGTCCAGTCTGCTGTGATTGGTCAACTGTTCCAGTCTGCTCTGATTGGTCAACTGTTCCAGTCTGCTGTGATTGGTCAACTGGTCCAGTCTGCTCTGATTGGTCAACTGTTCCAGTCTGCTCTGATTGGTCAACTGGTCCAGTCTGCTGTGATTGGTCAACTGTTCCAGTCTGCTGTGATTGGTCAACTGTTCCAGTCTGTTCTGATTGGTCAACTGGTCCAGTCTGCTCTGATTGGTCAACTGGTCCAGTCTGCTCTGATTGGTCAACTGGTCCAGTCTGCTCTGAAATCTCATTCACACTTGTGCATATTCAAACCTGGTGCATCATGTTCAGTTACACTGCACTCGAGAAGCAGCGGCGTTTGAGCACGTTTACTTGCACGTTCTTACACCGATTATGCTTAATAAACTGACAACGTGTGTGGTCATATAAATGTGTTAAACAGCGTTCCTTTATCGATGTAAGGTCATAAACAGCATAAGAATAAGCTGATCGACACGGGTAGATATGTGGCCCCTTGGGGTCAATTGCATTTTGTGTAATAAATATATTCCAATTTTAAGTTGATGTATTCACATTTGTTGAAGACTGTGGTGTCATTCTTGGGTTGGTCTGGATCCGGGACGGCGCCCGATCATGAATTCGCTCAGGACCCTCATATGCTCAGAAATGGTCCAGTGTGCATATGAACACGCTCACTGGCGTAAAACCTTGCAAGAAACATCTTAATAACACAATTTTGAATATGTGCAAGCACCAATCAGATTTGAGAGCTCTGGCGGAGGGGAACTTGAACTTTGGCGTGCTCCTCAAAGTTTTATTGTAGGTCTGTCTTCAAAGGTTTCTATGTTATCTCTGGAAAAGGAATGCAGTTTTACTGTTGCACTCTCTTATGATGTCACAATACAAGTATTCAACTGTGTAACAGCACGTCCTCCAATAGGGGGGTCATATTCCCATTTTGATTTACACGAGATCTCTTCATTGTTCAGGTGCTGCTGACATCAAGACTGTGAGAATGAAGAGGTGGAGCGTTTGACCCAGTGTCAGAAACGTGTGACCAAAACATCTCAACACCAGAAGTATGATTTAAACGCCGTGTCACTGCACCTTGCCTTAGTCCATTTCGATCTGTGCCCCAATCAAGCTCTCAGAAAGATGTATGAAGACGGGCACCTATCGGCTCATCGTCTATTGAGTTAAAGATGGTTTGGCATAAAATGAGCTAAAAAGGCGAGCGAGTGTAATCTTAACCCATTAGACCCGTATCCATATCTAAAAACTCCTTTAAAACAAGGTACATTTACTTGAGGATGTGTTTGCAGAGAATGTTGAATATAATCATGAATATAAGGGGATTTGGTCTTAAAGGTGCACTCAGCAGTTGGTTCCTAATAAAAAGTTGAACTGCTAAAGACATTTTTACAATGTATATAGGAAGTCATGACGACTCACATTAAAATGCAGACTCCAGTCATATCAGTGACATTATAAAAGCTGTTTTATTCCACATGGAGAGGGTCCGCACATGGGGGCGGCCATGTTGGTGTCACATGACATGAATCTCTGTAACCGTCCTGTTATTGGACACTTTCTCTCATTGATTAAAGTAATCATAGCTACATTTCTACAAGTTCTGAATTAAATTAAAGGTTATTTAAAAGATACAATCTCTTAACTCGAGACACAAGCTGAATTGCCGGTTAAGAGCTGATGGTTCATCACTGCAGTAGTTGCTGTAACCACTAGGTGGAGCTGCTCACAAAGTCAGCAAACTTCATTTACAAGCAGGTTTCTCATCACACTTCCTCTCAGGATAAGAGTTGTATTATCATGTTATTATGAATGACTGTGATGATCATATGAGACACACTCACACAGGTGTCCGATATATACGCCATCCTCTCAAGGCAGGTGTGTATACATGCATACCTGTTGATAGGTCAGTATGGACTGTGTGTTTTACTTTATTCTCATTTAAGATGGCAAATGAAAGTGTGATACCGAACAAGATCATCCGGATAAGTCATGATGCAAAAGCAATGCTTTTTATTGGACATATCAAGGTTTACAAATGCAATGCCAGCACTGCACGAGAAACACAGATGCATAAAAATAGTTTAAACATGAAAATAGACGACTTTACATAGTTTGAACAACTTATTTAAATACGGTACAAAAATACAGTCATTTGTAGCAAAATCGCACCCGTCCATTTGTCATTTTCACATCCTTTCTCATCGATGCTCTGATTGCTGGACACAAATCAATTAGTAGCGTGACATGAAAACATCGGCCCTCTATATTAAGTGCATGTTTAAAGTGAAGACACGAAGTATCTGACAATACACAAAGTGACTTTTCCTCTGTAGTACTCAAGAGCTCTGTTCCAAAACAGCCTACATAGGGAGCTCCCTTCTTAGGCAGAATCCTAATAGAAATAGAACCTCATACAGTAAGTGACTGTTTTGGATTTCAATAACAAGCACGATTAGGTTAAATAGTCCATTTTTAAATAGACGATGCCCAGGAGGGAATTTATGTGCCACTCTAGACGCTTTAAACCGCCATTACAGATCTCCAGTTATGGTTTTCAGCATTGTCAGTTTTCCCTCAGTGGACTTTGACTGGATTTGTGCAGTTACTGGAAATAGCAACTCCAAACGGTAATCCTGCCCCAACCGGTTTTACTGATCCACCTGTAACCGCTTCAGTTAGGAGACAAGTTACGGCAGTATCAGAGCTGGAATGCTTCGTTGCAACGGAGCTGTGTTTGCCAACCCCTTTGGCCATGCTGGGAAGATTCTTGATTTCTCTTCACATGAAGGACCACACCTCCAGATCCTGAATGGTGAAGTCATGATGGAGTGAGAGCGGCTGGTTGTAGAAAGTGTTACATGAATAACTCGAGCCGTGATACAGGTCAGCATCCAACCACAGGCCAAAGTGTCCCCTGAACACACAAACAACATGATCATTAGATAAATCCATCCGTGTGCTTTTACCAAATATCAGTGAGGGAACAGTTCACCCAAAAATGTAAATTCAGTCATTATTTACTCACCCATGTGTTGTTATAAACCTACATGTTGTGCTCAGTGATGTCATACAGTGTCAGTTTATGGTGAGCACCTCTTCAAGCTTCAAAAGAACACAAAAGTATCATTCAGACGTCTAATTAATTATTCATGAGACTCATGATTTAAGATGTGATGAGAAACTGAAATCTGATGTATTATTGAATGTAAATGTTCACTGTTGATCTCCCGTGTGTGTTCATGATCGGACACGAGAACAACAGTTCACGCAGCCCTCACGACATTGGGGCGTTCAAGAGAAAACTCGTTTTGTTTATCTAAAAACAGGTCGTTCACAGTGATAGTGACAACCGAACACAACACAACTGCACACAAAACACAGAACAGAACTCACTAAACATGTCTGAAGAGTTTGAGTCCAATAATTGATGCATTTCTATGCCCAGCCTTATTTTTTGGACAGTTTTTGGACCGGTGCCAGTTCACAGCGGACAGAGTAGCCCGCAAAACTGTCACTCGTCATGGCTAGGTTAGGACAAAAACTCTGATTAACATAGAGAATATACCTTTTATCGCGAGTCGTTTGTCGTCCGGTTAGGACACGGTGTGTCTGTGGCTGCCTGTTGCTCTCCTCTAAAAATAAGGCTGGGCATAGAAATGCATCAATTATTGGACTCAAACTCTTCAGACATGTTTAGTGAGTTCTGATCTGTGTGTTGTGTGCAGTTGTGTTGTGTTCAGTTGTCACTATCACTGTGAACGACCTGTTTTTAGATAACCACAACAGGTTTCGCTTGAACACCCCCATATCGTGAGGGCTGCGTGAACTGTTACTCTCGTGTCCGATCATGAACACACACAGGAGATCAACAGTGAACATTTACAACTAAATAATACATCAGATTTCAGTTTCAGTTTATACTTTCATAACAGTCATGAGTCTCATGAATAATTAATGAGACGTCTGAATGATACTTTTGTGTCCTTTTGAAGTTTGAAGAGGTGCTCACCATAAACTGACACTGTATGACATCACTGAACACAACATGAAGGGTTATAACAACACAAGGGTGAGTAAATAATGACTGAATTTACATTTTTGGGTGAACTAATCCTTTAATACAAAAAACGACTTGGGACTTAAATTAATAGTTTACCCAAAAATGTATATTCTGTCATCATTTTATACTGTCAAGCTTCAAAACAGACAAACGACACCATAAAAATAGTCCAAACGACTTGTATTTCAAGTCTTCTGCAGTCGAACGATAGCTTTGTCTTAATTTTAAGCCCTTATTCATAGTTTAAATCGATCGCAAGCATGAATCAGATCATTTTGGTATATTTCTCACATAATGAGCTACTTGGATTATTGCGCAAGAGCCTATATTTAACACCTTTATTGTCTGCTTTGGATCTTGAAATATTCTGTAAATCACCATCAACTTTCATTATATGGAAAAGACCAGCATGAACATTCTGCCGAACATCTTTGTGTTTCACATAAGAAAGAACACAGGGTTGGAACAACGTGAAGGTGAGTAAATGATGACAAAGCTAAAATCTCTGGCTGAACTATACCTTTAATGTCACGCAACAACAGTGATACTCACCCTCCGCCTCCCATCTGGAGCGAGTCGAGGAATCCTCTTACAAAGTAGGAATTTTCTCCACTCCAGCGGAATATCTGCAGGAACACAACCCGTTAAAGATCCGCGGACATTATAGATATTTAACAAAACTCAGAGTGGCAGGGACTGAATAAACATTCACCTGAAACTCCCGACAGAAGCTGTACAGGAACGTTTCTCCGGTGCCGTAACAGTAGCTGCTCACTTTGAAGGGGTCGGAAGAGAACGCTCCAAAAACCTGAAAATGATTCAACAAGATTGATTCATCATTTAGCACATGTCCAGATCCAATTCCAGAGTTGTGCATGTGCATCAAAGACACATTTCTCATCTTACCTGGTTGTTGGTATCCTTGATGACCAGAAGAACAGGTCTGTCCACGTCTGCCATGTGTCTGTACAGCGTGTTCAAACTGATGCCGTGCTCCGCCGTGCTATACAGTAACTTCCATGGATACCCTTGAGTCCGCGCCGGAATGTGATTCATCAGCTGTGAAGATCAAGATGCTCATATAAATATATAGAATAACATCGATCAAAGATCAGTGCATGCAATGCATGATGGACCAGATGAACTTACTCGTTCAAGATGATGCTCCTGCAAAATGTGACTTTGGACTGTTAAAACTGGGAGCAGATCAACAGATTCGGAGTCTGTGGAGCTACAGAGACTCAGGCGACGCTTGTGCGGTTTCACGGTGATGATCTGAATGCAAAGACACAAGAAAAGCATCGTTAACGGTAATCAATCAACGACCAATGAACAGATGATCCACATGAAATCTTCTCTCCAAGCAAGTCTTCAGAATGACTTCATTATGCATTCAGGTTAAGCTATATGAAACATATCTGACCACACATGAAAAGCATTTATTTCATGCATTCATGAGATGCAGAGATTTTCATGCACTCTCACAAATGAATCCCTCAAAGACAAGCTCACCTCTACAAAAGGCTCCTCGGACGTTTTGGCGAAGTATAAAACCTTCATGCTCTCTGGGATCGGTCTCATGTCTACTGAGGGTGTTTCTGGTGCGTGTAGTTGCTTTGAAAGTGTCTTGACTCTGTTTGAGTCCTCAGACGCTCTGTGTCTGCTTATATAGAGCTTCCTGCCTCTCATTGGCCTGCCTCTCTTCCCGTCAGTTCAACCCAAGCGACTTTTCATTTTATTTCCAGCAATGCACAACATAAAAGAGGAAGTCTTGCCAAATATGGTGTGTTAGGACAGTAAACTGTTGGCCTGCAGCCTCACGGCACATGTGAATTTTGGAGATGGGAAAATGATTGTGTCCCTGGAGAATTACTGAAATCTCCTATAGACATCAGTCAGATTAAATAGAGAGTCTTCTGAGATGTTTCTCCAGTGATGTAACATGCATCTGCACTCGACTTCTGATTGACATGTCATCAATGTCTCAAACTGTGCTCAGATCTCACAATGAACATCTCTCATTACATTCTTCCAAGTCCAAACGATGTATCCACGATTCATTTAGATGACACCGATGACCATGATTGGCTCACTGGTGTCTGCTTTTCTTTCCAAATATGTTTTATGGTATAGAGCATTTTTTTAACCAATTATAATAACTGTTTCGTCTGTGTTTATTTTGAGGAAATTGGTGTTCTCCAGTTCTTGATCTCATAAAAGATGCAATTAAAGAACAGGATGGAAGGGGACAGTCACCGTAAAAAAATTATGTTCCTTTTACAAAAATGGCAGCTCTGGTTGCCAGATTAATTATGTAAAAAATACAGTACCAAAGTTTCATAAAGTTGATATTAGCCAATCAGCTTTTTACTTTATAACATTTACATGTATGCATTTGGCAGATGCTTTTTATCCAAAGTGACTTACAGTGCACTTATTACAGGGACAATCCCCCCGGAGCAACCTGGAGTTAAGTGCCTTACTCAAGGACCAAATGGTGGTGGCTGTGGGGTTCGAACCAGCAACCTTCTGATTACCAGCTCAGTGCTTTAGCCCACTACACCACAGGGTATTTGTCAATCACCGTGGCAACTGCAGAAGGGCTCATGATGACAGGAAGTTCATCAATAGTGTCTCTTCCAGCAGTAATGATCAATAAACATGTCGAGACAATGTTAAGAAGTAAATGACATCAAATATTACACAGAACACCCCAGTGTACATAAATGAACAGAACTATTCCCATAAAATATAATGAATGTAATGGGTCATGCAAGGAATTCTGGGAACGCCCGATTATTGTTTTTTTACAGTAATTTTAACAAGAATTTACTGTAAAAAGTACATGTACAATCTCTTGTTAAACATAAAGTAATTTTTACCATTAATTATACAGATAAATCAGACTTTATACATCTAAAAAATTTTATTTTTGCAACATTTTATTGTAAAAACTTCTGTGCTGTAAAAACACATTTTACTGTATATTTTATAGTTAATATTCGTTAATCAATGAACATTTTATTTCTGTAGCATTTTGACAGTATTTTACTGTTACAGACATTTTCACAGTGTGTGTTTGATAATATAAAGTGTCCTGAGCTCCTGCAACCATGACCCGAAAATCTGTTAATACTAATATTAATCTCAAATTATAAAACAATAGTTTACTCAACTTTATCTTACATTTGACTATTTTTACTATTTGTACTATTTTTAATTAAGTTACTGTTACCCGCTAATGAAACTTTACTTAAAATGTCACATTTTGGAATCATAAATCTAAACTTTGGCTTCGTGTACGATGAACTAAAAACTACAAGCACACAACTGCAGCTGTGTGGAATACCCATAAACCCTTGCGCTTGAAGAAATGATGTTTGTTTGGTCAAAACAAGGGAACTTATGTAGTAATGTAATAGTTGTTGTTTTGTTGTAGCTGGTCTACATGAAGGTGATAAATGCTTCCTCTGTTAAACTTCTGTTATAGTCTTTACTCACTTATACTTACAAAAGTGCAGATTTCTGTGCACTAAAAAGTACTGAGTAGAGTCCAGTCATAATACCGCTTATATTGTACAAGACATGTAATAACCCAATTAAAATAATTCAATCAAAACAACGATATTTTAATCATAGATGAGTTCAGATTACTTGAGACAAATAAGTACGTTTATTTTGGGTTCACCAAACTAGACCACACAGCCTTAAAGCCCAGGGCACACCCGGGCAGTCAAGGGCCCCCTGGTAGTCAAGGGCCCCTGTAGTCAAGGGACCCCTGGTAGTCAAGGGCCCCTGTAGTCAAGGGCTCCCTGGTAGTCAAGGGCCCCTGTAGTCAAGGGCTCCCTGGTAGTCAAGGGCCCCCTGGTAGTCAAGGGCCCCTGTAGTCAAGGGACCCCTGGTAGTCAAGGGCCCCTGTAGTCAAGGGCTCCCTTGTAGTCAAGGGCCCCTGTAGTCAAGGGCCCCCTGGTAGTCAAGGGCCCCTGTAGTCAAGGGCTCCCTGGTAGTCAAGGGCCCCTGGTAGTCAAGGGCCTCTGTAGTCAAGGGCTCCCTGGTAGTCAAGGGCCCCTGGTAGTCAAGGGCCCCCTGGTAGTCAAGCGTCCCTAGTCACTGGCCCCACTGGACCGGTCTGTAATCCATCCCTGTGTCACATTACAAGTAAATGCGCATGAATCTCGAACGCTCTGTCAATCATGTACATCACCGTTTCCATTATTGGCCCATTTTTAGCCAAGTCCTGCCCATTTGACAGCTTGAACAAACATCATATAAAGCAGCCAGGCTTCGATTCAAAAGCCAAATGTCCTACAGGATCATGGGTAGAAGAACTACACTACCCATGATCCTCTAGGGAAAGATCCACCAATCAGAGACTCAAAGGGTGCCAGAAGTGCTCTGCAACTCCCATGATGCATTGTGAATGATGCAGTCAAGTCTCCCTACACTTTCAAACATATATCTGAATAGTTTGTGGTAAAATTAAAAATATAAATTCTGTAGTTATTATCGACAAGTTTAAATAAAAATGTTACATACATTTTAAACTTACCTGCCAGTTCTTCACAGTCAGTGTATCCCTGTGGACCTTCACTAAGCTGCACTTTCGGCTGTGTTTACTGTTGATGTTCTCTGCAGGCCACTTGGCGAAGAACATACACAAATGATCGGCTCTACATTAAACAGAAGCATACTCGGGGTTATGAACTGTAATATGTAATCGATTGAAAATGAGCTTAAAATAGAGACTTGAACACACTTTCCTCTGCCTGATAATGCATGTATTTATGTTATGCACAGGTTGATGGAGTGAGTATCACGGGCAGAGCTAGGGGTGGGCTATGGGGGGCTTACGCCCCAAATGTTTTTTTATCATCTCGTAAAGTTTTCAAAAGTACAAGTACTTCAGTATCAAGTCGTTAGTAAAATATATACAGTATATATATTTTAATGTAAAGTATTTATAAGTAATGATAGTGGTTTTATCAACAGTATCCATCCCTCAATATGCACGCAAGAACAGCATTCACGACTCGTGTGTCTGTGAGGGAACGGCCTTGAGATATTGGAAACTGAGTTGACTTGGTCCATTCAAATGAACATACTTAGATACATAATCCTGAAAACAAGGAGTAGCACACATCGATCAGCCACAACATTAAAAGCACTTGCCTAATATTGTGTAGGTCCCCCTCGTGCCGCCAAAACAGCGCCAACCCGTGTACAGAGCGGTTATCTGAGTTACTGTAGACTTTACCAGTTCACACCAGTCTGACCATTCTCTCTCATGCACTGAACGGCCCCTCACGGGTGTTTTGTGTTTAAATTCTAGAGACTGTTGTGTGTGAAAATCCCAAAAATACTCAAACCAGCCCGTCTGACACCAACAATCATCCATGTGACTATCTAATCAGCCAATCGTGAGGCAGCAGTGCATCAAATCATGCAGATGTGGGTCAGGAGCTTCAGTTCATGTTCACATCAACCATCAGAATGGGGAAACATGTGATGTCAGTGATTTGGAGCGTGGCATGAGTGTTGGCGCCAGAGGGGCTGGTGTGAACTGATAAAGTCTACGGTAACTCAGATAACTGTCATTTATTTCCAAAAATATAGAAAGATCGCCTTTAATTTATAATTTTATTATAAAGTGAATTATTTTCCAAAATACCCCCATTCGTACCCACAAATGTTGGGGCTAAGCCAAGACTATCCACCGACCATAGAACCGCCCCTCAATATCATTACAATGCCAGACTGGGTTCAGCGCAAGTGAAGTTCAGGAAACGCTTGGAATGTTGGAAACTGGAATTCTCACAAGCGCTGATGCTCCGAAGCACATCAAATTATGTTATTAGCATTCAAACAGCAGCTTTCCCCACAAACAAGTGAAAGCATCAAACATGCACAAGTGTTTCACTCGCACAGGAAACAGACAGTTGTTGTGTCTTTATGGTTAAACTACATTAAAACTACATTTTACTGCATCGTGTAAAAGAGCTCCATTTTTGGCTGAAAGACCAAGCACACATGCTAACATCCCTAACTAGTGTACATCCTACCCTCCCTGTTGACTAGACCAGCATGACTGGTCACCAGCATACAGACAGTACGTTTGGACTGATATATATATATATATATGGGTCAGCCCTGCTGGACCAACATGGATGTTCATGGTCCGTCTTTCATTTTTTGCTTGTAAACAACATGTCTAACCTGGTCCAGCTAAACTAGCACTTAACCAGCACTAACTAGCATAAACCAGCTGAGACCTGCATGCAAATGCATGTCTTAAGTTGTGCAGATAAAACATTTTAAAAGGATACAATCTGAATTGGCTTCACCTAACAAACATTCAATTGAATTAAGTTAAAATAAGTTAAAAATGACACAATTCTAAGTTAATAAAAAAAAAGGCTAAAATATTATTAGAGTGCAGCTTCTTTGATTTATTTATTTATTTATTTTTATTTGTATTCTATTCCCTTAAATCCACATGTTTCGATTTGTAATTTAGAATGCATTCTCAATTCAACACTGCGATTGAATCAAAGCGACTTACTCTCCTGTACTGTATGCAACACCCATGTTGATCAGAGGATGCAGATATCTTGTATGTAGGAGTGTGTCGTTGTGCTGGAGACTGAAATCCACACACACTCACTCACCGTCGCCGCTCCATTTTATACCCACTTCTGAGCTGAAATAAGCTTCTTTCACCAAAACCGTCCCAAAGGTCCTTTCAGGTTCACCATCATTTCACAACTGGGTTAGGAAGACCACTGAGTGATATATTAACTTCAAATGAGTCTTCTGTGCTGCTGACTGGAGTTCAATAAGTTACCGTGTCACTTCAGGTCTGGAAATCTGCTGCTAAAGAGATAAAGTATCTGAACATCAGCACTTTCTTCCATCAACGTGGTTAAAGGCACTATGAAATCATACTTTACCCTATACTTGACAAACATGGCTGGTCTTGAACGATTCACCACTGCACAGCATAAGATAAAAATGTTTGTGTAAATAATCTTTAAGTCGAATGTGCTAATTTGCTCCAACTCTAAAACGACTTTCCTTTTTAGCTGAAATCCTCCTCAATCACCTAATAGAGACACTTTACACCAGCCAATCAATTTCTAATGAATAATTAAATATCCCTTTTCACTCTGACATGTATCGGATTATGAAAGCAAAATGGATCATGAATAGCGTTTCATGTTGACTTTAATGTAAATGTGTTTTCTGTATTATTGCAATATCACATTTGTACTAGTATATAGGGCATATATAGTGCATATATAGTGTGCATATATAGTGTGCATATATAGTGTGCATATATAGTGCATATATAGAGCATATATAGTGTGCATATATAGTGTGCATATATAGTGCATATATAGTGTGCATATATAGTGTGCATATATAGTGTGCCTATATAGTGCATGTATAGTGTGCATATATAGTGCATATATAGTGCATATATAGAGCATATATAGTGTGCATATATAGTGTGCATACATAGTGTGCATATATAGTGTGCATATATAGTGTGCATATATAGTGTGCATACATAGTGTGCATATATAGTGTGCATATATAGTGTGCATATATAGTGTGCATATATAGTGCATATATAGAGCATATATAGTGTGCATATATAGTGTGCATATATAGTGCATATATAGTGTGCATATATAGTGTGCATATATAGTGTGCCTATATAGTGCATGTATAGTGTGCATATATAGTGCATATATAGAGCATATATAGTGTGCATATATAGTGTGCATACATAGTGTGCATATATAGTGTGCATATATAGTGTGCATATATAGTGTGCATATATAGTGCATATATAGAGCATATATAGTGTGCATATATAGTGTGCATATATAGTGCATATATAGTGTGCATATATAGTGTGCATATATAGTGTGCCTATATAGTGCATGTATAGTGTGCATATATAGTGCATATATAGTGCATATATAGAGCATATATAGTGTGCATATATAGTGTGTATATATAGTGCATATATAGTGTGCATATATAGTGTGCATATATAGTGCATATATAGAGCATATATAGTGTGCATATATAGTGTGCATATATAGTGCATATATAGTGTGCATATATAGTGCATATATAGAGCATATATAGTGTGCATATATAGTGTGCATATATAAAATGCATATATATAGTGCATATATAGTGCATATATAGTGTGCATATATAGAGCATATATAGTGTGCATATATAGTGTGCATACATAGTGTGCATACATAGTGTGCATATATAGTGTGCATATATAGAGCATATATAGTGTGCATATATAGTGTGCATATATATAGTGCATATATATATATAGTGCATATATAGAGCACATATAGTGTGCATATATAGTGCATATATAGAGCATATATAGTGTGCATATATAGTGTGCATACATAGTGTGCATATATAGTGTGCATATATAGTGTGCATATATATAGTGCATATATATATATATATAGTGCATATATAGAGCATATATAGTGTGCATATATAGAGCATATATAGTGTGCATATATAGTGTGCATACATAGTGTGCATATATAGTGTGCATATATAGTGCATATATAGAGCATATATAGTGTGCATATATAGTGTGCATACACAGTGTGCATATATAGTGTGCATATATAATGTACATATAATATGGCTACTTCCAGCAGGATAATGCACCATGTCACAAAGCTCGAATCATTTCAAATTGGTTTCTTGAACATGACAATGAGTTCACTGTACTAAAATGGCCCCCACAGTCACCAGATCTCAACCCAACAGAGCATCTTTGGGATGTGGTGGAACGGGAGCTTCGTGCCCTGGATGTGCATCCCACAAATCTCCATCAACTGCAAGAAGCTCTCCTATCAATATGGGCCAACATTTCTAAAGAATGCTTTCAGCACCTTGTTGAATCAATGCCACGTAGAATTAAGGCAGTTCTGAAGGCGAAAGGGGGTCAAACACAGTATTAGTATGGTGTTCCTAATAATCCTTTAGGTGAGTGTATAGTCTGCATATATAGTGCATATATAGTCTGCATATATAGTGCATATATAGTCTGCATATATAATTTGCATATATAGTGTGCATATATAGTGCATATATAGTGCATATATAGTGCATATATAGTCTGCATATATAGTTCATATATAGTGTGCATATATAGTGCATATATAGTGTATATATAGTCTGCATATATAGTCTGCATATATAGTGTGCATATATAGTGCATATATAGTGCATATATAGTCTTCATATATAGTGTGCATATATAGTGTGCATATATAGTGCATATATAGTGTGCATATCTAGTGCATATATAGAGCATATATAGTGTGCATATATAGTGTGCATATATATAGTGCATATATAGAGCATATATAGTGTGCATATATAGTGCATATATAGAGCATATATAGTCTGCACATATAGTGTGCATATAGTGCATATATAGTGTGCTTATAGAGCATATATAGTGTGCATATATAGTGCATATATAGTGCATATATAGTCTGCATATAGAGTCTGCATATATAGTGTGCATATATAGAGCATATATAGTGTGCATATATAGTGTGCATATATAGTGTATATATAGTCTGCATATATAGTGCATATATAGTGCATATATAGAGCATATATAGTGTGCATATATAGTGTGCATATATATAGTGCATATATAGAGCATATATAGTGTGCATATATAGTGCATATATAGAGCATATATAGTCTGCATATATAGTGTGCATATAGTGCATATATAGTGTGCATATATAGTGCATATATAGTGCATATATAGTCTGCATATAGAGTCTGCATATATAGTGTGCATATATAGTGCATATATAGTGCATATACAGTGCATATACAGTGTGCATATATATTGCATATATAGTGTACATATATAGTGCATATATAGTGTGCATATATAGTGCATATATAGTGCATGTATAGTGTGCACATATAGTGTGCATATATAGTGCATTTATAGTGTGCACATATAGTGTGAATATATATTGTGCATATATAGTGTGAATATATAGTGCATATATACTGTGCATATATAGTGTGCATATATAGTGCATATATAAGCATATATAGGGCATATATAGTGTGCTTATAGAGTATATATAGTGTGCATATATAGTGCATATATAGTCTGCATATAGAGTGCATATATAGTGTGCATATATAGTGCATATATAGTGCATATACAGTGCATATATAGTGTGCATATACAGTGCATATATAGTGTGCATATATATTGCATATATAGTGTGCATATATAGTGCATATATAGTGTGCATATATAGTGCATATATAGTGCATGTATAGTGTGCATATATAGTGTGCACATATAGTGTGCACATATAGTGTGCATATATAGTGCATTTATAGTGTGCACATATAGTGTGAATATATATTGTGCATATATAGTGTGAATATATAGTGCATATATACTGTGCATATATAGTGTGCATATATAGTGCATATATAGTGCATATATAGAGTGCATATATAGTGTGCATATATAGTGCATATATAGTCTTCATATATAGTCTGCATATATAGTGTGCATAGATAGTGCATATATGTGTGCATATATAGTGCATATATAGTCTGCATATATATTGCATATATAGTCTGCATATATAGTGCATATATCTGTGCATATATAGTGCATATATAGTCTGCATATATAGTCTGCATATATAGTGTGCATATATAGTGCAAATATAGTCTGCATATATAGTGCATATATAGTCTGCATATATAGTGCATATATAGTGTGCATATATAGTGCATATATAGTCTGCATATATAGTGCATATATAGTCTGCATATATAATTTGCATATATAGTCTGCATATATAGTGCATATATAGTGCAAATATAGTCTGCATATATAGTCTGCATATATAGTGTGCATATATAGTGCATATATAGTGTGCATATATAGTGCATATATAGTGTGCATATCTAGTGCATATATAGTGTGCATATATAGTCTGCATATAGTGCATATATAGTGTGCATATATACTGCATATATACTGCATATATAGTGTGCATATATAGTCTGCATATATAGTGTGCATATATAGTGTGCATATAGTGCATATATAGTGTGCTTATAGTGCATATATAGTGTGCATATATAGTGCATATATAGTGTGCATATGTAGTGTGCATATAGTGCATATATAGTCTGCATATATAGTCTGCATATACAGTGTGCATATATAGTCTGAATATATAGTGTGCATATATAGTGCATGTATAGTGTGCATATATAATGTGCATATATAGTGTGCATATATAGTGTGCATATATAATGCATATATAGTGTGCATATACAGTGTGCATATATAGTGCATATATAGTACATAAATGGTGTGCATATATAGTGTGCATTTATAGTGTATATATAGTGTGCGCATATATATTGTGCATATATAGTGCATATATAGTGTATATATAGTGTGCATATATAGTGCATGTATAGTCTGCATATGTAGTGCATATATAGTGCATATACAGTATAGTCTGCATATATAGTGCATATATAGTCTGCATATATAGTGCATATATAGTCTGCATATATAATTTGCATATATAGTGTGCATATATAGTGCATATATAGTGCATATATAGTGTGCATATATAATGTGCATATATAGTGTGCATATATAGTGTGCATATATAATGTGCATATATAGTGTGCATATATAGTGCATATATAGTCTGCATATATAATGTGCATATATAGTGTGCATATATAGTGCATATATAGTGTTCATGTATAATGTGCATATATAGTGTGCATATTGTGTGCATATATAGTCTGCATATATAATGTGCATATATAGTGTGCATATATAGTGCTTATATAGTGTGCATATATAATGTGCATATAATGTGCATATATAGTGTACATATATAGTGCATATATAGTGCATTTATAGTGTGCATATATAGTGTGCATATATATTGCATATATAGTGTGCCTATATAGTGCATGTATAGTGTGCATTTATAGTGTGCATATATAATGTGCATATATAGTGTGCATATATAATGTGCATATATAGTGTGCATAGATAGTGCATATATATAGTGCATATATAGTGCATATATAGTGCATTTATAGTGTGCATATATAGTGTGCCTATATAGTGCATGTATAGTGTGCATATATAGTGTGCATATATATTGCATATATAGTGTGCCTATATAGTGCATGTATAGTGTGCATATATAGTGTGCCTATATAGTGCATGTATAGTGTGCATATATAGTGTGCCTATATAGTGCGCGGAGAGTTGTTGGCGTTGAGGAAATGATTGCCCCCTGCTGGTATTGCAACTACACGCGCGCGTGTCATGTACACGCCTAGAGGAGGCAAAGCGTGACACCGACACGCATCCGCTAGTGGACCAGCGTGTCTATTTCACGTCTTGGCGTGATATCGGGTTGCATATATAGTGCATATATAGTGTGCATATATAATGTGCATATATAGTGCATATATAGTGCATATATAGTGCATTTATAGTGTGCATATATAATGTGCATATATAGTGCATATATAGTGCATTTATAGTGTGCATATATAATGTGCATATATAGTGCATATATAGTGCATTTATAGTGTGCATATATAATGTGCATATATAGTGCATATATAGTATATAATGTGCAGTATGTTGTCTGTGTGTTTTGCTTCATGGAGTTACATTTAATTAATCTATAATGTGCTGCGGCACCACTGACTTCTGATAAACCGTGAATCACCATTTCCCACCGATATATGTATATATAGATCATATCACATCCTGTCATCCTGACGTAACTCGACCCATGTGTGTTCTTAACTTGGAGACATTACAACATCTGTGCATGGATGGTTTTGTGGTATTTTGTTCACAAATGTGAGTCTCTGTGCAAATGACCATATTAGGTTTCTTTTGTCCACAATGTAATTTATGTTTACTTTTGCAATCTTACTGATAGTCCCAGTTACCCACATAAGGTCAATAAAGTTATGTATGCATAGTATGTATGTAACAACATAGTTTATGACAACTCATAACTAATCGTTTGCACGAATTGGCAAAATTGTAAGACATTGTACGACTTGGCTTGTATGAAAAGGTAGCACTTGTAATGCGCTTCTCTTCTCTGGTCTTGTTTCAAACCCTGATGTTTTCTTTCTTAAGTGTGTGTGTGTGTGTGTTAGTGTGTGTGTATGTGTGTGTGTATGTGTGTGTGTTAGTGTGTGTGTATGTATGTGTTAGTGTGTGTGTGTGTGTTAGTGTGTGTGTTAGTGTGTGTGTATGTGTTAGTGTGTGTGTGTGTGTGTGTATGTGTGTGTGTGTGTGTGTGTGTGTGTGTTAGTGTGTGTTAGTGTGTGTGTGTATGTGTGTGTGTTAGTGTGTGTGTGTGTGTGTGTGTGTGTTTGTGTGTGTGTTTGTGTGTATGTGTGTATGTGTGTGTGTGTGTGTGTGTGTGTTAGTGTGTGTTAGTGTGTGTGTATGTGTGTGTGTTAGTGTGTGTGTATGTATGTGTTAGTGTGTGTGTGTGTGTTAGTGTGTGTGTGTGTGTGTGTTAGTGTGTGTGTGTTTGTGTGTGTGTGTGTGTGTGTGTGTGTGTGTTTAAAAAAATTGTGCTGTCAGTCGATTAAAATTTGAATCGCAATTAATCACATACATTTTTAGATTTAATCCAGATTTTAATCCCAAATTTTAGAAAATGCTGACTCTAATTATACTTATTTTCCTGTCAAAATGCATTTATTTCATTCTTTGGAAAAAAAGCAAAACCATATGTAACAATTTAATGCTTTATTACCATTTTCCAAACAAATCCTTCCACAGTATAAAGATAGAAATGCACTAAAATATCACCAATTCAAGAAACATGAGACGTTTCATAAAGTCAAAGTGGGAGTTTGACTAACTGAAAGAACTAGTTTCCACATATGTTGCATATTCATTGTAATGTGCATTAAATCTCTTAATCTCTCATCCTGCATGATATTAATCTGCCGGTAGACAGTGACGATCCACTTTATTATATAATGAGACTCAGACTTGTTATTATTGTCTCCAGACAGTTACACCACGTGACCCCCCAAAAACATCAAAATGACTCTGAAGTCAGTAACTGAAACATGTTCATCACAGAAGAGGTGTGTTCAAGACATGGTTTTGTGTGAATTACGTTTGTAATGTACTTTTTTGGAATAATTTTTTTGACGTGGACATAAAAATCGATGTTTAATCGACTCATCGACATGTGTAGAGTGACACTACAGGAGAATACGTCAGTGTGTTTGACTAAACAGAACGGTTTTGTGCAGTCTGGCTTTGATATTTGCAGGAAATGATGCTAGACAGAACTTGTCGTAGTGTTTCCCATGGGAAATCCTTATCAAGGATATTTTACTCTGCCTCCACTGGACGTAATACTGCTCTATATAAGCCCAATGGGAGCCCTGTATGTAAACAACAACGTGTTTGTTGTTTCCAGATAACTGGGGACTTTCAGCAAACACTCAAATGATCTGACGGGAAACATGAAAATGCCCTCCGACGTCATGCAATGTTAATATTGTGATCTTTACATAATGAAAAATAATCTCATCAAAAGTAATCTTGAGAAAACAAGACAATCGCAGTAAAACATGGCCTCTAACATTTTATACGAGGAGACGGGGCTAGTTGTCACAAGGGTTTACATCTCAGTAATGATACAATTTGGAGTCAAAAGTCCAATTATACAAAAGTTTTGTCGGGCAGAGGTTTGTATGTTGGTTTCACACACCTCATTCAAAACCTTCTTCCATTAGAGTCATTTTACAGTATTTTACCCGCCAAACTATCATCATATTTGTGTTATAAACAAGTGAACTGGCATACAATAATGCAACAGTCTATATTATGAATGTTTAAATGTGTTTTTAGGACAAAGGTATTTGTCATTAAAGTCAGGTGATGCATGTTGTCACATGTTTTACATTTAAACAATTGATCAATTACAATATTTGTTCACCAAACAATGTTTTGATATTTTTATATGTAATCTTCTCTATTTTTGTTGTTTTATAACAAAATAAAATGTGACAACATTTATATTCAAATGACCAACTGATGTGTTCTTGATGAAAGTTATTCAAATGAACTAGTTTTTCCAGTTTTTGAGGGAATAAAATCCCCAAATCCTCATATGTGGACGTCATGTTTATCAGTGCTCTGACACGTGAACAGTGAACATATCAAACGAAACTAGAGACTCTCCTCTTTACAACCAAACATGATTCAGCGACGAAACTTAAAGAGATTTCTAATCAGAGGCACATATGTTGGCGCTGCACCTGTAGAAGCACTTCACGGAAATCAACGTTATGCTGTTGTGTCACATGACTCGTGCGCCTGGAGTTTAACCATTTACATTCACATTTACATTTATTCATTTGGCAGATGCTTTTATCCAAACTGACTTACAGTGCACTTATTACAGGGACAATCCCCCCGGAGCAACCTGGAGTTAAGTGCCTTACTCAAGCACACAATGGTGGTGACTGTGGGGATCGAACCAGCAACCTCCTGATTACCAGTTATGTGCTCTAGCCCACTACACCACCACCAAAGTGACTTACAGTGCACTTATTACAGGGACAATCCCCCCGGAGCAACCTGGAGTTAAGTGTCTTACTCAAGGACACAATGGTGGTGGCTGTGGGGATCAAACCAGCAACCTCCTGATTACCAGTTATGTGCTCTAGCCCACTACACCACCACCAAAGTGACTTACAGTGCACTTATTACAGGGACAATCCCCCCGGAGCAACCTGGAGTTAAGTGCCTTACTCAAGGACACAATGGTGGTGACTGTGGGGATCAAACCAGCAACCTCCTGATTACCAGCCCTGTGCTCTCGCCACTACGCCACCACCACCTCACCTGTGTTGAGTATAGCCAAAATACAATGTCCACGAGGTTAAGGTGTGTGTCTATATAGAAACTGACTTTCAAATGAAAGTCCCTCATGTGTGACCGCCCCGCTCTCACCTATACAGAATTGATTTAATAGATTTTGCTCATCAAGAGTAAAACTGAGATGAAACTTTGGTCCTAATCTCACTTCTTTTGCAACAAGAGCAAGTGCTTTAAACAGGAAACCTACATTTTAACATTCATCACACATTGAACGAGACTTATTTACACAAGTTTATTGCTGTGCATCATAAGTCAAACGGTTGTCTTCCACCTGGCGCAATCGCGGGATTACGAGCCACACATGCCCAGATGCACTTCCTCTTTTGCTACCGCTTGACTCACAGTTGTTTCCAGTCTCTTAAATTCTGAGGATGTTTACATTAGCCACAACCTCGGGACCGACACAGAGCAGGTACCAGATGAAATGAATACATGAATTAATCCAGAAATGTTTGGGCAAACGATGCAGAACACTTTCTATGAAGCCCATATTTACAATGCATTATAAAGGCATTATACATATTGTAACTTCTCAAGAATTATTATAACTACAGTTATAACACATTATAAGACTTCCTTATTCATAGTTATACTTTAGAATATAATGCATTATAAAGGCATTATAAATGTATTATAAACTTCTCATAAATATTTTTAACTACAGTTACAACACATTATAAGACTTCCTTATTCATAGTTATTCTTTAGAATATAATGCATTATAAAGGCATTATAAATGTATTATAAACTTCTCATAAATATTTTTAACTACAGTTATAACACATTATAAGACATCCTTATTCATAGTTATACTTTAGAGTATAATGCATTATAAAGGCATTATAAATGTATTATAAACTTCTCATAAATATTTTTAACTACAGTTATAACACTTTATAAGACATCCTTATTCATAGTTATACTTTAGAGTATAATGCATTATAAAGGCATTATAAATGTATTATAAACTTCTCATAAATATTTTTAACTACAGTTATAACACATTATAAGACATCCTTATTCATAGTTATACTTTAGAGTAAATGCATTATAACACATGCAACATCAGATGTTAACGCAGCAGAAGTTAATAAAGTTAATGATATAAGTGATGTATAGTGTAAACAGTTAAAAGGCTTTATGATCATATTATAAGTGGTAAAGTTACAAAAGCAACATTTTCTAATAAACAGCCATAATGTTGTAATATACAATACATCACAAGTCAAACTTATATTATGGAAGTGATTTATGAAATAAGTCTCCAAATAAGATGCACAAACATTAAAGTTTTTTGAGTCCAGTATAGAATCAGATTGATTGATGTATTGTTTTTATTCTTGGGTGTGTGATCAATGCACAGTATGTCTGTTTATATTCATATATGCAGCCTGCTCTGTCATTATAAAGATCCAATTGATGTCATTACACGTCTAAACCGAAATCTCCTTTTTTTCTCCCTTTCTAAAAGCACCAAAATACCCAATAACTCCATAAAAAGTTGTAAATAATCTTCATTGTGCTAAAAGCAACTCTGTATGTTTGCATCTGCCTTTAACGTTACTTTAAAATACTCAAGGGACAAACCCAGAAGGACTCAATTTATGTATGCATGTTATAAATATGAAAAAAGTGTAATTATCCACTACAGTATATATATATATATATATTCATTTTCAAAATCCTAAAACTATCTCTTTATTTCCAGCTATTTCGAGACTTTTGAAAGCCCTTGTGTCTCTGTAACATAACTGTCACTTGCTTTATAGTAAAATGTGTAATGTGTGAGAGTGATGCGATGCATTGAGTGAAGGGGTGTAAAACACTCGTTTAAGGGTTCAGTTGCTCTGACCCAGGTAAACTGTGTGATGACATGTTGAAACGGTCACTGACCTACTTTGTGACACTCTACAGAATAACCGGCTTCAAACAGGTTGTCTCTTTCCGCCTGTGGTGAGAGGACAGTTGGCAAATTTCCCCAGTAACGCAGATGAAAGGAAACACTGATTAGCATCACTTTCCTCTTTTAAACCATCAAATGTCACACCATTGTTTTGGAAAACAAACATTGCAATTATTCATTTGTGTACGTTTATAACATTTATAACACATGCATTTAAATAACCTAAATGAAATAACTACTTTTTGGTGAATAAACTAGCATCATCACAGAGCATCACAAAGCCGTTCTTCTTTAGGATTATTAGCGATTTTGGACAGGCGTTTTTGACTGGCCGTTTTACCTGTGAGGCGGGACTTCCGCTTATACATCCGCCATATTGGCCATTCAAACGTCTTCGAGAGTGACATTTTAAAGCATATTTATCTTGATTTTTTTGTAAAAGAAATGGTAAAATTACACAGTATTTGAGACGCTGAAGCAGATTCGAGGCAAATGATTGTAACAGACACTTCATTTAAAAAAGCTTCATTTAATAGCGATTACACACCTGATGACATCATAACTGCTTATAACATCTTATAACATACTTGCTATGATGTGGTGAACTCGTGGTCCCGCTTTATTTAAAGTGTCTTGAACTACTATATTCTAAGTTTAAAATCCATACGATACAGTGTAATGATTGTGTAACTACATGTCGTTTGCTGCTACTGAGGTTGAGGTACGGGCAGGGTGAGTTAGGTCAGGGTAGGGTACGGGTGAGGTTTAGGTCAGGGTAGGGTACGGGTGAGGTTTAGGTTAACAGTGTAACTACAGATGTAATTAAACGCAGGTACTTTAAATGTAAATTCAATGCAACAACTCGTAGGTACATAATAAGTACATTGAATCAAATGGTTAAGTACATAGTAGTTAAAGACACCTAATTTAAAGTGGGTCTGAACTCTTTTACTATCGCCTTTATTAAGACCTGAATCAATATGTAAATGTATGAAAGTTAAGTTATTAGCTTTAATGTACCTTTAAGCAAATGTTGGGGTCCTTTCTGATGATGAATATGTACATTTTTGGTTCAAACTGGGACTGACACATTTAAAGATAACACAATTAAACAAAACACTGCGTTTATCCTATCTGGGTACTTCAAGGCCATTTCTGGGTACATTTTCCATTTCTCTTCTTATTTTATTTGTTTATTTATTGATCTATTTATTTATTTCCCCCCCCCCCCCCCTTTTTTTCTGCGAAAGTGGAACAGCCAATTCCCAAATGCGCTCTAAAAATTTTTTAGAGCGTCCTCGTGGTGACGTAGTGACTCGCCTCAATCCGGGTGTCGGAGGACGAATCTCAGTTGCCTCCACGTCTGAGACCGCCAATCCGCGCATCTTATCACGTGACTTGTTGAGCACGTTACCGTGGAGACGTAGCGTGTGTGGAGGCTTCACGCTATTCTCAGTGGCATCCACGCACAACTCACCACACACCCCACCGAGAGCGAGAACCACATTATAGTGACCACGAGGAGGTTACCCCATGTGACTCTACCCTCCCTAGCAACCGGCCCAATTTGGTTGCTAAGGAGACCTGGCTGTCACTCATCACACCCTGGATTCAAACTTGTGACTCCAGGTGTGATAGTCAGCGGCAATACTCGCTGAGATACCCAGACCCACTCTTCCATTTCTTTTTTTAATTTATAACTAGTAGCATCAAAGAAACAAGCAAAAAAAAATTTTTTTAAAGCAAATACTTTTCCTAAAAATGTATGTCCACATACGTGGACAGTGGGACTAAGTTGTGAAATTTTGAATAATAATGCCACATCTATAGAAATATTTTTTAAATCAAATTGTTTATTATGTTGCCAGGAGTGTCTCCTGAACTGAGATCAGTAAGTTTAAATGAATTTAAATTATGCATTGCGTTTAGCAAAGCCAAAATACAACGTCCACGCATGTGTACGTGTGGTCGAGCGACGTTATGGTTAATTACAGAATCGAATAGCTACATATGAACTAATGCAGGGCAGTAATCATTTGCAAACTATACACTTTTAAATCATCTTTAATATTATGACTAAACTGTTTTATTATTATTCAATATCAATAGCATTGAACTAGACCTTGATATCATAATTATTAGTATGATAGTTCCCGAAAGGGCATTTCAGGTAGGCAGCAGCCAAAAACACGATTAACATCAAACAATACAAACATGATCTTATGAGCTATTTATAAAAGTATTTAGTCCGGGAATAAAATCATTGGCTACTGTCCAAATCTCTTCCCAAAAAAGCTGAAAAAATATTTCAATGAATGCGAATGGGAGCGATGCCAAGACCAGGGAGCAACTTCCCAACTGCATTGTACATTACATGCCACATTGTGATGTCACTTTTGTCTTTACTGGATTTTCGTGATGTGTGTGAATGTGAGCCCAGATTACGGGAAAGCTCTGGACAGTCTGAATGACCAACATCTGTAAAAGACATTAAAGACGTTGTTTAGACCTACTTGTGAATTCGACCCTTCAGAATATATATATTTATTTATTTTTAGATATCTGTTGGGTAAACAAAAAAAAGTTCCACTACAAGACAGTTTAAAACTGGTGTTTGAGATAAACATCCGCTGCTCAAGAATTTGGACAATTAAAATTTTTATATAGCCAATGTGACAACTTGCCCCGATCTCCCTTATATCAGGGATATAATAGTGCACACGCTTTAACTTGCATGAATGTATGTTTGCATCATGTCCTCACTGAATATATTTAAAACATTTCTGACATGAAATGAATGTCTGTTCATCACTCAAAGTGCTGCATCGTCCTGTAAGGTCAAAGGTTAACAGGTTACATTGTGCTGCCCATGCAGAAAGTGTAGTGCGTTTAACACGTAGCATTTACACAAGTCTGGCATGAGCACAGCGCTAAAGCATGCTCACTTCAATCATTTATAGACCGGACCAGTTCACTCAAGGTTTAGTACAGTATTATATCATCTCAGAACTTGGCCTGGAAATCACAAACCACTTCTAACTCGCGGCTCATACAATGGAACGTCGATTTTTATGAATATACCCATTATGCATAGGTGTAGATGTGGGCACACACACAACAACAGTGTTTCCAGCTGTGTGGGTGATGCTACATTCAAGATGTTCCTTTACGAGATTTTGGTGACCTGGTTTTGTGGCAACCATCATGTTTCCTGTCTCAAGCGTGGGGGGGATTGGGGGTTAAACTGTACTTTCGCAATAGTGTGGTTTTAAAAGAGATGCATGATCTCCTTCTGAAAGCAAATTTAAAAATAGAGACCCTTCTTGAAATCTCACAGTTGTATGAGTTAAAGATCAGAATATTGCTATAAAGAGTGCATTAACTGACGCAGCACTGAAAGTTCAAATTGTATTTGACAAATTCAACATTTCTGGTTGATCATGATTACTGGATAGTGATTTTTAAATTGTGAAATGTATATTCACAACAGACTTTTCCAGGCCTGGAAATCACAATTGGAAAATTCCCTAATATTTGCAGGTTTTTCCACAACTATGGGAACCCTCTATTAGAAGTAGAGCTATAGATCGGTTTTCCCAATTAATCAGTAAGATTTCACATAATAGTGTCGACATAATATTTTTCCATTTAACTCTAGCACATAAACTATGTTGATACATCAAATGTTGCAAAAAACTGGTTTGGAAACACTTTGTCGAGAAAATTGGCATTAACGCAAAAACGTAGGGTCACATGACAGAATTTACCCCAATCATTAGCCTGTGTGAATCATGACAACAAGGTATACATCCTTGAAAGCCAATTTATTGTGTGTGAAGCATTTCTATCAGAAAGACTCGCAGACTTGAGTCTTTAAGATGACATTTATTTGATCATTATGAAACATGAAGCGGTCAGAAGAAATTGTACTCTGAACTGTCAGATCCTGCTGGAGATAGGAGGCAGGGGCGAGGAACCTACCCCAAAAGAGAGAAATAAAATACTACCCCCAAAAGAGAAGATCCGGTCAGGTTACGAACCAGGTCTCGTGTTTGCCGTTCCATCCGGAGAAGAGAAAAGGAGATGTAACAACCTAGAATTGACACTTGGCATGAGACACACAATATCCCTGCCACGGTTGTGCAATACCTTTGCAATAGGATGAGACGTGTTTGCGTTTACTGATGGCTCTTATGATAGAGGGGCATAGTGTGAGTGATAACCTTGCTGGAGGATAGCCCTTGTTGAGAGACAATCAGTTTGATTTTGAGCCCTCCAACAAGGCACCTGTAGTTGTGCAGAATCTTTGCCAAAAGATAAAAGTAATATGAGACCCTACAATAAGGGCGACGTTTTTTCAAATATCTTTGCCAGAAAATGAACACCGTAGCTTAAAGCCCTATGATAAGGGTGACAATGTTGTGCAATACATTTTGTTGAAAGAAAAACAAAATTGGTCATGAGCCCTGTGGCAAGGGCAGATGTAGTTTGATGGTTATCTTTGCCAAAAGATGAACAACATAGCATAAAGCCATATGATAATGGCACGTTGTCATGCAATACCCTTTGTTGATAGATGCACCATGTTGATTATGAGCCCTATGACAAGGGTAGACGTTGTTTGTAGAATAACTTTGCCAAAAGGTGAACAACATAGCATAAAGCCATACTATAATGGCGACGTTGTCGTGCAATAGTTGTTGAAAGAAAAACAATGTTACGCATGAGCCCTCCGATAAGGGCGAGCTAGGCTTGTGCAGTACCTATGCAAAGGAAAACCATGCTTGGGACTGTGGAAGCTCTGGTGAAGAGGGTGGATATGGCTATATGGTGTCATTGCAGGACAATATACATGCTTGAATTTGATGACTGTGTGAAGAGATGTTGATGAGCAGTAAGAGTCCCCGACTGCCACCAGACTGGTATGAAAACCTAATGATAGAGAGTTGAGCATATGTGATATTTGAGGGTTGGGTCAAATACATTTCTGATAGGATGAGGAAGACCAGCGGATGAGCGTCTTGATTGTGGATTCTGATAGTCCTTGATCAGCAGCCATTTTGGCTGCACCAATTTTGAATGAGTGCCCCGAGAGACTCTGGGAGGGGACCGCAATATTTGAGGGATCAGATGCAAAATGTGAACTAGTTTGCAGTATATACTGTGGAGGTGTCGGGGCAGGAGGAGTTGGAGATTATAGATATCGTTACACTAAGACAGCACCCTGAGCGGTCTGTTTTGGTCCATTTTTTAACTAATGATGATCTTAAGACATGCCAGTCTATTGAATACTCTTGAACTCAAAAACAAACATAAAGACAATGTTAAGCTTCATTTAATGAACAAGTATCTTTCAACTGTGTTTGATATAATGGCAAGTGATTTTCTAGTACCAAATGATCAATTTAGAATGATTACTCAAGGATAAGGTGTTGGAGTGATGCTGCTGTCTAGATTTGATCAAAAATGATGAATGGTGCTGTGTTATACATCAGTAATGTCCTGAATATACTCTGTGATCAGCTGAATGCCACTTTGGTGAATTAAAGTACCAATTTCCTTCCCAAACAGCAAAATCTGAACATTATTCCAATATTTGACAATTATGTTGGTGTTGCTTATATGCCTCGTGTTTGCTTATAACTTCACAAAAAATAAACATGACATAAAATATCACTGTAAAGAGATCATATTCATGGGCAAGGAAGAGGCGCGAAACCGGCTTGACAAATAAACTAAAGGTTTAATGGAAAACTCAAAAGACAAACACATAAGATAACGGACGTCCGTAATTGAGCTCTCTCTCTCGATCGCCGTCTGCGAGTGGCCTTTATCCCTCTTGACGGCTTAATTAGCCTAATACGGGACCGAGCGTGCGTAATCACGCGCCGGTCCCGCCCTCCACCGTGCCACAATCACATATCATTAGGAGGAGGTGATTATCTTTCAAACGAGTCCACACACAAGATAATCAGATGTATAGATCATTAGATAATCCACATGAAGCACAATGTTACATATGACCACCAGGAGATGGTGCCAAATACATGACACAGACTCAATGATGACTCAAATGACACAGAATGAAACTGAATGAGATGATTATCTTTCAATCGAGTCCACACACAAGATAATCAGATGTATAGATCATTAGATAATCCACATGAAGCACAGTGTTACATATGACCACCAGGAGATGGTGCCAAATACATGACACAGACTCAATGATGACTCAAATGACACAGAATGAAACTGAATGAGATGATTATCTTTCAATTGAGTCCACACACAATATAATCAGATGTATAGATCATTAGATAATCCACATGAAGCACAATGTTACATATGACCACCAGGAGATGGCGCCAAATACATGACACAGACTCAATGATGACTCAAATGACACAGAATGAAACTCATTCTGTGAAATCTCATGACTAAAATCATGTCTGCATGCTATGCAAACCTTTAGTCATTGTTGTGTTTGCATGTGTAATTAGTTCTTATGTACAATTATTATCTTTTATTTGTTTGGAGATGCTTTTGGACACTATGATCAAATATATTTGTAATGATGTAACTTTTGATTGATTTGTCGTATCAACACAAACTTTTTCTCAGATACAATTGACATGATTAGGAACAAAACAAAAGCAGTTTTTTGGAGCCGCCTTATTTACACCCAGAGATATATAATGTGAAATCAGAAAAATAAGAAAAAAGTAAAATATTTGGCATCATTTTTTTTTATTAGCCCAAGAGTCTCAGAATGTATCATAATCTATATCATAATTTTTTTTTCTTTACAGTGATACCAAACACTTGTTTTTGTTTGTTTTTTGTCAAGTTATAAGCCTTAATTTAGGGTATGCCACTGAAACAGGAAATCTTTAAAAACACCTTCAGAGTTTAAAGAGTTAAAAACTATTGGCTATTAATCTGTTATCTGCCTTTTCCACCACCTTAGTTATCGGTATCACCAAAATCCACTATTGGTCAACCTCTTCCCTCTATACTGCATTAATGCTTCAGGCATTGTGGGATGCCATTTTTGTACCTGTATATTTTACATTTCCTAACTGTAAAGTACGGTATATACCATTAGTTGATAATATGTTAAAGTACCAACTATTTTAAGTTCTTAAAATTACTTTGTACCACCATAATATTACAAGAGGTAAATAGAAGACCCCACAATGACTCAAAGTTAATTGAATCTCTTTCTTTTTAAGCCTTACTGTCAAACAATAAACAGGTTTTTCCAGTTGCACTTTACATTCTTTCCCCATTAAATTAAAAAATACATTTTTCAAGGGCTACACCTTGTGGCATTTCTCTGGAATTACTTGCAAGCTTTAACAAAGTTCTGGAAGGTCTGTGATGCAAAAAATAAAAATATAAATATAAAATGCTCCATGCGGTTAATCTCTCCTGACTAATCCAACTAACTCAGGACAGAATTCCAGAACTAAAGCACAGTCGTCTTTAATCTCACAGGAATTTGAAAATCACATGTACAGAATTGAACGGTTTTAAAATGACATTTTAAATGGAAAATGGAAGTTATTCTTTATTATATTTTGCACAGATTGTGTACGCTCATTTAGGAACAGGTCTGTTCGAGCATGCTGGGATAATACGCAGAAGTTAAAAGAACCGGAAATATTTCACATGCTATTAATAAATTGTGAGTTGAACCTGTCAACCAAATTACTAAAATTTCCTTGTTGACCCTCTAATTAGGCTCCCTGTGTTTCGAAGTAAAAAGTCATCATTCTTTTCTTGTCTTAGAAGCTAATTATGTTTTTGAAACTGTGAATCAATACATCATATTATATTCTTTAAAAAACTTAAGGAACTAAAAATGAGGCTTTTGTGGGAAAATTACTCTCAGTTTTAAACATTCAAGTTCAGGGGTTTTCAATTTTTTTAATGACAAGGACCCCCAGATATTATGTTTCCCTTGCAAGGGCCCCACTTTCTTAAATATAAAGACAGCTACAGTATAATTTATTTAGTACACAAACCCATTTTACTATTTGAGAAAAACATTAGACACGATTTACACAACATGTTGATTCCAAAATTAAATTATTGGCCCTATTATTGGGGGGGTCATATCATGAAAAAGGGTTACGCTTAAAATGTTAAAGTCAGAGATAACCATCACTTCTGCATTTTGCAGAATGTTGCATGTGTTATAATGCATTATACTCTAAAGTATAACTATGAATAAGGAAGTCTTATAATGTGTTATAACTGTAGATAAAATTATTTATGAGAAGTTTATAATACATTTATAATGCCTTTATAACTCATAAATATGAGCTTCATAGAATTGTTGTTCTAGTGATTTCTGCCATCTAGTGGAATAAAGGAGACTTTTCAAAGTGAACAGAATCAGAATCAGAATTTACACGTTTACAAAGTTATGTCTGTTTATCATAAGATTATAAAGAAAGATAATATTGTTTATGAATAACTGATGTCTTTTAAAGACTAACGTTTTTGCAATTAGTCCACAGTACGTGTGAATGGTCATCTTTATATTTGCGGGTGACAGCCCAAAAACCAGAGTTTAAGGGGTTAATATTGTTATTATGAGCTCTCTGTCTTACTCAGTGTTTGAGCTTTGGAATGTCACTCAGCTGATCTTCCATATGAAACTCAGCGTGAGCTTTAGGGATTGTGTTTGTCAGCGAGAGAATTGATTTGGGCAGTAACAAGCTGTTTTTTCCATGCAAAGGAGACATTGGTGACCTTATCTCGACAGGAGGTGCCCTGTGATGAAAACTATTTAACCACACGTTTCTGAAGAAAGCCACTGAGAGGTCCGGCAGCTCTTAGTTCTAAAGCAACTCATTTTGATATGGTAGGCTATTAAACTTCCCTTTAAATATCTTAAAATGGGAGATTCTGTCATTCTTGTGCTGATTACGTTTGTTTGCTCTCAACAGATGAACATCGTTGCGTTTGTTTGTCTGCTTCTGTGGACGACAGTGTCTTCTTTCAGATATGATGACTTGAAACAGTATGTTGACACCCATGAAGAGGACTTTATAGAGGTATTATTTGGGACTTATGATATGATACTCTTTGATAATTGCATTGATATTAGTCACCTGACATGGGTTTTAAATAGGCCAAATATCTGACGATTAATTGCTCTGTAAATAACTGATAAGCAGACAGTGAGACGCTTTTGTGTTTTATTCATTTCTGAGTGAGCTGATGAACTGATGAACTGATGACGCAAACCAAAGATACTTAGAAAGTATGGACAGAACTTCCTGTATAATGTCAGCGTTACTGATGCATGCGTCCACAGTGAGACTGTTACGCAATCAGTTGCACTTTACAGCATGTGTTTGTTTATTTAAGCTCTAGATAAACAGCAGTATTGCACACAATCTCTTCTTTGATCATTTAGCGTTGTCAGCACCGATTGATTCGCTGCTTTGACGACATGCAATACACAAAAACATTTACTTTGACTTTGTAGGGCCTCGTTCAGACTTGGAGAATGTTCTTTGCAATTCCGAGGTTGCAATGAAGACACAGAATTGTAAAATTACAGCTGTAAGTGTTATTTTTAATAACAGATATGTATCATAAATGTCTGCAGACACATTCCATTATATTCACACCTTTTTGACCAATTTACACGACCTTTCCGCACTGTAAAACGTTGCTGTAAATGTTTGATTCTTAAATACAGTAGCTTGCAAAAAAAAACCCCCATTGCATTCTGGGAGATCAAGAGCAGGCTCACTGTGACTAGTTTTACGGTAAACAGCTGTTGTTTGCAAGGCATTATGGGAAACATTCAAAATCACGATATCATCTTGGTGAAAGCTAGTGGCATTTTCAAACGTGTATTTTAATGCACGAAAATAAAAAACGTTTGTGGCACCTGGTTAGTGTTCATGATGCCGCACCAGCTATACGTATGTTACGTCTCAGCCTAGTTGTGGCGTAAATGGCCGCTAAGTCACAACTTACGCACTACTAAATATTTGAGCGTTGCACCATTAAACTCAGTTATAACGTAACCCTACGCATGAACTATATAGAGTAGCGGATTAAATAAATAGCAGACTCGTTTAATGACATCATTGAGCTCATGTTTTGCGTGACAGACATCAATCATTTCAACATGTATGATGATGTTGATATTTACAAGAGAGAAAAGAACGAACTTTTAAGCGTCTCTTCAGCATGAAGTGGTGCAGTTTTCAGGATGCATCAAGTTTCAACTTTAAATATATATATAGGATATTAAAATGAATATATGTCTGTTTTTCCAGCCTGTTGTGTTAGTATTGATTTATCACCCGTTATTCATTTAGATACAGTTCCTATTGTTATTTACACAGGGCAAATATACTATTTATCAAATGTAGATACTTTTATTGCATATCATATTTTAATGGGGATATAATTTATTACAGCGGACATTTATGTGACATCAACATCAACAAGATCAGATTGAAGACTTTTCTGCATATCACGGCGCCATTTTGTGGTCCGTTCTGCATAATGCGGCGGCTCATTATAGCTTATCGCGGCCCATTCGGTCATTACGCGGCTGACCCGCCGGCCCGCTCGGTTCTCCCGATGGCCAGTCCACCCCTGATCGGTGCCAAAGTGCATCAGCCCACCGGTTCAGCCCTGAATACCCATAAGGCTTTGCGCTTGAATAAGTATGTATGCTTTGGCAATGTATTTGGGCTGCAATCAATAAATAAAACTGTAAAAATATTGTTAAATAAAGTTTTTATTCAGACTGAATAGAGGTCTGAGTTTAATTAGTGTTGTTGTTTGGTTTGATTACGGTGATTAATGTTCTCTTCAGCACCTTGGACCTTCTTTATTATTATATGATGTTCTTCCTGCCGGTCAATTAGAGTTTAAATAAAAACCTACGGTCAGATATCTGATCAAACCTTGCACATGGCCCTATATGTGGCAACAGTGATGCATTACACAGAAAGTAAAAACAGTCAATGATATTTCAGCCAAATGAGTGTTTGATGTTTTTGATGAACTTACCTTGAGTACAACTCGAGTTGCACAACTCGAGTTGCTCTCAAGACTCTCGGCAACAGTGGTGACGATTAACAAACATACTTTTAGGTGAAAAAGTAAAAGCTGAACATTAAAATATAAGTAACTTAGACTGGAACAAAAACAAAATCAAAATAAACCAGTAAATAGCAAAACAAATCGAAGTAATTTCTTCATGCCACAGTGCATGCTGGGAACTGTTCATTTCAACAACCACAGACAGTATGTCATTTGACAGCTACATGTTTCTAAATTACAGTTGTATACTGTCGCTGTAAAACTCATATGTGGACAACGAGACAAAGTTGTGAAATTTAAATAACACTAAACTATAAAAAGTCTCTGAAACTGAACTTTTGATCAGATTTTAGGAGTGAACGCACCTAACTGTATAGAGAGATATAGGATGCTCCCTTGCTCCCTATTTAGTGCATGACTTAACCTCCAGTGTGCTGTCTGTCTGCACTGGTCTCAGAACAGTTATAGGAGAGATATAGGATGCTCCTTTGCTCCCTATTTAGTGAATGACTTAACCTCCAGTGTGCTGTCTGTCTGCATTGGTCTCAGAACAGTTATAGGAGAGCTATAGGATGCTCCCTTGCTCCCTATTTAGTGAATGACTTAACCTCCAGTGTGCTGTCTGTCTGCACTGGTCTCAGAACAGTTATAGGAGAGATATAGGATGCTCCTTTGCTCCCTATTTAGTGCATGACTTAACCTCCAGTGTGCTGTCTGTCTGCACTGGTCTCAGAACAGTTATAGGAGAGATATAGGATGCTCCCTTGCTCCCTATTTAGTGAATGATTTAACCTCCAGTGTGCTGTCTGTCTGCACTGGTGTCAGAACAGTTATAGGAGAGATATAGGATGCTCCTTTGCTCCCTATTTAGTGCATGGCTTAACCTCCAGTGTGCTGTCTGTCTGCACTGGTCTCAGAACAGTAATAGGAGAGCTATAGGATGCTCCCTTGCTCCCTATTTAGTGCATGGCTTAACCTCCAGTGTGCTGTCTGTCTGCACTGGTCTCAGAACAGTAATAGGAGAGCTATAGGATGCTCCCTTGCTCCCTATTTAGTGCATGGCTTAACCTCCAGTGTGCTGTCTGTCTGCACTGGTCTCAGAACAGTTATAGGAGAGATATAGGATGCTTGCTCCCTTGCTCCCTATTTAGTGCATGACTTAACCTCCAGTGTGCTGTCTGTCTGCACTGGTCTCAGAACAGTTATAGGAGAGATATAGGATGCGCCCTTGCTCCCTATTTAGTGCATGACTTAACCTCCAGTGTGCTGTCTGTCTGCACTGGTCTCAGAACAGTTATAGGAGAGATATAGGATGCGCCCTTGCTCCCTATTTAGTGCATGACTTAACCTCCAGTGTGCTGTCTGTCTGCACTGGTCTCAGAACAGTTATAGGAGAGATATAGGATGCTCCCTTGCTCCCTATTTAGTGCATGACTTAACCTCCAGTGTGCTGTCTGTCTGCACTGGTCTCAGAACAGTTATAGGAGAGATATAGGATGCGCCCTTGCTCCCTATTTAGTGCATGACTTAACCTCCAGTGTGCTGTCTGTCTGCACTGGTCTCAGAACAGTTATAGGAGAGATATAGGATGCTCCCTTGCTCCCTATTTAGTGCATGACTTAACTTCCAGTGTGCTGTCTGTCTGCACTGGTCTCAGAACAGTTATAGGAGAGATATAGGATGCTCCCTTGCTCCCTATTTAGTGCATGACTTAACCTGCAGTGTGCTGTCTGTCTGCACTGGTCTCAGAACAGTTATAGGAGAGCTATAGGATGCTCCCTTGCTCCCTATTTAGTGCATGACTTAACCTCCAGTGTGCTGTCTGTCTGCACTGGTCTCAGAACAGTTATAGGAGAGCTATAGGATGCTCCCTTGCTCCCTATTTAGTGCATGACTTAACTTCCAGTGTGCTGTCTGTCTGCACTGGTCTCAGAACAGTTATAGGAGAGATATAGGATGCTCCCTTGCTCCCTATTTAGTGCATGACTTAACCTCCAGTGTGCTGTCTGTCTGCACTGGTCTCAGAACAGTTATAGGAGAGCTATAGGATGCTCCCTTGCTCCCTATTTAGTGCATGACTTAACCTCCAGTGTGCTGTCTGTCTGCACTGGTCTCAGAACAGTTTGAAATGCATCTTATGTTCATCATAACTCCATATAAAGCCTCTGAAAGACACATTTATCAGTTTTTAACTCATTTATTCTCAATGTGATAATGTTCAGTAAATATAGGAATGCATTTAATAATGTTAATGAATAGAACCGTATTGTACAGTATATAACAAAATATATATTAAAATGGAGAAAATGACCCACAGATGTTTTGAGTTGAATTATTCAAAATAACATGTTTTTTTCTATTTTTGAGGAAATGTGGTGCCAGTGTCCTCATATGTGGACGTCATGTTTATCAGTGCGCTGACGGGCGAAAAATGAACGTATTTTTTAAAGCGGCACATCAAATAAAACTAGAGACTCTCCTCTTTACAAACAAACAGGTTTCAGTGACAAAACTTAAAGAGATTTCTTACCAGAGGCAGTGTCGTGTTGTCATGTCACGTGACTCGGTACGGAAGAAGTTTAACCCTTAAATGACCGTCCAGAGTCTTGTGAACAATATTCAGTCGGTTTAAGTTAATTTAAATTATGCATTACGTGTAGCGAAGCGAAAATACGGCGTCAATGCATGTGGACGCAGAGTCGCTTGAGGTTAAGTAGATAGTAGTTAAAGACAAATAATATGGTATTAATTTACTTTAGGATATCCGTCATTAATGGGCCGCGGTGACACAACATGCTCTAGTTTTCCAAAGTCTTCAAAATGGAGCGCAACAACATAAAGCAGGCTTATATTATAAACAGCGTGATTAATGATGCAAAATGAAAACACAAAAGACTAATGAAGACTCATTAATTGAAAGAGAGACATTTCAATCGTTTGCCCAACACGCATGTTCGGTCTGTGCTTTGTTTCAGACCCTCAGACAGTGGGTCGCTGTAGAAAGTGACTCCAGTGACGTCACAAAGAGATCCGACTTGCACAGAATGATGGACATGACGGCAGAGAAACTGCGCCTCATCGGAGGACACGTGGAAATGGTGGACATCGGAACGCAGACGGTCAGAAAACGAGTTCACACTCTACTCCATTCCTACAAGTTCCTAAAATTTAGAGTGTTAAATAACGATTCTGTTCCTCCACAATGCCCGTGTCAATTCCCCAAAACCATCCCAAGCTTCACGTGATCTGTTCTTTTCACCCGTTGTACAGTTGACCAATGGAAGCACCATCGCGCTGCCCAAAGTGGTGACAGCTCAGTTTGGTAATGATTCTAGTAAATACACGGTTTGTGTTTACGGTCATGTGGACGTCCAGCCGGCCAAAAAGGAGGACGGATGGGCAACAGACCCTTACGAACTGACCGATATCAACGGTAACCCTCTCCGTTATTTCAGTTATTGTTTCACTGGAGGTTTAATTGTTCTCTGGCAAATATTCATACGTAATATTTCCTCGCAGGGAATCTATATGGAAGAGGAGCATCTGACAACAAAGCCCCAGTGTTGGCCTGGATCCATACGGTGGAGGTCTACAGAGCCCTCAACATCGTAAGAGATGCTGAGATACAGACATGTTATAATATATCCATCCAGTCAATGAGTGATGTCTATCTGAACTCTCTGTTCTTCAGGAGCTGCCTGTGAATGTGAAATTCATCATTGAAGGGATGGAGGAGACCGGATCTAACGGTTTGGATGACATGGTGGTGGCTCAGAAAGACTTGTTCTTCACAGATGTAGATTACATCATCATCTCTGACTGCGGTTGGCTCAGTAGACGACCGGCGCTGACGTACGGCACCAGAGGAAACTGCTACTTCTTTGCTCAGGTATTCTCTCGTTAGCAGATATTTGTGTTTTATGATGATGGCAAACACTTTTAGTTGCCAAAGACGTTATTAAGCACGTGCTACAAGCATCGGGTCTATGCAAGATATGGTTTACAAATATCTCTGCCAGCATCAGTTTGCACAGGGCAAACACATTTCAATTCTTAACGCTCAAATGAAAAGATAACAACTAATAATTCAATAATTTAAAGACAGTGATTCAGTACATAGTTGTGAGGCTGCCTGCGTGAGAAGCAAATAATCAGTACAAAGATTCAGATATTTAGATTAAAGAATCAAATACTCAGTTAAAAGAATCAAATACTCAGTTCAAAGAATCGAGTATTCAATTCAAAGAATCAAAGAATCAGTTAAAAGAATCAAATAATCAGTACAAAGATTCAGATATTTAGATTAAAGAATCAAATAATCAGTTCAAAGAATCGAGTATTCAATTCAAAGAATCAAATACTCAGTTAAAAGAATCAAATACTCAGTTCAAAGAATCGAGTATTCAATTCAAAGAATCAAATACTCAGTTAAAAGAATCAAATACTCAGTTCAAAGAATCGAGTATTCAATTCAAAGAATCAAAGAATCAGTTAAAAGAATCAAATAATCAGTACAAAGATTCAGATATTTAGATTAAAGAATCAAATAATCAGTTCAAAGAATCGAGTATTCAATTCAAAGAATCAAATACTCAGTTAAAAGAATCAAATACTCAGTTCAAAGAATCGAGTATTCAATTCAAAGAATCAGATTCTCAGTTCAAAGAATCGAATATTCAATTCAAAGAATCAGATGCTCAAATTAAATAATCAAACACAGAGATACTCAGTTCTATGAATCAGACTCTCAATTTATAGAATCAGATCCTCAGTTCAAAGAATCAGATACTTTCCTAGTTCATAGATTAATTTGCTCAATTTAAAGAATCAGATGCTCGGTTCAAATAAACAACTGTTAACCATCACATCATGTGTTTATTTTGACTCTTGCAGGTGGAGGGACCGAAGCAGGATTTACACTCTGGTGTTTATGGAGGCACAGTGATTGAACCAATGACAGACCTGATCGGCATCTTAGGTGCTGATTAAATCTGTCTGCTCTTTATGATATGACCACAGCGGATGTTCCATATTGCAAAGATTCATTCTCTTCACAGACAAACTCATCAGCCCGAGTGGGACGATCCTGATCCCTGGCATAAGAGAAGCTGTCGCGCATCTTTCTGACGAGGAATGGAAGATGTATCAAGACATTGAATTTGACGTAGAGAACTACAAGGAAAAGATCGGCGTCAGCGAGCTCATGTACAGCAACAAGGTACAGAACAACAGATCAGATCCAGGGAAAGTTCTGTCATCATTTACACACCCTAATGTTGTTCCAAACCTATATTACATTCTATCATCTGTGGAACACAAAAGAAGAACTTTTGAAGAATGTTCACAAAACTTTTTCCAATGCGACAATTTTCGTTTTTGATGAATTATTCCGTTAATACAGCTAGCTGCACTTTATTTTGAGATCCATGAAAATATATTGTTGATGTTTTTTCACCCCCCTTTCAAGGTCGACCTGCTCGCCCACCGTTGGCGTCACCCAACTGTGTCTATCCATGGCATTGAGGGGGCGTTCTCTGCACCAGGCACGAAGACTGTCATACCGGCCAAAGTTACGGCTAAGTTTTCCATTCGCCAGGTACCGAATATGGATCCAGCCATGGTTGAAAAACAGGTAAGATCAGCTTGTTTTAAGATGTAGACATGGCTGTCCACATTATTTATCAGTTGTATTAAAAAGAGTTTAACGTGTTCTTTTGACACAGGTGACAGATTATCTCCACTCTGTGTTTGCCAAACGAAAGAGTCCCAATAAACTCAATGTCACCATGGTTATTGGGGCCAAGCCTTGGTTAGCTGATATCAACCATCCACTGTATGAAGCCGGAAAAGCAGCGGTCAAGAGAGGTTTCATATTATACACTTACAGTACACCATATAATTCACTGCCATCGTCACGGGAATATTCAGACATGCAATAGAGAATAGTTTGAATAGCATTATACAAATAATTGTTTAATTTAAAAACATACTGTACGGGGTCAGTGTATCTCAGCGAGTATTGACGCTGACTATCACACCTGGAGTCCAGTCAGGTCTCCTTAGCAACCATATTGGCCCGGTTGCTAGGGAGGGTAGAGTCACATGGGGTAACTAAATTGTCCCGGTTGCTAGGGAGGGTAGAGTCACATGGGGTAACTAAATTGTCCCAGTTGCTAGGGAAGGAAGAGTCACATGGGGTAACTAAATTGGCCCGGTTGCTAGGGAGGGTAGAGTCACATGGGGTAATCAAATTGTCCCGGTTGCTAGGGAGGGTAGAGTCACATGGGGTAAATAAATTGGCCCGGTTGCTAGGGAGGGTAGAGTCACATGGGGTAACCAAATTGGCCCGGTTGCTAGGGAGGGTAGAGTCACATGGGGTAACCAAATTGGCCCGGTTGCTAGGGAGGGTAGAGTCACATGGGGTAACCAAATTGTCCCAGTTGCTGGGGAGGGTAGAGTCACATGGGGTAACCAAATTGTCCCGGTTGCTAGGGAGGGTAGTCACATGGGGTAACCAAATTGTCCCGGTGGCTAGGGAGGTTAGAGTCACATGGGGTAACCAAATTGTCCCGGTTGCTAGGGAGGGTAGAGTCACATGGGGTAACCAAATTGTCCCGGTTGCTAGGGAGGGTAGAGTCACATGGGGTAACCAAATTGTCCCGGTGGCTAGGGAGGTTAGAGTCACATGGGGTAACCAAATTGTCCCGGTTGCTAGGGAGGGTAGAGTCACATGGGGTAACCAAATTGTCCCGGTTGATGGGGAGGGTGGAGTCACATGGGGTAACCAAATTGTCCCGGTTGCTAGGGAGGGTAGAGTCACATGGGGTAACCTCCTCGTGGTCACTATAATGTGGTTCTCGCTCTCGGTGGGGCGTGTGGTGAGTTGTGTGTGGATGCCGTGGAGAATAGCGTGAAGCCTCCACACATGCTACATCTCCATGGTAATGCACTCAACAAGCTACGTTGCTAAGGCAACTGAGATTCGTCCTCTGCCACCCGGATTGAGCCGTCACTATGCCACCACGAGGACTTTTAGGGTGCATTTGGAATTGGGTGTTCCAATTTGGGGAGAAAATAAAAAACGTGTATATTTATATATATATATATATATATATATATAAAAAGCAGTGTAACGAATTTCAAAATAAGAGTCCCAAAGTAAGTAAGTATATTTCGGGATTGTTTAGAGTTTAAGAATATTTGAGTGCATAACGTGGGGTTTTCTGGTTATCAAAAAGGGACGGGAGCTCTAAACCGCAACCGTGAGTAAAAGTGATGCCCCCTTTGGGAGTTGCCGCAACCCCTCTGGAGTATCGATTAATCGATAAAACCGATACATGGGTATACCTTTAGTGCATTGCCTGAAAAAGGTAGTTTAAATGCACATTTGCTTTTTTAAACGATTTTTAAACACCTTTATTGGCTTTTCTGACACCCCATAAATGGGTCAAACACTTTGGTCACTCTATCAGAACCCCAAAATCCCGTTTGTTGATAAATCATGCTAATTGTGGTTAATGTAACTAAATGACCAAATGAATACCGCAATTGTGTCACAAAACATGCTAACCTCTGCTCTTCTGTAGTTTTTGATGTAGAGCCTGACCTGATCCGTGAGGGAGGCACGATTCCCGTCGCCAGAACCTTTCAGGATGAGACGGGCAAGAGCATCATCATGCTCCCCATCGGCGGCTTCGACGACGGCCTTCATTCGCAGAATGAGAAGATCAGCAGGTGTTTCTCTTTACTCCGTGGGATTGCTTTTCTATACTTACGCAATCCATAGCTTAATCCTATTTTTAATATTTTTTTGTTATCTTTCAGGTACAACTACATTGAGGGAACCAAACTGTTTATTGCCTACTTGAATGAAGTGTCCCACATCAAGAAGCTTTAATCAGATTATGTGAAGCTATTTCTGATGATAGCATACATGTGAAATATTGCTGAGACCAGCGATTCATATCCTAAACTGTCATTTGTAACCTTAAACTATTTTGTATTGGTTGAAATATCTGCCCTGTATTTTCCACTTTTATTACATCTTCTGACTGTGGAGCTGGCATCATGTGCGTGACTGGCGTATATTAATTAAACAAATGTTTTGCAATGCATATGCAGTGTTTGTATTGATATAAGATTAACTCATGAGCGTTCATTTACTCATCAAGTTATCAACGTTTGTTTATTCAGAATCAGATGACTTTTATTTTGTAGCTTTACACTGCTGGTAAAACAGGAAATGCCTTGACATCGTGAGAGTTGCCAGATGTTCATTAATCAGACCTTTTCCCTCCATCATGATTGATTGGCTCTTTTATCCATAAGGCGGGACTTTCTTTGCTACATCCATTGGTCCCGTCAGAATTGAGCCAACAAGGTTTATGGAGTTACACTTGTGCCACAATTCTGCGTGCGCAAGATGATATTTTGAGCATGCAAAAATATATTTTTCAGTGGTTTGGAGGAGAAAAATCCTGAGCAAATTTACATTCAAATAAACTTTATACAAGTGCAAAATAGATTTTTGTTTGCTCAAAATGAATTTATCTTTGCAAGAAGAAACATTTCTTTACAAAATAACTTTTTGTGCGCTCAAAATATCTTGCATTTGCACAAAACATTTTTTGCACTCAAAACATAATCTTGCACGTGCAAATTAACTCTTAATATACTCAAAATTTAATATTGTGCAGGCAGAAAATTTTTTTGCAGTCAGAATATCTTGCATGTGTAAAATAACTCTTTGCATTCAAAATATCATCTTGCGCATGTAGATTTTTTTTGTGTGTGTGCTCAAAATATCTTGTGTGTGCAGAATTTTTTTGCACTCAAAATATCATCTTGTGCATGCACAGTAGCTCTTTGTATGCTCAAAATTTCATCTTGTGCATGCTGAATTATTTTTTTTTGCAGTCAGAATATCTTGCATGTGTAAAATAACTCTTTGCATTCAAAATATCATCTTGCGCATGTAGATTTTTTTTGTGTGTGTGCTCAAAATATCTTGTGTGTGCAGAATTTTTTTGCACTCAAAATATCATCTTGTGCATGCACAGTAGCTCTTTGTATGCTCAAAATTTCATCTTGTGCATGCTGAATTATTTTTTTTTGCAGTCAGAATATCTTGCATGTGTAAAATAACTCTTTGCATTCAAAATATCATCTTGCGCATGTAGATTTTTTTTGTGTGTGTGCTCAAAATATCTTGTGTGTGCAGAATTTTTTTGCACTCAAAATATCATCTTGTGCATGCACAGTAGCTCTTTGTATGCTCAAAATTTCATCTTGTGCATGCTGAATTATTTTTTTTTGTACTCAGAATATCTTGCATGTGTAAAATAACTCTTTGTGCATTCAAAATATCATCTTTGCACATGTAGATTGTTTTTGTGTGTTCTCGAAATATGTTGTGTGTGCAGAATTTTTTTTGCACTCAAAATATCAGCTTGCGTGTGCAAAATAACTCTTTGCACACTCAAAATATCATCACACACATGCAAAATAACGCTTTGTACGCTCATATTTTCATCTTGCACGCACATTTTATATTGTTTGCTCAAATATAATTTTGCGCGTGCATAATTGTGGCACATATATAACTCCATACAACGTTAGCATAACTCCATACAACGTTAGCATAACTCCACTCCATACAACGTTAGCATAACGCAGAGCTCCCGTTCAGATTATAAAGCGGTACACAGGCGAGGAGAAAAGAGGCCGTTCTATTTTAATGTATGTCTATGGAGGAGATGCTTCCCAATGCTGAATAAACTTTTTGGAGGAAATCACTCAACAATTAATGAACTGACCGATGGACCAACCTTCAAACATGTTGTACACTAAACAATCATTTGGAGTGAACTATGTGTGGCGTTTACTACGATAAAATTGCTGTTTTATAAAAGAGGACTCTGACAAGTTTGCGACATGTAGGTGTCAGTTTACGGCAATCCCCATTCATTTGTATGGTATCCGCAAACGGTAACTTACTGTCGTAACACGCAAGCGTATATAATGCAAATGCTAAAAGATCTCTGGTAAAACAATAATAACCATAGGTTTCATTTTACTAAATTATTAATATTATTTTACTACGAATATAAATGTTAAAATATGGTTACTGTATTAAACCCACGGAAAATAATATTTTTTTTCTAAATAATTATAATAATAAATAGTTCTGTGTCGTAACTGAATATGAAACGACGCATTTAACGAGATCTGGCAACCCGATCATTCAAGGAAGCGTGTTTGTTATGTAGCTTAGAAATCCCACCAGCGCTTAACCACCGCTATTAATCTGTGAACGGAATACTTTAATCAGCGCAACAGTATCGAATTAATTGATCAAACTAGTGTTCGGTTTTCATCGTGAACATCGAGTTATCTGCGCACATAAGATCAGGCCAGACTGCACAGGTGAGGTGACTCAAACTAACTAATAAACAAGCTGACTTTGTTTATGTTTTGGTCAACTGCATCAAATCAGACACTCAAACTAAGCATGTGCATGAATGATATTTTTAGCAGAAATAAAACACGTGATTTATGTAGCTGAAACTGAGATTATATGGCCTGCTTGGTAAAATACAACAAATTTGCACGACATATTTGTTACTGCATGCAGGTAGTGTGTCGTGATTTTACTTATTACAATCGAACACAATATCAAAGTCCACTTGAAGGTTGATTAAGGCCAAGATCTGATGATCTCTAGTCCAGGATATCTGATAATATGTGTTTTAACAGGTTGTAATCAGTCATGCGCCAAACTGAATAATCACCATATTTACTGTAAATGTCCTGTTAATACATTGTTTTTGTTTTCTATTATAGCTGCTTGGCCTCTCAGTGAGGCTTGGATCGCACAAATGATCGGAGATCTTTGGCATCTGGATCCATGACGTGCTGTGAGACCATGTCCCTACGGAACGTCACTAGTGATCTTCTGCACAGGCAGATCAGGGTGACAAAAATGTTATTTTTGGAAAATATTTGGGGAGATATACCAACACAATGCTGTCATTCTGTCTTTAGTTTCTCGATTCTGACATTATTTACTCACACTCGTGTCATTCCAAACCTGTTGTTTTCTCTGCGGAACTCAAAAGGAGATATTTTGAAGAATCGTCAGGCAGCTCTTTTCCATACAATGACAGTGTATAGTGACCATGACTGTCAAGCTCCAATAAGAAAAGAAAACAAAGTAGTTTAAAGTAGTCCATATGGCTTTCAGACTATATTCCAAGTCTTCTGAAGTGATCCGATAGATCTGAGTAAGGAAAAGACCCAAATTTATGTCGTTATTTACTGAAAATCTTCCCCTTTGCTACAGCTCTTAAATATCAATCTCCATTTTGCATATTCAAATTACTGTGCCACGTTCAGTTACGATATTTACAGGAAACTGTGCTAGGTTTGCTATAATAATATTCTCGTGTTTTGACTCGGTTGTGTAGGAGAACCGGGCCCTGGACTTCCAGAGACACTATCATGTGACCGATCCCTTGATAAAGAGACTAGGACTGGAGGCAGAACTACAGGTGACTTTTTATGAACAAATTAATATGCTAAAATTTTAGGGCTGTTCAATATAGCAAGTGAATGTTGTGTTCATTTAGTTAAAAGTGGTTGTTAACTAGATTTCTTTTTTACATTAAACATTTTGTATCTATTAGGCAGCATTGGATTGAAATTGGTTTAAATGATGACTCCTTTGGGGGGGGATGCATTCAAATTGTAGTACATTCATATACAGTGGCAAGAAAAGTATGTGAACCCTTTGGAATTAGCTGGTTTCTGCATGAATTGGTCATACAATGTGATCTCAACCGTCAAATTCACAAGACCTTATAGATAAACAATTATGTGCTTAAGATAACAACACACAAACAATAATAATCTTTCATGTCTTGATTGAACTCGTCCCATTAAACATTCACAGTGCAGGTTAGGAAAAAGTATGTGAACCCCTAGGCTAATGATGTCAACAAAGCTAATTTGAGTCTGGACTTGGCATGGCATCCAATTAATGAAATGAGTTTGGAGGTGTGGGTTAGAGCTACTTTGACTTATAAAAAGCACTCAAACATTTTGAGTTGCCCTTCACAACATCTGCTGACGTGGACCAATGCCTCGCAAAAAATATCTGAGAAGACCTACGATCAAGAACTGTTGCTTTGCATAAAGCTGGAAAGGGTTAAAGTTATGAGGAGGAGTTTAGATATTCATCTGTTCACAGTCAGACAAACTGTCTATAAATGGAGATGATTTAGTACTATAGGTACTCTCACTAGAAGTGGCCGTTAGATTTTCATCTGTCCACAGTTAGACAAACTGTCTATAAATGGAGATGATTTAGTACTATAGGTACTCTCACTAGAAGTGGCCGTTAGATATTCATCTGTGTACAGTTAGACAAACTGTCTATAAATGGAGATGATTTAGTACTATAGGTACTCTCTCTAGAAGTGGCCGTTAGATATTCATCCGTCCACTTTAGACAAACTGTCTATAAATGGAGATGATTTAGTAATATAGGTACTCTCACTAGAAGTGGCCGTTAGATATTCATCTGTCCACAGTTAGACAAACTGTCTATAAATGGAGGTGATTTAGTACTATAGGTACTCTCACTAGATGATTTAGTACTATAGGTACTCTCACTAGAAGTGGCCGTTAGATATTCATCCGTCCACTTTAGACAAACTGTCTATAAATGGAGATGATTTAGTACTATAGGTACTCTCTCTAGAAGTGGCCGTTAGATTTTCATCTGTCCACAGTTAGACAAACTGTCTATAAATGGAGATGATTTAGTACTATAGGTACTCTCACTAGAAGTGGCCGTTAGATATTCATCTGTCCACAGTTAGACAAACTGTCTATAAATGGAGATGATTTAGTACTATAGGTACTCTCACTAGAAGTGGCCGTTAGATTTTCATCTGTCCACAGTTAGACAAACTGTCTATAAATGGAGATGATTTAGTACTATAGGTACTCTCACTAGAAGTGGCCGTTAGATTTTCATCTGTCCACAGTTAGACAAACTGTCTATAAATGGAGATGATTTAGTACTATAGGTACTCTCACTAGAAGTGGCCGTTAGATATTCATCTGTCCACAGTTAGACAAACTGTCTATAAATGGAGGTGATTTAGTACTATAGGTACTCTCACTAGAAGTGGCCGTTAGATTTTCATCTGTCCACAGTTAGACAAACTGTCTATAAATGGAGGTGATTTAGTACTATAGGTACTCTCACTAGAAGTGGCCGTTAGATATTCATCTGTCCACAGTTAGACAAACTGTCTATAAATGGAGGTGATTTAGTACTATAGGTACTCTCACTAGAAGTGGCCGTTAGATTTTCATCTGTCCACAGTTAGACAAACTGTCTATAAATGGAGATGATTTAGTACTATAGGTACTCTCACTAGAAGTGGCCGTTAGATATTCATCTGTCCACAGTTAGACAAACTGTCTATAAATGGAGGTGATTTAGTACTATAGGTACTCTCACTAGAAGTGGCCGTTAGATATTCATCTGTCCACAGTTAGACAAACTGTCTATAAATGGAGATGATTTAGTACTATAGGTACTCTCACTAGAAGTGGCCGTTAGATATTCATCTGTCCACAGTTAGACAAACTGTCTATAAATGGAGGTGATTTAGTACTATAGGTACTCTCACTAGAAGTGGCCGTTAGATTTTCATCTGTCCACAGTTAGACAAACTGTCTATAAATGGAGATGATTTAGTACTATAGGTACTCTCACTAGAAGTGGCCGTTAGATATTCATCTGTCCACAGTTAGACAAACTGTCTATAAATGGAGGTGATTTAGTACTATAGGTACTCTCACTAGAAGTGGCCGTTAGATATTCATCTGTCCACAGTTAGACAAACTGTCTATAAATGGAGGTGATTTAGTACTATAGGTACTCTCACTAGAAGTGGCCGTTAGATATTCATCTGTCCACAGTTAGACAAACTGTCTATAAATGGAGGTGATTTAGTACTATAGGTACTCTCACTAGAAGTGGCCGTTAGATATTCATCTGTCCACAGTTAGACAAACTGTCTATAAATGGAGGTGATTTAGTACTATAGGTACTCTCACTAGAAGTGGCCGTTAGATATTCATCTGTCCACAGTTAGACAAACTGTCTATAAATGGAGATGATTTAGTACTATAGGTACTCTCACTAGAAGTGGCCGTTAGATATTCATCTGTCCACAGTTAGACAAACTGTCTATAAATGGAGGTGATTTAGTACTATAGGTACTCTCACTAGAAGTGGCCGTTAGATATTCATCTGTCCACAGTTAGACAAACTGTCTATAAATGGAGATGATTTAGTACTATAGGTACTCTCACTAGAAGTGGCCGTTAGATATTCATCTGTCCACAGTTAGACAAACTGTCTATAAATGGAGATGATTTAGTACTATAGGTACTCTCACTAGAAGTGGCCGTTAGATATTCATCTGTCCACAGTTAGACAAACTGTCTATAAATGGAGATGATTTAGTACTATAGGTACTCTCACTAGAAGTGGCCGTTAGATATTCATCTGTCCACAGTTAGACAAACTGTCTATAAATGGAGGTGATTTAGTACTATAGGTACTCTCACTAGAAGTGGCCGTTAGATTTTCATCTGTCCACAGTTAGACAAACTGTCTATAAATGGAGATGATTTAGTACTATAGGTACACTCACTAGAAGTGGCCGTTAGATATTCATCTGTCCACAGTTAGACAAACTGTCTATAAATGGAGGTGATTTAGTACTATAGGTACTCTCACTAGAAGTGGCCGTTAGATATTCATCTGTCCACAGTGAGACAAACTGTCTATAAATGGAGATGATTTAGTACTATAGGTACTCTCACTAGAAGTGGCCGTTAGATATTCATCTGTCCACAGTGAGACAAACTGTCTATAAATGGAGATGATTTAGTACTATAGGTACTCTCACTAGAAGTGGCCGTTAGATATTCATCTGTCCACAGTGAGACAAACTGTCTATAAATGGAGATGATTTAGTACTATAGGTACTCTCACTAGAAGTGGCCGTTAGATTTTCATCTGTCCACAGTTAGACAAACTGTCTATAAATGGAGGTGATTTAGTACTATAGGTACTCTCACTAGAAGTGGCCGTTAGATATTCACCTGTCCACAGTGAGACAAACTGTCTATAAATGGAGGTGATTTAGTACTATAGGTACTCTCTCTAGAAGTGGCCGTTAGATATTCACCTGTCCACAGTTAGACAAACTGTCTATAAATGGAGGTGATTTAGTACTATAGGTACTCTCACTAGAAGTGGCCGTTAGATATTCATCTGTCCACAGTGAGACAAACTGTCTATAAATGGAGGTGATTTAGTACTATAGGTACTCTCACTAGAAGTGGCCGTTAGATATTCATCTGTCCACAGTTAGACAAACTGTCTATAAATGGAGATGATTTAGTACTATAGGTACTCTCACTAGAAGTGGCCGTTAGATATTCATCTGTCCACAGTGAGACAAACTGTCTATAAATGGAGATGATTTAGTACTATAGGTACTCTCACTAGAAGTGGCCGTTAGATATTCATCTGTCCACAGTTAGACAAACTGTCTATAAATGGAGATGATTTAGTACAATATTTACTCTCACTAGAAGTGGCCGTTAGATATTCATCTGTTCACAGTCAGACAAACTGTCTATAAATGGAGATGATTTAGTACAATATTTACTCTCACTAGAAGTGGCCGTTAGATTTTCATCTGTCCACAGTTAGACAAACTGTCTATAAATGGAGATGATTTAGTACTATAGGTACTCTCACTAGAAGTGGCCGTTAGATATTCATCTGTCCACAGTGAGACAAACTGTCTATAAATGGAGATGATTTAGTACTATAGGTACTCTCACTAGAAGTGGCCGTTAGATATTCATCTGTCCACAGTTAGACAAACTGTCTATAAATGGAGATGATTTAGTACTATAGGTACTCTCACTAGAAGTGGCCGTTAGATATTCATCTGTCCACAGTGAGACAAACTGTCTATAAATGGAGATGATTTAGTACTATAGGTACTCTCACTAGAAGTGGCCGTTAGATATTCATCTGTCCACAGTTAGACAAACTGTCTATAAATGGAGGTGATTTAGTACTATAGGTACTCTCACTAGAAGTGGCCGTTAGATATTCATCTGTCCACAGTGAGACAAACTGTCTATAAATGGAGATGATTTAGTACTATAGGTACTCTCACTAGAAGCGGCTGTTAGATATTCACCTGTCCACAGTGAGACAAACTGTCTATAAATGGAGATGATTTAGTACTATAGGTACTCTCACTAGAAGCGGCCGTTAGATATTCATCTGTCCACAGTTAGACAAACTGTCTATAAATGGAGGTGATTTAGTACTATAGGTACTCTCACTAGAAGTGGCCGTTAGATATTCATCTGTTCACAGTCAGACAAACTGTCTATAAATGGAGATGATTTAGTACAATATTTACTCTCACTAGAAGTGGCCGTTAGATTTTCATCTGTCCACAGTTAGACAAACTGTCTATAAATGGAGATGATTTAGTACTATAGGTACTCTCACTAGAAGTGGCCGTTAGATATTCATCTGTCCACAGTGAGACAAACTGTCTATAAATGGAGGTGATTTAGTACTATAGGTACTCTCACTAGAAGTGGCCGTTAGATATTCATCTGTCCACAGTTAGACAAACTGTCTATAAATGGAGATGATTTAGTACTATAGGTACTCTCACTAGAAGTGGCCGTTAGATATTCATCTGTCCACAGTGAGACAAACTGTCTATAAATGGAGATGATTTAGTACTATAGGTACTCTCACTAGAAGTGGCCGTTAGATATTCATCTGTCCACAGTTAGACAAACTGTCTATAAATGGAGGTGATTTAGTACTATAGGTACTCTCACTAGAAGTGGCCGTTAGATATTCATCTGTCCACAGTGAGACAAACTGTCTATAAATGGAGATGATTTAGTACTATAGGTACTCTCACTAGAAGCGGCCGTTAGATATTCATCTGTCCACAGTTAGACAAACTGTCTATAAATGGAGATGATTTAGTACTATAGGTACTCTCACTAGAAGTGGCCGTTAGATATTCATCTGTCCACAGTTAGACAAACTGTCTATAAATGGAGGTGATTTAGTACTATAGGTACTCTCACTAGAAGTGGCCGTTAGATATTCATCTGTCCACAGTGAGACAAACTGTCTATAAATGGAGGTGATTTAGTACTATAGGTACTCTCACTAGAAGTGGCCGTTAGATATTCATCTGTCCACAGTTAGACAAACTGTCTATAAATGGAGATGATTTAATACTATAGGTACTCTCACTCACTAGAAGTGGCCGTCCAGCCAAGATGACTCAAAGGGAACACTGCAGAATGCTCAATGAGGTATAGAAGAACCCCAGAGTGACTGATACCCATATAACAAAAAAAAATTCCCCGGAACGTCCCCTAAATGGCCTCTACGAACGTCCCATGAAAGTCTGTGTGTAGGGTCCTCTTGCCATCCTCTGGAAGTTCAAGGGGACGTTCACAGGACGTTCAAAGGACGTCCATTCAGGATGTTTAGGGGTCGTTCACAGGATGTCCATTCAGGACGTTTAGGGGACGTTCACAGGACGTCCATTCAGGACATTTAGGACTTGTAGTGAACGTTCGGAATGTCCTCGGAACGTCCGCCAGTAAACGTTACAAAGCGGACCAAATGCGGACGTTCTCAGAACCTCCGCTAGCGAACGTTACAAAGCGGACCAAATGTGGACCTAAGTGGCCGTCTGGGGGACGTCCCCTGTTTGCTGGGTCATTGAAAGGAATCATTGGAACTGATTAACATCTCTGTTCATGAGTCTACTGTACAGAAAACATTAAACAGGTATGTTGTTCATGGCAGGACATCACGAAGGAAGCTGCTGCTTTCTAATAAAAACATTGCTGCACGCATTAATTTGGGTGAAGCAGCTGGACAATGACCCTAAACACTGAAGTAAATCCACCAGAGCCCAATAGAGATGCTGTGGAATGACCTCAATATAGACACCAGACATCCTAAGAATATGTCTGTGCTTAAGCAGTTCTGTAAGGAAGAATGATCCAGAAATCCTTCTGAACGTTGTGCAGGTCTGATCCACATCTACCGGATATGCTTGATTGAGGTTATTGCTGCCAGAGGAGGTTATAAAATACAAGGGTTCACTTACTTTTTCCACAGCACTGTGAATGTTTAGTGGGATGTGTTCAATAAAGACATGAAAGATCATATGCCGAAGATGAGATCACATTTTATAACTAGCTAATTCCAAAGGGTTCACATACTTTTTCTTGCCACTGTACAGTATATATTGAACATCATCAAAATGCTGAAAAAGACATAATTGTGTGTGTTTTCAGGGTCACTCGGGGTGTGTGAACTGTCTGGAGTGGAACGAAAGAGGAGAGTGAGTGCTTTGAATCTCAGTGTGTTTTATGTGATTGCGTCTCTATATAAACTCATTCTGTAATTGTTCTTTGTGTTTAGTCTTCTGGCATCAGGATCCGATGATCAACACGCTATCATCTGGGATCCATTCAGACACAAGAAGCTCGTCACAATGCACACAGGACATGCTGCCAACATCTTCTCTGTGAAGGTGAACTTCAGACTTGAGCACTAAAGTCACCGATGAATTTAGGACCGTAAGTATTCATTATCTATATCTGATTTTGTCTGTTTACAGTTTCTGCCTCACTCCGAGGACCGAATCTTAATCACTGGAGCCGCAGATACCAAGGTGCACGTCCACGACATCACAGCAAAAGAAACCATACATATGTTCTCAGATCACACGAACCGGGTGAAACGAATCGCCACGGCGCCCCTGTGGCCCAACATGTTCTGGAGCGCCGCTGAAGACGGGGTCATCAGGTAGGTTGTGTGCCCAATGGCACAATTAACACTGTTTTCCACCAAAAACTATGGTTATTATAGTCTACATTATTAGTAGCACTTTATTATAATGTAACATTTGTTAATGCACTAGGAATCATGAACCTACAATGAACAATATATTTATTCTTTGTTAATGTTTGTAATAAAAATACAATTGTTCATTGTTATTTTGTTAGTTCATGCTGCATTAAATGATGTGAACATATACAACTTTTGATTTGAACAATGTGTTCGTTTATGTTCAAATTAACAGTAACCGAGATTAATAAATGCTGTAAAAGTATTAGTCTTTGTTAGTTTATGTTAACTAATGTAAACTATGGTATTTGCATTAGTAAAACCAAAAATGTACTGCGAGGGAACGCAAAACTCGCTGGGAGGGAACGCAAAACTCGCTGGGAGGGAGCGCAAAACTATTTTGAGGGAATGCAAAACTCGCTGGGAGAGAACGCAAAACTATTTTGAGGGAACGCAAAACTCGCTGGAAGGGAACGCAAAACTCACTGGGAGGGAGCGCAAAACTCACTGGGAGGGAGCGCAAAACTCGCTGGGAGGGAACGCAAAACTCGCTGCGAGGGAACGCAAAACTCGCTGCGAGGGAACGCAAAACTCGCTGCGAGGGAACGCAAAACTATTTCGAGGGAACGTAAAACTCGCTGGAAGGGAACGCAAAACTCGCTGGGAGGGAACGCAAAACTATTTTGAGGGAACGCAAAACTCACTGGAAGGGAACGCAAAACTCGCTGAAAGGGAACGCAAAACTCGCTGGGAGGGAGCGCAAAACTCGCTGGGAGGGAACGCAAAACTCGCTGCGTGGGAACGCAAAACTATTTTGAGGGAACGCAAAACTATTTTGAGGGAACGCAAAACTCTCTGGGTGGGAACGCAAAACTCGCTGCGAGGGAACGCAAAACTCGCTGCGAGGGAACGCAAAACTATTTCGAGGGAACGTAAAACTCGCTGGGAGGGAACGCAAAACTCGCTGGGAGGGAACGGAAAACTATTTTGAGGGAACGCAAAACTCACTGGAAGGGAACGCAAAACTCGCTGAAAGGGAACGCAAAACTCGCTGGGAGGGAGCGCAAAACTCGCTGGGAGGGAACGCAAAACTCGCTGCGTGGGAACGCAAAACTATTTTGAGGGAACGCAAAACTATTTTGAGGGAACGCAAAACTCTCTGGGTGGGAACGCAAAACTCTCTGGGTGGGAACGCAAAACTCTCTGGGTGGGAACGCAAAACTATTTTGAGGGAACGCAAAACTATTTTGAGGGAACGCAAAACTCGCTGGAAGGGAACGCAAAACTTTTGAGGGAACGCAAAACTCGCTGCGAGGGAACGCAAAACTATTTTGAGGGAACGCAAAACTATTTTGAGGGAACGCAAAACTCGCTGCGAGGGAACGCAAAACTATTTTGAGGGAACGCAAAACTATTTTGAGGGAACACAAAACTCGCTGAAAGGGAACGCAAAACTATTTTGAGGGAGCGCAAAACTCGCTGGGAGGGAGCGCAAAACTCGCTGGGAGGGAACGCAAAACTATTTTGAGGGAACGCAAAACTATTTTGAGGGAACGCAAAACTCGCTGGAAGGGAACGCAAAACTATTTTGAGGGAACGCAAAACTCGCTGCGAGGGAACGCAAAACTATTTTGAGGGAACGCAAAACTATTTTGAGGGAACACAAAACTCGCTGAAAGGGAACTCAAAACTATTTTGAGGGAGCGCAAAACTCGCTGGGAGGGAGCGCAAAACTCGCTGGGAGGGAGCGCAAAACTCGCTGGGAGGGAACGCAAAACTCGCTGCGAGGGAACGCAAAACTATTTTGAGGGAACGCAAAACTCGCTGGGAGGGAACGCAAAACTCGCTGGGAGGGAACGCAAAACTCGCTGGGAGGGAACGCAAAACTCTCTGGGAGGGAACGCAAAACTCGCTGGGAGGGAACGCAAAACTATTTTGAGGGAACGCAAAACTCGCTGGAAGGGAACGCAAAACTATTTTGAGGGAGCGCAAAACTCGCTGGGAGGGAGCGCAAAACTCGCTGGGAGGGAGCGCAAAACTCGCTGGGAGGGAACGCAAAACTCGCTGCGAGGGAACGCAAAACTCTCTGGGAGGGAACGCAAAACTTACCTGAGGGCAAAACATTTTTTTTTTGTTTTTTTTTTTTATCCCGCCCTGTTCTCTAAGGGAGGACATTCTACGGAGTAGAATAAGTATAAGTATTATAAGTATTATACGGAGTGTAGAATATGGTCAGAGCAGGAAAACAAAATCAATATGTTTGTAGAACAGTGCCGCCTACTGTAAGGGGTAATTTAGTTTTTGAATTTATTCATTGCGGTCTTGGTGTGAATAGAACTTTTGACAGTTGTTCTGGCAAATTTATCACTAATTTGGCGTGAATAGGCCTTTAGTGTGCCATTATTGTCCAGAGTGGACCCTTTTAACAGACTGTTGCGTGTGTTATTTAGCAGTGTAAAAATAGTCATGGTATTTGTTTTTACCCTCTGTACCTGTATGCGGTCTCAGAGGGGATAGAAACAAGTCACATTCACCACTTATGAGAAAAAGCTTATATGCCCTTGAAAAGCATGTTCCACCCACTCCAGATGTTGTGTTGGCTGCAGGGTGGTATCGCCCATCAGGGGGCTTGCACATGCCCAGGCACAGTAGGTCTCTCGACAGTGCCAAAGCTTACTGCCACACTGTCTTATGTCCATGTGTCCTCTACATGGAAAGCAATGTATGAAGAGCTTTTTGGAAAACCACTTTCACTCCAGCCAAACAAACTGAAATTTGACGTAAAACCATGTTTTTAATTATTCAGTTTTTTTCCCCGTCTCTGCAGGCAGTATGACTTGAGAGAGAGCGGCAAGCGCTCTGAGGTGTTAATTGACCTGACAGAGTTTTGCGGGCAGCTTGTCGAAGCCAAATGTCTCGCTATCAACCCATGTGACAACAACTACATGGCTGTGGGAGCCAATGGGCCCTTTGTTCGGCTTTATGACATTAGAATGATCCACAATCACAGGTGAGTTTATTAGAATAAAGAAATGTTGCTCCTACTCGTGTTGTTCCAAACCGGTATGTCTTCTGTGAAACACAAAATTAAATGAGAAACCAAATGTCCGAGCTGCTCTTGCATACAATGAAAGTGATTGTGATTCATACTACCAAGCTCCAAAAAGAACAAAAAAACCATTTTAGCTCTGAAGGTGTTTTGAAAGATTTTCTGTTTCAATTACATTTTTGGCCAAATTTAAGGCTTATAACTCGTCAAGCAGGGTCGAGTGTTTCTTTTCACATTTAATGATATAGATTATCATTCATTCTGATACTCTCAGCCTAAGAAACTGCTGAAAAAACAATTTAGCCAAAAATGTACTTTTCTTTTTCTTATTTTACATGAATAATGCGGCTCCGAAAAGCTTTTGTTTTGTTCCCGATCATGTCAACTGTATCTAAGAAAAAATTTGTGTTGATACGACAAAGCGATCAAAAGTTACAACATTACAAATATAATTGATCCTAGTGTCCAAAAACATCTCCAAACAAATAAAAGATAATAATTGTACATAAGAACTAATTACACATGCAAACACAACAATGACTAAAGGTTTGCATAGCATGCAGACATGATTTTAGTCATGAGATTTCACAGAATGAGTTTTATTCTGTGTTATTTGAGTCATCATTGAGTCTGTGTCATGTATTTGGCACCATCTCCTGGTGGTCATATGTAACATTGTGCTTCATGTGGATTATCTAATGATCTATACATCTGATTATCTTGTGTGTGGACTCGTTTGAAAGATAATCATCTCATTCAGTTTCATTCTGTGTCATTTGAGTCATCATTGAGTCTGTGTCATGTATTTGGCACCATCTCCTGGTGGTCATATGTAACATTGTGCTTCATGTGGATTATCTAATGATCTATACATCTGATTATCGTGTGTATGGACTCGTTTGAAAGATAATCACAGACTCTAAATAATTATATGTGATATTTTATGTTCCGTTATCTTTCATGAAGATAAAAAGCACAAACGCGGCACATAAGCAACACCAACATAATTGTCAGGTGTCTACGTAAATAATAAAAATAAGAAAAAAAATGTGACTGACTTTATTGTATTTTTTTTTGGTGATTTTTGAGCAGTTTCTAACCGTGCGTTCATACCAGAGGCGGCGAGAAGCGGCGCGGCGAGTCTTGGGCGGTGTGGGCGTCAGTTAAAGTTCAACTGCGGGCAATATTATGTTAATGACGCGGTTCGGCGGCAACCTATTGGAATATAGCAGTGCTCCGCTCTAGTGAAGTCTACAGAACACAACCGTGTAAACTTTGGTTCCCACCAAACAATAGTTCCGAAGACAAAATGGAGGAGAAACTCGTTATTGCCGTGGCGGGTTTCCCGTAATATTTGATCTGTCCCGTTTGCTTACAGGGATGTAAATAAAATAAAATAACGATGTGTGGACAAAAGTGTCTGAAATTGTTGAAGTGGATATTATAGTTTATATAATAATATATTACAATATTTCATGAGGATATTCGCTACTTGTGATATGTCGACAATAAAGATACCGGGCGACATGTTTGGATGTTTTGTGGCCCCTTTAAATATAGTTCTCAAAACCAAGCACTCAACGAACATTGCCACCTATTTCAAATACATCAGAGCGTCCACGAATCTTCAATAGCGTTGTTGGCAGGGCAGCCAGAGCGAATTTTGACGCTTGCGCCGCCTCTGGTGTGAACGCACTGTTAGCATGAGCGTCTTATAAATTTGTTTGAAAGATAATCACAGACTCTAAATAATGAGATGTGATGTTTGATGTTCTGTTTATATTTCATGAAGTTATAAGAGAAAATATAAGCAACACCAACATAATTGTCAAAGACATATAATTAGCTATTACTCGCTATTTGTTTGTCTGTGAGTAAAACAAATAGGCTGGTTGTAGGGGGGTCTGTATTGTCCTTTTTTGGAGCTTGGCAATACATATTACCATCCACTTTCATTGTATGGAAAAGAGCAAGTTTGGAATTCTGCTAAACATCTCCTTTTGTGCTTCACGGAAGAAAATCATTCAGGTTTACAGGAGAAGTGTTGTTTTATATATATATTGTTATTTTCAGGGCTGTTTTCTCTGTTTCTTCTTGTAGGAAGTCTCTAAGTCAGACTTCATCATCCGGAGTTCATACGTTGTGTGATAAGCGGAATTCGATTCCGGACGGGGCAGGACAGTACTATGTGGCAGGTCTGTAGTCAGCCGTGCTGCTCGAGTCCTGCATGGAACGTTTTATGTTTTGTCGCTCTCTCTCTTATCTGCTTTTACAGACATGTATTTCTCTGTTCGCAGGTCATTTACCTGTCAAACTTCCTGACTATAATAACAGATTGAGAGTTCTGGTGGCAACTTATGTGACCTTCAGTCCTGACGGTACGGAGCTACTGGTTAACATGGGTGGAGAACAGGTGATCAACTCGAATAATGATTGTTTTGTAATGATCGTACAATGCTGAAGATGTCATTTTAAAGGATGACTGAATGACTGTCTGTTGCAGATAAACATTCATGCAATGTTGTTTCCTTTTCAGGTTTATTTATTCGATTTGACGTTCAAACAAAGACCTTACACATTTCTGCTGCCCAAAAAGTGCCACTCATCATCAGGTAAGAAGCAAATATTAATATTGAAAAATGTGTCATTCAGGAATATTAAGTCTTGTAGTTAATTACTGGCATCATGTTGCACTGTTGTGGTCTTGGTTAATGTTTGTTTATGGTGCGCTTCTCTTGGCAGAGGTACAGAATGGCAAAACCACCAACGGATTGTCTAATGGAATTCACCTTCCTGCCAGTCGCCTCCGACTGACTCACGGCAAACTTTGCAGGTATCCAGGGTAGGGACGGACATGAGTACTCGAGGACTCAGAAGTGACAGCAATGATATTTGTGTCTTCATGAGTTATGCTAACTGTTGCTGTGTGTGTGTGTGTGTGTGTGTGTGTGTGTGTCTCTCAGTGGAACAGGTGATCTTCCTCCTTACCTGGAGAGAATCAAGCAGCAGGCGAATGATGCGTTCGCTCGGCAGCAGTGGACTCAAGCCATACAGCTGTACAGTCTGGGCATCCATGAGGACGGCCAAAACGCCATGCTGTACGGGAACCGCGCCGCCGCCTACATGAAGCGCAAATGGTATGTTAATGCTTTTGAGACAAACTGTCTTCAAAGAAACTCAATGATGACTCAAATGACACAGAATGAAACTCATTCTGTGAAATCTCATGACTAAAATCATGTCTGCATGCTATGCAAACCTTTAGTCATTGTTGTGTTGCTTACATGCCGCATTTTCACTTATAACTTCACAAAATATTAACGGAACATAAATTCTCACATATCATTATTTAGAGTCTGTGATTATCTTTCAATCGAGTCCACACACAAGATAATCAGATGTATAGATCATTAGATAATCCACATGAAGCACAATGTTACATATGACCACCAGGAGATGGCACCAAATACATGACACAGACTCAATGATGACTCAAATGACACAGAATGAAACTGAATGAGATGATTATCTTTCAAACGAGTCCACACACAAGATAATCAGATGTATAGATCATTAGATAATCCACATGAAGCACAATGTTACATATGACCACCAGGAGATGGCGCCAAATACATGACACAGACTCAATGATGACTCAAATGACACAGAATGAAACTGAATGAGATGATTATCTTTCAATCGAGTCCACACACAAGATAATCAGATGTATAGATCATTAGATAATCCACATGAAGCACAATGTTACATATGACCACCAGGAGATGGTGCCAAACACACGACACAGACTCAATGATGACTCAAATGACACAGAATGAAACTCAATTAAGCGAGATGCAACGCAACAAATAAGAGTACGCAGGTGTCTCGAGGCGCTTTTTTAAAAAGTTTGTTTTATAACTTGGCATGGCATCTTAAAAATGTTGCGTTCCTGCGTGAGATGCTAAAAAACAGCGAATTGGAGCACAGGCACCTGGTTATGATCGTTAACGGAAACTAGTTTCGTTAACTAAAATAAATATAAAAATGTGTTTTCTAAAAAATTAAAACTGAAGTTATAAATGTGTGCTACAATAAGAACGAAACTAAATAGAAACATAGAGAAAATTAGTAGTTTTATTGGAATAATGTCCCAAAATCCACATATGTGGACATCATGTTTATCAGTGCGCTGATGCACGAAAAATGTATGTATTTTTTAAAGCGGCACATCAAATGAAACTAGAGACTCTCCTCTTTACAGCCATACAGATTTCAGTGACAAAACTTAAAGAGATTTCTTAACAGGGGCACTTATGTTGGCACTGCGCCCGTAGGAGCGCTTCACGGAAATCAACATCATGTTGTCGTGTCACGTGACTCGGTGCGGCAGAAGTTTAACCCTTAAATGACCATCTAGAGTCTTATAAACAGTATTCAGTCAGTTTAAATTAAATTATGCGTTGCATATAGTGGAGCTAAAATACAACATCCACGCATGTGGACGTGGGGGTCGCACGTAGCCGTTTTGAAAACATTTTGTGAAATTTTCAAAACTATAATAACATTGCAAATACATCCGTCTTCCGCATGTTTACTGTACATGGGTTAACAATAAAATACAAATAAAACGGTTTTGGTGAACAGCCCCTAATGATGTGAAATACATCTTATAAATGTTTAGTTTAGGCTCAAGGTTCTGATTGGACAAGCTTATGTTCAAAGCAGTCTAGTGGCTTGTTGTTTTATTATTTGAATGTATGTTGTGTTTATGTGGTTTGACTCCTTGTCTCTGCAGGGACGGCGATCACTATGACGCGCTGCGAGACTGTCTCAAGGCCCTGTCACTCAACCCCAGTCATCTGAAAGCACACTTCCGTTTAGCGCGCTGTCTATTCGAACTCAAATACATCGTGGAGGCGCTGGAGTGTCTAGACGACTTCAAAGGGAAGTTTCCGGATCAAGCGCAAAGCAATGCGTGTGACGCGCTGGACAAGGACATTAAAGCAGCGCTCTTCTCAAAAACAGACTCTTGTACGTTCTTTACAAACACTTGATTCTTGACTGGTGCTTCAGCAGAAAGTGATTTAGCAGCCAAACACATGAAGCAAACATGTATTTACCATTTAACATAAACAACAAAGGAAAAGGGAAGTGTTTCTCCTCCCTTTTGAAAGCTAAGTCTATTTAGTTTGCTAATCTAACTATAAACGATTATATGGTCAGTTGCATTTTATTGTGTGCATTAAGCGTTGTTTTCCCTGCCGTTCGTGGCCTGATCAGAACTGTGGTTTATTTTTGGGTCGTGACGCACCAGTTGAGAAGCACTGCTTTACAATAACTCTTGTATTTAGCTTGAATGCATGTGAATAATCAAACCTGTCGTTATTATCCATTTATCTGATGCAGCTGAAGATAAAAAGGGGAACAGCTCGATCCGCTTCCATAACTTCAGCCGGAAAGAGTCGATCCCTGAAGATGAGATCGTCCTGAGAGAGAGAAGCCTGGATTATAAACATCGCTACTGTGGTCACTGCAACACCACCACTGACATCAAGGAAGCCAACTTTTTTGGAAGGTCAGTCTGCTCTTCTTATAGTGGATTGATTAAGACTTATACTGTTACTGATTCTGAACTACTTCTAGATCTGTCTGTCTGTCTGTGACATTCTGTCTGTCAGTCTGCCTGTCTGTTTGTGTGTCTGTCTGTCAATCTGTCTTTCTGTGTCAATCTGTCTTTCTGTATCTGTCTGTCTGTTTGTTTGTATGTCTGTCTTGTGTCTGTCTTTTTTTCTGTCAATCTGTCTTTCTGTATGTGTGTCTGTCTGTTGGTATGTGGTGTCTGTCTATTTATCTGTCGCTCTTTCTATTTGTGTCTGTCTGTCTTTCTGTTTGTGTTTATGTTTGTCTGTGTGTCTGTCAATCTGTCTGTGTGTCTATCTGTCTGTTGGTATGCGTGTCTGTCTGTTAATCTGTCAGTCTTTCTATTTATAGCTGTCTGTCTGTCAATCTGCCTGTCTGTCTTTCTGTTAGTGTGTCAATCTGTCTTTCTGTATATGTGTATGTTGGTATGCTTGCATGTCTGTCTGTTAATCTGTCGCTCTTTTTGTTTGTTTGTTTGTGTGTGTGTGTCTGTCTGTCTGTCAGTCTATCTATCTAGCAATCTGTGTATCTGTCTACCTTTGCATCAATCTCTCTATCAATCTCTCTATCAATCTGTCTGTCAATCTGTCTCACTGTGTCTGTCAGTATATCTGTCTGTTGGTATGCATGTCTGTCTGTTAATCTGTCTCACTGTGTCTGTCAGTATATCTGTCTGTCTGTCTGTCTAACTTCAACTGTCATAGCAACCACCAAAACACACTAGTAACTCTGTATCATTTACCCAGAATACACCAGCAGTTGCAATACAATGTGTGTAATTTTGTCAGTATTTGCTCTCCACAGTAAAAGTCAGTACATAGTGAGCGGCTCTGACGACGGCTCATTTTTCATCTGGGAGAAAGAGACGACAAACCTGGTGCGGATCTTACAGGGAGACGAGTCTATAGTGAACTGCCTACAGCCGCATCCCAGTTTCTGTTTCCTGGCAACCAGCGGCATCGATCCAGTGGTGCGACTGTGGAGCCCCAGACCAGAGGTATGAAAGCAGTCGACCAGCACATCTCTGCCATGTGTCATTGGTTTTGTGGGAATGTAGAGCCTCCTGCGGGGTGGCATAATGAATGTTCACAATATATCGGGAGTGGTTAAGTTGGTATAAATTGAAGCATCATTCTGTACATCCCAGTGATTTGAATGTGTTTTGATCCAGTCGGAAAGCGAGAATTGCCGTGTGGTGGAGGACATGGATGGAGCAGCGCAGGCCAACCAACGGCGCATGAACGCCGACCCGCTGGAGGTGATGCTGTTGAACATGGGCTACCGCATCACGGGTCTGAACAGCAGAGGAGACGAGGGCTCTGATGAAGAGGACAGCTCAGATGGCCAGGTGCAATGCCGATCCAGCTAGAAGGACACCGTCTTCCATCACGCACCCATCCCGGTGGAGAAGAGGGGAAAGCATCTTACATACTTACTCTTCAATTTCAGTTTGTGAACATTAATTTTGTCGCTTGCACTCTATGCACTGGCCGCATGGACAGTAGATGTTTGGAGAGGAGGAGGCCCATGACGAGGATGAGGTGCGCTTCAAATGCCCCTCCCTAAACCGAAGTTAATTCAAAGCATTTACAGATCAATGTCTGCAAAAACATAGCGCGCTACAGTCAGGTTAAAGCTTGTTTCCAAAGTTGCAAAGCGCTCTGTTTTCTTTCTAATACAGGGCTTGCTGCTGGACGCTGTCGGCCACGATATTTCGTTCTCATTTTCTTTCTTTTCCGAATGGACTTGATAATCGTTATGAGCGTCAGAGGACAGTCAAGTGTGTTATCGTTCAATAAAGTATGTTTGTACGACTGCGGCACTTTCATTTGGAATATATTCTGGAAAAATAAACAGTGTTTGTGTTCGATCTAGACTTGCATTTTGAATGTTTGTGGATCCGCTGGTTCGCTGGGACTGAAGATGTTTTGTTGTTAATGTTTATTGTAATGTTGTGAAACATTGGAATTGTATGTTTTTACGTTTTTTCTTCACTAGCAGATGGAAGGCCGACCGTTGCTTTTTATCTTCATAGATAAACCTGAGAAGAGATTATTAAACATTATACAGGAATAAACAAACACATAAAGACAGACTCTACACAAAGATTTTAACGCACATGCTGACTTTTGCTGTATTGCATTTTTATGCACATAAAATATGGCCTATATAGTAAACATCAATAAATAAAGATCATATTTTTGCATAGCAAACATATCTAATGTAATTAAGACCACTAGGGCCTTAATATATCATCGGAAACCTTTGTAATAGCGGTGTGTTAGCGATTTACAAGATGGCGAGTCCAAACTTGCCGAAATGACTTCATATAAATGGTCTTTAACACGACACCATACAGATTATTTTGGGATATGTGTGCTTTTGTTTCTTCATGTTGTTTCTTTTTTTCTTGAGATTTCGGTACATCCACATCCATCCAATTCCATCCAAATCCATCCATCCAATTCCATCCATCCAATTCCATACATTTCCATCCAATTCCATTCATTTCCATCCATCCAAATCCATCCATCCAATTCCATACATTTCCATCCAAATCCATCCATCCAATTCCATCCATCCAATTCCATACATTTCCATCCAATTCCATCCATTTCCATCCATCCAAATCCATCCATCCAATTCCATACATTTCCATCCAAATCCATCCATCCAATTCCATCCATCCAATTCCATACATTTCCATCCAATTCCATCCATTTCCATCCATCCAAATCCATCCATCCAATTCCATCCATTTCCATCCATCCAAATCCATCCATCCAATTCCATACATTTCCATCCAAATCCATCCATCCAATTCCATCCATCCAATTCCATACATTTCCATCCAATTCCATCCAAATCCATCCATCCAATTCCATACATTTCCATCCAAATCCATCCATCCAATTCCATCCATCCAATTCCATACATTTCCATCCATCCAAATCCATCCATCCAATTCCATACATTTCCATCCATTTCCATCCATCCAAATCCATCCATCCAATTCCATCCATCCAATTCCATACATTTCCATCCAATTCCATCCATCCAATTCCATACCCATCCATCCATCCATCCATCCAATTCCATACCCATCCATCCATCCATCCATCCAAATCCATCCATCCAATTCCATCCATCCAATTCCATACATTTCCATCCATCCAAATCCATCCATCCAAATCCATCCATCCAATTCCATACATTTCCATCCAATTCCATCCATCCATCCAAATCCATCCATCCAATTCCATCCATCCAATTCCATACATTTCCATCCAATTCCATCCATCCAAATCCATCCATCCAATTCCATCCATCCAATTCCATACATTTCCATCCATCCATCCAATTCCATACATTTCCATCCATCCAAATCCATCCATCCAATTCCATACATTTCCATCCAATTCCATCCATTTCCATCCATCCAAATCCATCCATCCAATTCCATCCATCCAATTCCATACATTTCCATACATTTCCATCCATCCATCCATCCATCTATCTTTTGGCCTCTATACATGCTACGACCATGCTCTACATCTTATCAGACTTTCATGAGAGTGCTAATTCTAATCGCAATTTTCGTGCCAGTGGTCATTGGTGGGAGTGTTAGTGCTAACTGTGGGTATATTATTGGTAATTAAGTGGCGTTTATATTTATAGTTGTGTTTATGATATAATGTGTATTGGTATTTTCCCACCTGTTCTCGTAGAGTGATTTTTAAGTCGATGCAAAAGCAGGCGGTGGAAGAAGTTGGACAACTGGTAGAGCAGTGGTTCTCAACTGGTTTTGCTTCAGGACCAGATTTTACATTGGAAATCAAGTGGTGACACGCCATAGTAAAAACATAACGTATTTAATGTATCCTGGGTCGCATTTCCTTTTTATGTCGCATAGTTTTGTTCATGGTTTTCAAGTACAAGGACATGCATCAAGGGACATTATTTTTGTTGTTGACGTCAACAACAAAATCTACAGGAGGTTTTCTCTCCCTCCTTTAACATTTGAAGAGCATATTTACTTATATGTGCCCATTATTATCCCGTTCATTTCCTAATTACAAACTTCATTCAAACAGAACATCCATATTACACAGAGGAAAGGTTCCTCGTTTCGATGGTTAGGTCAAATGGGTAGGTAGTCTTAAATAATAGTAATAATAAAACAAATTATAGTATTTATGAGAAAATAAATACTAGCTGAAACACGTCTTGAAACTTTAACTACGGCTTCCACTGTTGATATAAAATGAGGTCGATTAGTTTCTACCTTTAGATTATTTCATATGAAACTATTAACCTTTTGTCAAAATATAACCGTTACTTTTACTCATGTAAAATCCTGAAACAATTTTGCAAAGGTGATGATGTATAATGAAAATAAATTGCGCATAACACAGTGTTGCTCTTTTCCTCCTCAGTGCTGTTTGGCATGTCAGGGCTGCTACTGTTGGAGAGGTTTGACTTGACTTCCTCCCTAGAATTGAAATTGGTCACATCAGTTTTGAGGTCTGCGCTCCGCAATATTGAGGGAAGCCCGGTGGTTGCACGCGCATGTCAGAGAGCAGAGTATATCATGATCGTGAGCTGGTTCCGTTACACTCGTGCGAAAGTGCAGATGAGAAGCCTTTAGCTGATTGCGAGATTATCATTAAATCTGCCTCATCTGTCCTTAAATAGTCGATCACTTGGGCGGCTGCCGAAATATCTTCAATGGGAGAACCATGGCATTGTCCTTTTCCTGCTGTCCGCGACCAAGTCCGAATAGACCTGTGACCCACTTTTGGGTCACGACCCATCAGTTGAGAAACAGTGTGGTAGAGCATGGCGCTAGCAACGCCAAGATCATGGGTTCGATTTCCAGAGAACACACAACTGATCAAATGTATGTGCGCTGTAAGTTGCTTTGGATAAAAGCGTCACCAAATGCATAAATGTATGATTTGTTTGACCAGTTTGTTATTTTGATTATATTTTATTTAGTTTCCATTCTTCTAATTCATTGCGTGCGTATCGTTGCGTGCGTATCGATGCGTGCGTATCGTTGCGTGCGTATCGTTGCGTGCGTATCGTTGCGTGCGTGCGTATCGTTGCGTGCGTATCGATGCGTGCGTATCGATGCGTGCGTATCGATGCGTGCGTGCGTATCGATGCGTGCGTATCGATGCGTGCGTATCGATGCGTGCGTGCGTATCGATGCGTGCGTATCGATGCGTGCGTGCGTATCGATGCGTGCGTATCGATGCGTGCGTGCGTATCGATGCGTGCGTATCGATGCGTGCGTGCGTATCGATGCGTGCGTATCGATGCGTGCGTGCGTATCGATGCGTGCGTATCGATGCGTGCGTATCGATGCGTGCGTGCGTATCGATGCGTGCGTGCGTATCGATGCGTGCGTGCGTATCGATGCGTGCGTATCGATGCGTGCGTATCGATGCGTGCGTGCGTATCGATGCGTGCGTATCGATGCGTGCGTATCGATGCGTGCGTGCGTATCGATGCGTGCGTATCGATGCGTGCGTGCGTATCGATGCGTGCGTGCGTATCGATGCGTGCGTATCGATGCGTGCGTGCGTATCGATGCGTGCGTATCGATGCGTGCGTGCGTATCGTTGCGTGCGTGCGTATCGTTGCGTGCGTATCGATGCGTGCGTGCGTATCGTTGCGTGCGTATCGATGCGTGCGTGCGTATCGTTGCGTGCGTATTGTTGCGTGTGTATCGTTGAGTGCGTATTGTTGCGTGCGTATCGTTGGTGCTAGATCATGCACCCACTGACTTTGCGTTTATGACTTGAGCCCCACTCACACCGCGGGCGGCTTGTCGCTAGACTTTGCGATCTGTGTCCCTGGTGGGTGTTCCTACATTCTAACATTATTGGTGGACTGCACAGCTGACCATAGTAGTGTTTGAAAGGCTGTTTACAGAGGATACTGCCGATAAAACTAAGATATACTAAAGTGACAAGTAACAGGTGTTGGGTAAGTTACTCAAAAATAGTAATCCACTACAAATGACTTAATTACTTCTCTAAAGTTATAACCAGATTACTTGACTTATTACTTCTTTGGACAAGTAATCACATTACTTTTTAAAACACTTTCCTCTCAACAAATTCAAAATAATGTCTCTTTTTCCTTGTTGTACATAAGTCATACACTCGACACCTCACATTACTCATTATAGACCTCACTCATTACAGGTCTTTAATTCATGCATTAAGAAATTTACATAAATAATATTATTTCAAAAACGTGTAATGCTAATAATGTACTTAAAAGTAATTTGATGAATTAAAAGCCAGTAAATGTAGTCTGATTACAAGAATTCAAAATGTAATGTTTTACACTACTTTTGCCATAAATGTAATTAGATTACAGTAACTAATTGGACGGATGACGTATGCTCCTCAGTCTTCACTCTCACTGGTAGTCGCTCGCGAATGTCGCACATCATTTGCATAAAGTTGAAAATTATTCAACTTGTCTTGTCGCCAATGGTCGCGACAGGTCATGTTGCCGGAAGTCACTGTGGTCTCATTGAAAATTAATGGGATGGTGTCGCTGTCGCGTGCGGTGTGAACGAGGCTTTAAGGCAATGCGTTGTGCATAAAGCTTGCGCTCTTAAAATAAGCCCCTTTCTGTTGTTGTACTATTTTAAAGTGTGCTGAGTGACTCCAGTCAGGTCTCCTAAGCAACCACATTAGCCCGGTTGCTAGGGAGGGTAGAGTCACATGGGGTAACCTCCTCGTGGTGGTGATTAGTGGTTCTCTCAATGGGGCGTGTGGTGAGTGACTCCAGTCAGGTCTCCTAAGCAACCAAATTGGCCCGGTTGCTAGGGAGGGTAGAGTCACATGGGGTAACCTCCTCGTGGTGGTGATTAGTGGTTCTCTCAATGGGGCGTGTGGTGAGTTGTGTGTGGATCGTGGAGAGTAGCATGAGTCTCCACATGCTGTGAGTCTCCGCGGTGTCATGCACAACGAGTCACGTGATCAGATGCGCCGATTGACTTGTCCTCTGCCACTAAGTAAAGCGGAAATGAAAGGATTCATTAAAGAGACAGTAAAAAGGTGGCAAGAAATGTGGACCCATAAGAGAAAGGGAAGACATCTATATGGAATTAAAAAAGAGGTAGGAAATGAGAGAGTAGTTTGTGGCAAAAGAAGGGATGACACAGTAAATTCACGACTCACGCTGCATTGAACCAGTCACTATTTAAGATAGGAAGGCGTAACAATGGACTGTGCAATCCTCCATTTCAGTGGGTGGCGGAAATGCACCTAAGCTGATTTACCAACCGCCAAAAAATCCGAAGAAGACTCGTTGGCGCCCGTGACGCAACCATGACGTCACCGCTGACCGACTGTGATGGCGGATGTCAGTGAAATAGACACGATGAAAAGTAAACATTTCCAGGGAAGTTTCGAGAAAATCGACAAAGAAATGAGCCGCTATCCGTTCTGTATCGTGTGGACACCTATTCCAGTGCTGTCGTGAGTTGCGGTCTAATATTACATAAATATATAATACATTACTGATGAAGATGATGTTAGCCTGTGTGCTAACAGCTGATGACATGACCAAATATGACAGAAAACAACAATATACGCGATTTGGTGTAAAAACTAGGATATTATTAAACCCTTGTGCGACTTTAGAGACATTTTTGTCTTTTTCCATTTCTATTTATTCGATCATTCTGGCTGTTAATGCCAACGGCATACATTTTGCTAAATTCGTGAATTTTTGGGGGGAATTTTAATTTCAGTTCCTGTAATACATCTATAATACACTGTAACACACTGTGTACACAAAATAGTCACACTCGGGAGCTTCAGGACAGAAATAACCTCATTGAAACCCATTAAAACTGCAATAATTAATCCTGTGCCATTAAAGCATAAAATCATGAATTATATGAAATTATACTTTCATTCTGGAGCCCTGCATTCAAAATGTACATTTTTAACATTTTCCACCTGATGGCACAAGTTTTCTCATGTTTAGCCTATGGAGCAAATACAAGCTTTTCCACTATTCTCTGGTTGCAAAAAAAATAATAATAATTCCCCTTTGCATTTAAGATATATGAAAAAAATATCTACAGTGGAATTATGTAAATAAACTGGCATTTTAATTTATGCACATTTCAGTGGAGTTTTGATCTGGTTTCACTCGTGTGTATGTTGTTATGGTAATTAATCATTTAAAAAAATGAGCATCTAATGTTGAATTATTGTTTGGTGTTTTCAGGTGGTTTCTGCCGTTCATTGGCCACATGGGCATCTGTACTTCCACCGGTGTGATCAGAGATTTTGCCGGGCCGTACTTTGTATCAGTGAGTGTATATGTGATTATTGAGCTTTAACTGTATATTTAGCCTTTATTCACTGACTATTTTTATTCATGTCTCATGTAGGAGGACAACATGGCTTTTGGAAAACCAACAAAGTGAGTTATTATCATTTGCACAATACAAGACACAAAGATTGTTATAAATTGAGTATTACTGGTTTAATGTCTTATGTGTGTGTGTGGTTTCAGATACTGGAAGCTGGATAAGAATAAAGTTTACGGTGGTGGAGTGAACGCCTGGGACACAGCTGTACATGAGGCATCTGAAGAATACAAAACCAGAATGGTACATTTATATTCGATGATTTAATAACATTTTATTTGTATATGTATTTTATTTATTTAGAGAGGTTTTAGACACAGTATAACCAGCATATATTATGTAATAAATAGATATGTATAGTCAAAAATAATATAAATGTGTAAAGTTCGTCTGTAGCAAGAGATTTCCGTCATCTTTTTCCACACTGACATCTTAGTAACAATTTATGCGTCAACATCAAAACTGATGCAGATGAATCAGATATTGATCAAACGGATCCGATTTCATCCCTTGCAAATTTATAGTGAACAAAACCAAACGTATCTGAATTATTTGATTTAATTCATTTAAATACCTCTCTTAGAAATAACATCATCTGAAATAGTGTTTTTTAACTGTTTTTGAACTGACATGATTCTATCCCTTCTTTTGTGATGTCATTACCACGTTACAGCACAATCTGTGTTGTGATAACTGTCACTCTCACGTCGCCATGGCTCTGAATCTCATGTGCTACAACAACCGCTCGTCGTGGAACATGGTCAACCTCTGTGTACTTTCCTTTATACACAGCAAACATGTCAGGTGAGTCCGTTTACTCCATATAACGGTAATACAAGAATAAAGGAGGGAATTGCACACTAAATGAACACTGAGAGATTTCATCATTTGCGTACATAATGAGGCGGCTCTGTATAGATATAAACTGTCTGTAGATGTTTGTTCTGCCTCAAACTCTCTCTAGCAAAAGATTTTCTCCTAATATCTGTTGAGTGTCTGTAGCCCTGTCCTGGTGTATTGAGCAGAGGCATAGCAACCATTATATCAGAAATTACTCAATTTGGCCCAAAATTACCCAAAAAAACTGTCATTTTTAAAGCTCTGATGTTTTTTGTGGTGTTCATGAATGTAATATAATGGTGATTGAGAGATAAACCTCAAAAGTCTGTTGTATCATATTTGATACGTGGATTTCAATAAAATAATATACAAAATTTTAGCCAAGCACAAGTTGCTTATTCAGCAAATACTCATTTTAAAATATCAGTAACAATATAATCATTATTGTCACCTCTATTAAAATAAGCTGTCGTTTATTCCAACATAAGAGTCACTTTTAATTTTAAATAAATCGATATAAACATTGAAACCACTTTCTCCACATATAACCACTAGATGGCGGCATAAACATGTGGCACGTATATACTATAGGTTGTTTGACTCGTCAGTTTGAACTGAGAGTGAAACAGGAGATGTCAAACATAGTGTATCATATTTAATACAAACGTTGTTATAGGGTTAAGAAACCATTTACTTGCTGGTTGCACCACATGACATTTTAAAAGTCATTTAAAAATGATAGTTTTTTTTTTAATTCATGAAACCAAACTGGACAAAGATAGTACATTTCTACGAATCTCAGTTGCCTCCGCGTCTGAGACTGTCAATCCGCGCATCTTATCATGTGACTCGTTGAGTGCGTTGCCACGGAGATGTAGCGCGTGTGGAGGCTTCACGCTATTCTCCGCGGCATCCACACACAACTCACCACACGCCCCACCGAGAGCGAGAACCACATTATAGTGACCACGAGGAGGTTACCCCATGTGACTCCACCCTCCCTAGCAACCGGTCCAATTTGGTTGCTAAGGAGACCTGACTGGAGTCACTCAGCACATGCTGGATTCAAACTAGCGAACTCCAGGTGTGACAGTCAGTGTCTTCACCACTGAACCCACACTGTGATCCTCACTTCTTTTGCGTTTCATGGAAAAAATAAAATAAAATCATTACAGGTTTGGGCGACACGAGGGTGAGTAAATGATGACAGAAGTATCATTACAGTGCCGTGTGTCTGAAATGTTGTTTATTACCATGATGCTAAACTCGATGGTGTTTGCTCCTCATCGTCTCACAGCTTTGTGGGGTTTCTGAAGACCTGGCTACCTTTCCTGATGATCTGTGGGATCATAGTCACCATTGCCCTCGCCGTCAACCTGCGATGACTGACATCACATGACAGCACCTCAGAGAATGTTGCGCGGCTGAACACGTGCCTCAGGACCAGTTTAAGCTACAAGAAGCAAATCAAATCGTGTTGCTGAAGCAGAACTTTAAATTACTTTTTAATGGCGCAGATTCAGACTGCACTGCGAATAGTCTCTCATTTGCATCTGACGACATCGACACATGAAGACTATCATTACATGGTAAATAAGTGGATTACAGGGATTTTTCATCACTGCTTAGAAACAAATAGTTTTGTATTTGTAATATCATATCAACTAATTCCTACCGACAAATGGTACTGAATGAAACAATGATTTCATGCGATTTCCTGTCAAAACTGTTGCAAGAAGTGACTTCACTACCTGATCTGGTTAATACAGAGAAATTATTATTTACTTATTTTTTGTTTGCCATTATTTCAGAGTTTGCATTTAATTAATTGTAAGTTAAACATAACTTGAAATGTCAAGTTTTGGGCTCATAACTCTTTATCTTTTCAATTGAGTAAAGTCAACTTATTAGGGTTTTTGTGCATCACATATTTAAACGTTGCAGGATGTTTACAGGTTTAGATTGTTTTGTTTTATGACAGTCTGTAAATATGGTTCAGTTTATGTCTGCATTTATACTCTTTGACCAAATAAAAAAGTATATCCATAATCTTTGTACTAATTTTTATACAGAGTATATATATATATATATATATATATATATATATTTGTTGTAAAAATGTATACGGTCTATACATCATCTTGGTTTATTCAATATTAACCTCATGTGAACCAACGTACAAATGCGTCCTATAACTGTCCTGACACCAGTGCAGACAGACAGTACACTGGAGGTTAAGTCATGCACTAAATAGGGAGCAAGGGAGCATCCTATATCTCTCTATGCAGTTAAGTGCGTTCACTCCTAAAATCTGATCAAAAGTTCAGTTTCAGGCTGCAGATGATGTTTGGATCAACATGTTTGACACACATGGGACGATGATCATCAGTACATAGATTCACCATTTATAATGGATCATTTTATTTGAACATGATTGACAGTGATTGGACGATGCTGGACATTACTTTCAATCTGAATTAATTATGCTAATGATGTAATGTTAAGACACTTCAGTCGATAGTGTGAAAGTCACTATTAGATCAAGTGTGTATGTGTGCTGGATCTTTTCTCAGGACTAACTCAGTGACTTTAAATCAACTGCTGTGTTGTGATGTTTAGTGGATGTCTGAAGTCGGTTCCCCTCAATCTCACACAGGTGTCCAAACAGAGGAAGCACAGGTGGAGTTCAGCACATTCACTGATCACATGACACACGGACTCAAACTCATCATAATGAAATACTGAAATGTTTTATTGATTGAGTATGCTTATGCATTTGGTAAAATAAATAATAATAATAATGCAATGACATTAAGATATTTTTAAAGTGTCACTTAAGTGTTTAAATACTTTTGGGGACCTCTAATACACTGCAAACGTGAATGCGTGACTAGAGACATTTACATTTATCCATTTGGCAGAAACTTTTATCCAAAGTGACTTACAGTGCACTTATTACAGGGACAACAGAGTTTTAACAGAATTAAAGTGCGTTTGTAAAATAAGTCTTTAAACCCTCTAAAAATAAACCCCATTGACTTGTATTGGAAGTGTCTCACACACACACACACACACACACACACACAGATTAAACCCCATTGACTTGCATTGTGAGTGTCTCACTGGAACACACACACACACACACACACACAGATTAAACCCCATTGACTTGCACTGTGAGTGTCTCACTGGAACACACACACACACACACACACACACACACAGATTAAACCCCATTGACTTGCACTGTGAGTGTCTCACTGGAACACATTTAAAGAAAAGGAGGAACGAGTCCAAATACATTTCTGTGCTGATCAACATTATAACACAAATGCTGTGGATTGAGATTAACTTGTATTGAACTTCGATTATTCTTTTAACAAACTGCATGAAATTATAGCATTTAAAACATGTGACAACTTGCCCCAGCCTGACATTTCTGCAAAAGACCCCGTCCCGAGGACACAGTTCAACCTGTTCAGTTCAAATCCAACTTCATTGTATCTCGTGGTTTTATTGGGTTCACCTGTTCACACAAAAGCTATGAGAACAAACATGTTCATTCACAGAATTATTCCAAAACAATAGACACTTACAAACTTACAAAACCTGTCTGTCTGTCTGAACTGTCTGTCTGCTCTATATGTCTGTCTGTCTGTCTGTCTGTCTATCTATCTCTCTAGTATCTATCTATCGTCTGTCTGTTTGTCTGTCTACCTTTCCTATTATCTGTCTGTCTGTCTATCTATCATCTGTCTGAACAGACAGACACAAACAGATGATAGATAGATAGATTGATAGACAGACAGATAGACAGACAGACAGATAGATAGATAGATAGACAGACAGATAAATAGATAGATAGATAGATAGATAGACAGACAGACAGACAGATAGACAGACAGATAGATAGATAGATAGATAGACAGACAGACAGACAGACAGATAGATAGATAGATAGATAGACAGACAGACAGACAGATAGATAGATAGATAGATAGACAGACAGACAGACAGACAGATAGATAGATAGATAGATAGATAGATAGATAGATAGATAGACAGACAGACAGATAAATAGATAGATAGATAGATAGACAGACAGACAGACAGACAGACAGACAGATAGATAGATAGATAGATAGATAGACAGACAGACAGATAGATAGATAGATAGATAGATAGATAGATAGATAGATAGATAGATAGATAGATAGACAGATAGATAGATAGACAGACAGACAGACAGACAGATAGACGGACGGATGGATGGATGGATGGATGGATATATAGATGGATGGATGGATATATAGATGGATATATGGATGGATGGATGGATATATGGATGGATATATGGATGGATGGATGGATGGATGATGGATGGATATATGGATGGATGGATGGATGGATATATGGATGGATGGATGGATGGATGGATGGATGGATATATAGATGGATATATGGATGGATATATGGATGGATGGATATATGGATGGATGGATGGATGATGGATGGATGGATGGATATATGGATGGATGATGGATATATGGATGATGGATGGATGGATATATGGATGGATGGATGGATATATGGATGGATGGATGGATGGATATATGGATGATGGATGGATGATGGATGATGGATGGATATATGGATGATGGATGGATGATGGATGGATGGATATATGGATGATGGATGGATGGATGGATGATGGATGGATGGATATATGGATGATGGATGGATGGATGGATGATGGATGGATGATGGATGATGGATGGATATATGGATGATGGATGGATGATGGATGGATGGATGGATGATGGATGGATGGATGATGGATGGATATATGGATGATGGATGGATGGATGGATAGATGATGGATGGATGATGGATGGATATATGGATGATGGATGGATGATGGATGGATATATGGATGATGGATGGATGGATGGATGATGGATGGATGGATGATGGATGGATATATGGATGGATGATGCAGCTGTGTCAAACTGGGGTTTGTGAGTGTGTATTAGGGGGTCTGTGGAAATTTCAGAAAAAAAAAAATTTAAAAACTGTTTAACAAATTTGACAATATTGCAATTTCAGTTTAACCAAAATGTTTTCCTTCATGTTTATACATTTAACATTACTCAGTTATTGGGTAGAAAAAGATGCGCTCACCGCACGATAATGTACGCAATATATTTCCCCGATCATTCGAGATGCGCCGATATGAACAGTTTTGGCCTAAACGATACCGATTTAAACAAACAGCTTTAAGCCGAGATGAATAATATGCCACTTACTCGCCTTATTTGTCATCAAATCACTGTTTTATTAACTACGCTTTAAGAATGCTTTTCAAAGCTATTTTACTATTTTAGTTGAACAATTTCCATTGAACATGGATCGGATTCCTTAAATTAAAAAAACTTTGTTTTTCCAGTCCTAAACGAAACTCACATTTCACATATTATGATAGAACAGCACAAATGTATATTTTGCATTTTCGACATGCTTTATTTATTTATTTATTTTGGTAGGTAGATCTTGATATTACACAGAACATTTATTATAATCTTAATGCAACACAATAAATGAATAAACATGATTCATTATAGTAAACCATTGTTTTATATACAGTATATATATATAAACTGATGGTTGATATCGGCGATGATTTTACTTTCGTGCATCCCTACAGATAATATTTGAATTATTTATTGCATTTATAATAGCATACTTCCATCTGACCTGAGTTTTCCTCTGGTCTTTAGATACACAAATACATGGCGACCTAAATAGATTTTAGGACGGGGACTTTCGCGAGGTGATTGTCATATTCGGGGGTCCTTGGCAATTAAAACGCTCAAAATGGCCAAATATCAATGATACTCAAATATCAATGAATCTATCAGTTTGCTTCATATAACGGTATGTAACTACATGAGACCGCTCTTGTCCAAAACCTAGTGTGCTGTCTCCGTCAGCAGCGTTTTAAGGCACCTGAGAAGGCAGCTGCCTGTGTAGGCTGTAGTCACCAAGGCAGCTCGTAGGAGTGCATATGTCAACTAATGACAGTAATTGGTCAACACCAGACAGCACTTCTTCATCTGTCTCTCTGCTTTTGGCAAACTAGTATTTTAGCATGTGTGAAGCTCACTGGGGGCATAAACACAAAAATAAAAATGTTTAAGACAATCTACAATCATGTTATTCATTCAAACCGCACAATGATGTAAAGCTCTATACAAATAAAATTCAGTTTAGAGAATTCTGAATTTAACCATCATAAACATGTTTTTTAATATTATTAAAATTGCATTGCATCACTTTTATGTAAATGGACTGAGAAGTGTGTAAACCCTGTTACTGATATTACTATTTAACTACGATAACACTATACAATCACATTTATATACTTGAGCATAGTGTTGAGTTTGTGCATGTGATTTTTGTTTTTGAGATAACCAAGCATGAATGACATTTATATAGCATGAAGTAAACATACATTTTATACATTTCATGTAATCCAATTTATTTATTATTTATCTGCAGCTCATATCAGCTGATGTCATTGAAAAATAATCTGATAATTTATATATATATATATATATATATATATATATATATATATATATATATATATATATATTATTGAATATTGAACATTGATGGAGTAAAATAAAAAAAAAATGTGTCTATAGTTTTAAGTAAAATGCAGTTTAAAAAAAAAAAAAAAAGGTGGTGCAAGTAGGTATAGCTGGAGACCTCCAAAATAGGGCGTGGCTACTCCAAACAGGGGCGTCACGGTTAATGTTATGGGAGGGGTTATAAAAGGAACTCACGCCCCTTTTTGGGAGCACTGTCTGCAACAATATCCTTCTCCTCACATGACCCCTAATGACATCATGTAGGAACTAGGACAACAGTTATGAGGACAAATTTGTTATCTGATGCAAATCATTTTGAAACAGCAAGATGATGCTTTTTTTTTTGAGTAAAAAAATTAGATGATGCTTAATCAAAATCATAATTTTTTTAACCACAAATACCATCCTTTCACTTATTGGCAGTTCAATCTTTTGATTTAATCACTTTGAGCAAAACTGAAAGTGGTAAATAAGTATTTTGTCTCAAAATAAATACATGCATATATTTGCAACATTTATAAAAACATTAAAAAATGAGATTAAATTGCCTCAAAATCAAAATCACATCTATAGACTTAAACACTGCATGTCCCCATAGCAAATGTCAATAATTGATTCTAGATCAAGAAAACCTGTTAAAAGTGTGTTGTTCAGTTTAAGCATGATGTTTTAGTTTTGGGATAATTATCAAGCATGAATGACATTTATAGTATTAAGTAAAAATATATATATATTTTATTTCACACACAATTATTATTATTTAACAATATGCCACTACGGAACATTCTCATATATTGTCATCTCAATAAATCTGATAATTATTTCTAAATTCTATGAGACAAAAAAATAATCAAAATGTTTTTTTTTTATTGATTATTTAAATGTGTAAAAATGCGGATGCACGCGCATATGTTTACGATGTATATTAGAATACAGAAACGAAACAGAAATCATCGCAGCAGTTCAGCAGCACATCCGTTTGGAGCCGTGACGTCACTGCTTACCTGTCAGGTGGGCGTTAGATTTACCTATAGCCGCAGGTAAAATACGATACACGGCAGGAATGAATCTCACCAACCGAAGCTTTACTGTGAGCCGACTCTGAGAGAACGTGTTTCGCGACGAAATCTCAACATTTCCCTCGTTTTCAGTCAATGAATCCGAGCACAGATCGATGAGGTGGACGTTATAAGGCGTCAAAGGGAACTTATTCACACTCGGACGACTTCCGCGATCTTAGAGACCGAGTCTATGCGGTAAGTGTGACTCTCTGCTCGACTTCAGGCTTGTGGGGATTTTCAAAGGTCTGCAACACTTCAAAATGATCTAAAGTTGATTAATATGGGGTTTAATAGCTATAATATGCAGTCGAGTACAGTTAGAGGCAATTAAGCCTCAATGGGGTGATTATATTAGTAAACTACCGACATGTCAATACAAGCAACACATATGAGGCCATCTGTTTAAACCCCCAAAATCAAGCGTTTGGGACTGGACTGAGTGTTCCTCGCAGGCCTGCGTCATGTCCAACTCCAAACTACTGATATATCCACATATTAATCCAATGCCACGTAAGAAACCACATATTCAGGATTTGGTGGGACCAAATATAGGCTAGAAAAGTAATTGACACCCATATCAGTCAGTATGGGTGCGCATGAGTCCCTGTCAATGTTTACGGTGGCTAAATTGCCCCGCAAGAAAATCACTGAAAAAATGTCTGTATTTTTAACGGTAAAAGACTGCAAAAATGCTACAGTAAAAATAAATTTAATTGGCAAACGGGCAGTTACCTTAATATATATATATGGTAAAAATTACAATATATTTAAAAAGACAATGCATGACATTTTACAGCACAATGTTGTACAAAATGAAACTTTTTACATGTAAAAATATGATTTTTACCGTATAATTAACAATAAAAATGTACATTATGTTTAGCAAGAGAGTACATGCGGGAGTCTGGGTAGCGAGTATTGTCACACCTTGAGTCGCGAGGTCGCTAGTTTGAATCCAGGGTGTGCTGAGTGACTCCAGTCAGGTCTCCTAGCAACTAAATTGGCCCAGTTGCTAGGGAGGGTAGAGTCACATGGGGTAACCAAATTGGTCCGGTTGCTAGGGAGGGTAGAGTCACATGGGGTAACCAAATTGGCCTGGTTGCTAGGGAGGGTAGAGTCACATGGGGTAACCTCCTCGTGGTCGCTATAATGTGGTTCTCACTCTCGGTGGGGCGTGTGGTGAGTTGAGCGCGGAGGACCTCAGTTGCGTCCGCGTCTTATCACGTGGCTTGTTGACTGCGTTACCGCGGAGACGTAGTGCATGTGGAGGCTTCACGCTATTCTCCGCGGTAACACAGTCAACAAGCCACGTGATAAGACGCGGACGCAACTGAGGTCCTCCGCCACCCGGATTGAGGCGAGTCACTAATCCACCACGAGGACTCATGGTGCGTTCACATACAATGCGAAGCGAGCATTTTGCGCGGCGCGATTACATACAAAGTCAATGCAAAAATGTCAATAGATCACGCTGGGCGGCACGAATGAAGCGAATGGCGCGACTCGAACACACGAAGTCGCTTCATTCGCGTATAGAAATCCGCTTTGTATGTGAACGCACCGTTAGAGCGAATTGGGGAGAATAATATTGAATAATATAAACGGTAATGCACCGTCAAATGCACAGGCATCAAAATGACATCCCGTAAAGCCTGAAGCGAGGTTACCTTTCTGGCAACCACAGCTGCTAGATATTTTACCGTAAATATAACAGCGTTTTTTACAGTGTAATAATCAGACCTTTTAACAGCTTTCAATACAGTTCTTGGTATTGTCAAAGTCTTCACGGATGTCCTCATACTCTCTGACTTTGATAAATGACTCATGACAATTGCCTGTTTTACCTACTATCCATATCCGGCATTCACTGTTTCAATGGCATGTTGCTCGCTGAGAATTGGTGTCCAAATTCAGAGAACACACATCTCTGTAGACAAAGAACCCAAACCAGAGCCAAATACTGACTGGTATGAGGTGAAGTCACAAGGGAGTGTGTTTCCAATGCATGTCAAAATTTGATGATTGAGTAATTCAACACAAGGGTGACATGTGATAGTGAGATCGAGGTTTGGTTTTATTTTTATTGTGCAAAATAATCCTAAAATGGCTGATCTGCTACATGACTGATGCTCACATGTTTTAGACTCGCATAAATAACCCAATCTGTGTAATCTGGAATCAGATCAGCTCACTCTTGAGATGTTTGAAATGCTTCAACACATGCAAACAAATGCACATACAGTATATCAGCGGTGTAATGCTGATGATGAGCAGGATATGTCATTGACATGAGAGCGTCCGTTGCATGTTTGGGTTATATCTCCTGTGCATTGAATGTATAATAAGGCATTCCTTGAAGCAATGGTTCACCCCAAAATCAACCATTTTTGTCATCATTTACTCCGGCTCATGCCATTCCAAACCTGTATGACTTCCTTCCAGGGAACAAAAAAAGGAGATTTTGCAGTTTTTTTTAAATGTTGGTTTATACCGAGCTCAGAAAACCCCCACTATAACGCTTTAAGTCTTCTGATGTAACACAATCGCTTTTGGTGAGGAACAGACTCACATTTAAGTTGTTATTCCGTGGAAATATTCCCCTCTGGCATGCGAGAGCCAATGGGATTTGGTGTCAATGACCCATCCATAGACACCTTTGTTTAATTGAACGCAAACGTTAAAGGGGTTTTAAGTGAATTATCAGTTCTGGCTTATACTTTCAGTGGACATATAAATGTTTGTCTTTTGTGGAAAAAGTCCTTTAAATTTAGTCAATATTTCATCATGCCATATATGTTCATTTCAGTCCATTTTACTCTGACAAAAATGGCATATTAAAGTTGGAAATAATGGAAAAAGCATCAAACTCAATATCTGTTTGTTGATGTTGTGGAAATATTGATGAGTGTCATGTATAAATAGGGTGTGTTTTAACGATTGAATTAACCCGTTAGTTAGGTGTTAGCTTTTTTAGCTCAAGCTGGGAAATCTTCAATATACTATGACTGGATTATTTAAATTCATTCTTTCTATTTTTTCCTTTCTTTTCTGATTTTCCCCCCAATTTGAAATGCCCAATTCCCAATGCACGCTAAGTCCTCGTGGTGGCGTAGTGCCTCCGCGTCTGAGACCGTCAATCTGCGCATCTTATCACGTGACTTGAGTGCATTACCGTGGAGACGTAGCACGTGTGGAGGCTTCATGCTATTCTCCGCAGCATCCACGCACAACTCACCACACGCCCCACCGAGAGCGAGAACCACATTATAGTGACCACGAGGAGGTTACCCCATGTGACTCTACCCTCCCTAGCAACCGGGCCAATTTGGTTACCCCATGTGACTCCACCCTCCCTAGCAACCGGGACAATTTGGTTACCCCATGTGACTCTACCCTCCCTAGCAACCGGGCCAATTTGGTTACCCCATGTGACTCTACCCTCCCTAGCAACCGGGCCAATTTGGTTACCCCATGTGACTCCACCCTCCCTAGCAACCGGGACAATTTGGTTACCCCATGTGACTCCACCCTCCCTAGCAACCGGGACAATTTGGTTACCCCATGTGACTCTACCCCTCCTAGCAACCGGGCCAATTTGGTTACCCCATGTGACTCCACCTTCCCTAGCAACCGGGACAATTTGGTTACCCCATGTGACTCTACCCTCCCTAGCAACCGGGCCAATTTGGTTACCCCATGTGACTCCACCCTCCCTAGCAACTGGGCCAATTTGGTTGCTAAGGAGACCTGACTGGAGTCACTCAGCACACCCTGGATTCAAACTAGCGACTCCAGGTGTGATAGTCAGCGGCAGTACTCGCTGAGCAGCCCAGACCCCCCAACTTTTTCTTTCTTTAGCCTCCAGAGACCCGAGCGTGACTGTTGTGTGCATTTTCCATTCCCCTTTTTGATTTGTAACTAGTAGCACCTAAAGGCCCAAACATACGCTACTCAAGTACGTGAACGCAGACACATCTTGCTACGCTACCTCCATTTCATGCATCGTTGCATTGTGAAATGTGTCAGCACTCAATTCATAACACAACGCAAGTACACGCTGCATTCTCCGTGTTGCCGCAAGGACCGCTAGAGCGGATTTTCTTCTTTCGATCAACAACTGTCATGCAGACTCGGGCAGCAATTTGAGTTGAATCTTTTCTAAAATATATCCGACTTTTTGCCCCCAGTCCATTCAAATGAACTTGTTTTTTCTCCATGTCTCTCCACTCCTCAACTATCAACTCATCTACCTCATCGGGGCTGCATCTGAAAACATTGGCAGCTGACTTGCTGCCTAATCAGTTAATGGCTTCACTGACAGCTGTTTTGAATGAATGGAACTCCACAAGGAACTGGTCTCAGAACAGTTATAGTAGAGCTATAGGATGCTCCCTTGCTCCCTATTTAGTGCATGACTTAACCTCCAGTGTGCTGTCTGTCTGCACTGGTCTCAGAACAGTTATAGTAGAGCTATAGGATGCTCCCTTGCTCCCTATTTAGTGCATGACTTAACCTCCAGTGTGCTGTCTGTCTGCACTGGTCTCAGAACAGTTATAGGAGAGCTATAGGATGCTCCCTTGCTCCCTATTTAGTGCATGACTTAACCTCCAGTGTGCTGTCTGTCTGCACTGGTCTCAGAACAGTTATAGGAGAGCTATAGGATGCTTCCTTGCTCCCTATTTAGTGCATGACTTAACCTCCAGTGTGCTGTCTGTCTGCACTGGTCTCAGAACAGTTATAGAAGAGCTATAGGATGCTCCCTTGCTCCCTATTTAGTGCATGACTTAACCTCCAGTGTGCTGTCTGTCTGCACTGGTCTCAGAACAGTTATAGTAGAGCTATAGGATGCTCCCTTGCTCCCTATTTAGTGCATGACTTAACCTCCAGTGTGCTGTCTGTCTGCACTGGTCTCAGAACAGTTATAGGAGAGCTATAGGATGCTCCCTTGCTCCCTATTTAGTGCATGACTTAACCTCCAGTGTGCTGTCTGTCTGCACTGGTCTCAGAACAGTTATAGGAGAGCTATAGGATGCTTCCTTGCTCCCTATTTAGTGCATGACTTAACCTCCAGTGTGCTGTCTGTCTGCACTGGTCTCAGAACAGTTATAGAAGAGCTATAGGATGCTCCCTTGCTCCCTATTTAGTGCATGACTTAACCTCCAGTGTGCTGTCTGTCTGCACTGGTCTCAGAACAGTTATAGGAGAGATATAGGATGCTCCCTTGCTCCCTATTTAGTGAATGACTTAACCTCCAGTGTGCTGTCTGTCTGCACTGGTCTCAGAACAGTTATAGGAGAGCTATAGGATGCTTCCTTGCTCCCTATTTAGTGCATGACTTAACCTCCAGTGTGCTGTCTGTCTGCACTGGTCTCAGAACAGTTATAGAAGAGCTATAGGATGCTCCCTTGCTCCCTATTTAGTGCATGACTTAACCTCCAGTGTGTTGTCTGTCTGCACTGATCTCAGAACAGTTATAGAAGAGCTATAAGATGCTCCCTTGCTCCCTATTTAGTGCATGACTTAACCTCCAGTGTGCTGTCTGTCTGCACTGATCTCAGAACAGTTATAGGAGAGCTATAGGATGTTCAGACAGTGAATATTGGATATTTTAACTGAATCTGAGCGTACAGTCCACGAATGTGGTCATTGTGTTTATCAGCGTGCCGTTTCATGATAAATCGCTCAAATGTTTAAAGTCGCACATGGGATGAAACTAGAGACTCTAATCTTTTGACTCAAACAGGTTTTAATGTAAAAACGTAATTGAGTTTCTCACCAGATGCAGTTTTGTTGGCATTTCTCCCAAAGACAAACTCCGCTGAGGTCAGCGCCATGTTGTTTGGTCACAAGACACCAAATGTTGAAAGTTTAACCCTTTAATGACAGCACAGAGTCTCCTGAACTGAGATCAGTCGGTTTAAATGAAAATGAATTATGTGTTGCGTATAGCGAAGCCAAAATACAACGTCCACGCATGTGTACTCAAGGTTGCACAAGGTTAAAAAACAGTTTGTGTATTGCAATATAATTTTTTCTCATCATTTTTTTGGTCAACTGTTGAATTAAATCCGCTTTATTATCGTCACAAGACGTCGTCGTCAACAAACATTTTTGTCAGTAATTTAGTTGACAAGATTAACACTGCTTTTATGGTGCTGTTTTGTCTGCCTACAATTTCATTTTGTGTTTCACTGAAGAAAGAAAAGTGACACGAGCGAGTAAATGATAACAAAATGACATTTTTTGGGCGAACTATTCCTTAAACTCAGATTTTGGGTACGGCTTACACGCCGTAAATCACGCCTAAGAAGCGATGCTTTGTGAAATTTCTCTGCACTAAGAGTATATGCATTTCCGCAGGTCCTGAATGTGGTGAGATATGCCTGGCCACAGCACAGGAACACATCACAAGATGCGTCCTCACAGCTCGAGCCGTTCGAGGGCAGATGGCTACAGGCAAAGCCGCACCACGCAAGACACGTACAAGGAGCACTACAGTGAGCAGCCTCGAAGCGTAGATGCACAGTTTCCTCGTAAAACCCACCCTCACTACGCCAATGGCCGAGCCTCGGAAACCCTGGGCTTCATACCGGGCTCTGCGGACTCGCCGCAGGGCACTCAAGCCTGTGGTTCTTGTGCCTCCCTCGGCTGGAGCGGTTGTAAAGCTCTACTGTGTTGCATTCTCACCTGTGGGCTCTACGGGTCTCGCAAACCTTGTCTGCCGCCCAACGAGAGCTCCACTGATAACCCGCTGAAACCTGAGCCTGAGCCCCGGAAGCCCAACGGTCTGGCGCTGTCCAACCCAACGTGTGGCGTAGGCCTTGAACCCAGCAAGCCGAGGCAGCTGCCCAGCTCTGGCAGCTTCAGGTATGGCGACGTCTGCATCGGCGGTAAAAAGGTGGAGTACACCGTCAACTCGGAGTCACATCCGCGACGGACCAGGAAAGGGAAGGGGGACAACCAGAGGCCAATCAGCAACACCAGCATATACTCAAGAGAGGACTTGGATCTCGATGACCTGGATGACGGTGGCACTGATATCGACTCGCTGATCACTAAAAAGCTTCTGGAACTTTATAAAATGCACCAGATCGAGCAGCTGGCCAAGTGCACGTCCGATTTGTCGTTCTCTCGTAAAACCAACGAGATCAGCGACCTGATCAACAGCATCGCTCAGGACTATAACTTAGAAGAGCAGGAAGCCGAGTGTCGGTTGGTGCACGGCGTCATTCGCATCAGCACCCGCCATAAGACAAATAAAGGTAAAGGCAAAGACAATAACCCACAGGATGCGATACAGCATGCTAACGGTAGGAGAGATGGAACGCTACCTGATAGTGGCAATGACACCATGACCCTCACCTTTAGTGATGGTAAGATCTCTTCTAAGACAAGTCTCTTGATTCACATGTCAATAGAGCTCAACAGTGCCAGCTCTCTCTTTCAGCCATATTGGTTCTGGAATTATTTTTCCCATTCATTTTCTCCATTGGGATGTCATTAAATCCTTGAAAGCGTTGTGAGTCATGAACCAAACCAACCAGCTATGAGGTGAATCACAACATTACAAACATTGATTTGAAGCGAAAAGGGATTTGAAAATCAAGACTGTGTATTTAGATTTTAGTGTGACATATTGAGATATAGACAATTATAATAATATTAACTCTCTGACTGGTGGGGTGTTTCTCTTCAGGATCATGGGTAGTGTTTGTTTTTCATCAAATTCAGTTAATAAATAGAATTTTTTTTTAAACCGCTCACAATAATTCGGCGAATTAATTCCACTATGGAAATGAATGGGAATGTACTTCTGGAACCAGACTGTTGCACTCTACTAGAGGTCGACCGATAGTGGATTTTGCCGATATCTAAGGTGGCGGAAAAGGCTGATAATCGATTAATCGGCCAATAGATTTTAAAAATTGATTTCTTGATGGATTAAAGATTTCTTAGTCTTTCCTTGTTATAATGGCCACAGACAATGAGGCTGCAAGAGTCCAAAATAAATAAAATCCCAAAAGCAGTTTATTATGCAACCAAAATTCCAAAAATTCAGATTTGGTGCATAACGTGGGACTTTTAACTATAAACAAACCCAAAATACACTGGGACACTATTGCAGTGCTCTATATGTTAGTATTTAACAAATTAAGCTTTTTATAGCTTGTATACTTATCATAGGTTTATTGATGAGGAATAATTAAAAAAACTAAAGAGGAGGCCTGGGTAGCTCAGTGGTAATTAATGGGTAGCGCTAGTTCGAATCCCAGGGCGTGCTGAGTGACTCCAGTCAGGTCTCCTAAGCAACCAAATTGGCCCGGTTGCTAGGGAGGGTAGAGTCACATGGGGTAACCAAATTGGCCCGGTTGCTAGGGAGGGTAGAGTCACACGGGGTAAACAAATTGGCCCGGTTGCTAGGGAGGGTAGAGTCACACGGGGTAAACAAATTGGACCGGTTGCTAGGGAGGGTAGAGTCACATGGGGTAACCAAATTGGCCCGGTTGCTAGGGAGGGTAGAGTCACACGGGGTAAACAAATTGGCCCGGTTGCTAGGGAGGGTAGAGTCACACGGGGTAAACAAATTGGACCGGTTGCTAGGGAGGGTAGAGTCACATGGGGTAACCTCCTCGTGGTCACTATAATGTGGTTCTCGCTCTCGGTGGGGCGTGTGGCGAGTTGTGCGTGGATGCTGCGGAGAATAGCGTGAAGCCTCCACACGTGCTACGTCTCCACGGTAACGCGCTCAACAAGTCACGTGATAAGATTGATGGTCTCAGACGTGGAGGCAACTGAGATGCGTCCTCCGCCACCCGGATTGAGGCGAGTCACTACGCCACCACGAGGACATAGAAAAAGAACATTGGGAATTGGGCGTTCCAAATTGGGAGAAAAAAAGGGGAGAAACTCTCGGCAGATTTTGCCAATAACCGAAAGTTCCAAAACCAATGAATCAGTAAAATGGATATATCGGTCTACCTCTACGCTCTACAGTACTTGACTACAGTTTGAATGCATACTGACAATATGTCATTTCTCTCGAAGTGGAACCCGAGATGCAAGTGTCAGAATCGACGACTTCTGATCTGCTTGCCCGAAATATTCAAAATGAAATGAGAGGCTACAGCGGGAAAAGTAAGTGTCAACATTTTTATTCCCTCATAATTTCTGATGCAATGTATTTGTACACATTTGGCAGATAGACCAAACAACTGGCAATGCATTTGAGATATATCCATTTTTATGCTCCCTGGGAATCGAACCCACAACCTTGCCATTGCTAGTGCTGCTAAGGTGTTACAGTTACAGCTACAGGTTCTCATATGACCCCGCGGTGCCAAGTCAACCCTGTCTTGGGGTATGAACATTGTGGAATGTCACCCTATGGATGGGGTATTCTTTCGATCCGGTGTCCTATTGTAATAGTACCATTTCCAAATATTTTCTCACTCTTTCTCTACTTTCCAACTGGCATTCCTGGCTTTGATCTGCCCTCTAAAGAATAATGCCCTCGCCCACTCATCCCCTCTCTGTAATCATCGGCCAAAAGCTTTTCACTGTGAATACTGAAGCTCCTCATCTCACCTTACAAATGGTTTTGAGGGGCCTTCACACACCTCTAAGCAGTTTATACAGTATTCCACCGTATCAGTTCACATCTACCTGTGCTCAAATAATGGTGGTGCTCTCAACTTGTGTGACGGTCTCACTTTTCTGTGAAATGTTTGTGCTATTGTGGTGTATTTTTACAATGAAGATGAAGATGACTGGAGTGAGATGTTTGAACACTTAAAGGGATAGTTCACCCCAAAAATGGAGAAGCCTGCCATGATTTACCCAACCTCCGTTCACCCGTAAGTGATGTTAGTCAGAATGTTAGGGACTCGTCTCCATTCTTCAAAATCTCTCTTCTTGTGTCCTACAAAAGAGGAAACTCATACAGGTTTTGAATGACAATAATTTTCAATTTTATGTACTTGTTTATTTATTTTGGTTAACAAACCCTTTAAATAGGGGGTCCACCAATAAGAACATTTTTGGCCAATTTTAACAAAACAAATATAGATGTGTGTGTGTATATATATATATATATATATATATATATATATAGACAGGTACGAATATTTTGCCACTTACATAATTATAATTAAACCATAGTTTTTAATATTGGCATTTTCATGCTTGTGTCTTTTATGCCCGTGGTTATAATTTGGTCAATAATTGGCTGATAAGTATCAATGGCCGATACTTCAGTGCATCCCTACCTTTAATATCCATCCATCCATCCATCCATCTTCAACCGCTTATCCGAAGTCGGGTCGCAGGGGCAGCAGCTCCAGCAGGGGGCCCCAAACTTCCCTATCCCGAGCCACATTAACCAGCTCTGACTGGGGGACCCCGAGGCGTTCCCAGGCCAGTGTGGAGATGTGATCTCTCCACCTAGTCCTGGGTCTTCCCCGAGGCCTCCTCCCAGCTGGATGTGCCTGAAACACCTCCCTAGGGGGCGCCCAGGGGGCATCCTTACCAGATGCCCAAACCACCTCAACTGGCTCCTTTCCACGCAAAGGAGCAGCGGCTCTACTCCGAGCTCCTCACGGATGACTGAGCTCCTCACCCTATCTCTAAGGGAGAAGCCCGCCACCCTTCTGAGGAAGCCCATTTCGGCCGCTTGTACTCGCGACCTAGTTCTTTCGGCCAACTGTGAATTTAGAGTTTTAGTAAAAATGGATCTTAAACATCTTACGTTTTTTTTCTTACTGTTTTAACTTGGTTTTTGGCATGACAATAGCCATAAAAGCCTGCATGACGTTAAAGAGCACCTATTATGGTTTTTAAAAGTGCCTAGAGAGCCTACTCTGCTCTGATTGGTCCATTCTAAAGCATTCATTCTAAACTCCTCCTTTCAGAGAGCATACTCTGCTCTGATTGGTCCATCTAAAGCGCTCATTCTAAACTCCTCCTTTCAGAGAGCATACTCTGCTCTGATTGGTCAGATGTGCCAGTCTATTGTGATTGGTCTACCTCTTAGTGTAGTGTTTGAGGGCGGGTCGAAGCTGTTCGCAAGCAGCCAATGAAGACCAGAGGCAGGTTTTGTTACCAAATGACGTAGGTTAGTACAGGGAGTAAGTCTGGAATTACTAACGACTCGTTTCAGGTGTTCAGAATCGGTTCTTTCTTTTGGGAGTCAATAACTGCCTTTGTGGTGCACTTTGATTTGTGAAACTTTGCAGACTTGTTTACATTCACAAACAGCTCTATAACACACTACATGAACGGTAATATCTGAAAAACAATAATGTGTGCTCCGAACTACAACACGATCCACTTGAGAGACCGTTTTCAAAAATCGTCGTTTTTTTTCCCTGTCAAAATTGCTGTCACCATTTGGACAGAAGGCCAAAACATAGACAAAAAAAGATTTGTCAAACTAAAATGTATTAGTGTTGACGTGGCCTAAATCCGCAAACAAAATTAAAGTTCATATAGATGCAATTGTCCTTGTTAATTGGCTGATGAAGGGTTTTGCTGGCAATTGATAGTCGATGTATTCCATTTCAAGAGTGTAGTCCATCATTAGACCGAGGTGATGCAGGCAGAGATCAGTGATGTGAAATGCAGTTCAACCGGAGGTCGGTTTGGTGAGGTTTGGTGAGGTTTATCCTGAGTCCAAGGTTCAGACAATGGCATATGAAGTGTCCCATGTCTTATGGTTGGAGTTGGCATCAGTTCATCCTCTGAAGTCCATCATAATAGACTGAAGTGATGTTTGGCACCGGCTGCATTTAGTCATCATCACTCAGAGACACGCAGCAGTGGAGTCCAACACGAAGCAGGAACGGTGCTGGATCCAGCCGGTTCTGGTGACCTCGGTTGAGACGGGGAAACAAGTAGAATAATATTAGCGTAGATGCCATTCAATTTATTGCAGAGTTATATATCATGATCAATGTTTCTGGTTCCAGCAGACCCAACTAAAGCAGCTTAATTGTGTGTTGGAGGATAAATGAGGTGTATGTCTGGATAAATAGAGTCTTTAGTCTAGACTTAAACTGAGGGAGTGTGTCTGAGTCCCGAACTGTGTTAGGGAGACTATTCCATAGTTTAGGAGCCAAATATGAAAAGGATCTTCCTCCTTTTGTGGATTTTGATATTCTAGGAACTATTAACAGGCCAGAATTGTGTGATCGTAATGAGCGTGATGGAATATAACGTTCATGAATGCATTAATTAGTTTTTCGGCATCAGCAACAGAGAGCATGTGTCGTAACTTAGCAATATTTCAGAGGTGGAAGAATGCTGTTCTACAAACATTGGTAATGTGATTTTCAAAGGACAGATTGGTATCAAATATAACACCCAAGTTCTTCTTTTAGTCATTTAGCAGATGCTTTTATCCAAAGTGACTTACAAATGAGACACATAGCCAGCAATTTGTCATTCAACGTTTAACAACATCTGCAGTTTAGGACTGCCAAGAGGATTAAAGATGCCAGCACAGACATTAAATGCATGTTGAGTTTAGTGGGGGTTGGTCGTGGAACGGATGTGTTTTCAGCTGGTTCTTGTATGTTGAGGAGGTAACTTGCTGTAGAAGATGACCTAACTGTACATCCATCAAGAGTCAAATTATATTTTAGCATCTTGTTTTTAGAGGTCTTTGGTCCAATAATTAGTACCTCTGTTTTGTCGGAATTGAGTTGAAGGACATTTCTGGCCATTCAATCTTTGATTTCATTTATACACTGCTAATTTGGAGAATTGTGAAATTTCATTGAGTTTTGAAGAAATATAAAGTTGTGTATCATCAGCATAACAGTAGAAACTCATTCCACGATTACTGATATCTCCCAGGGGAAGCATATATAAGGAGAAAAGCAGAGGCCCTAAAACTGATCCCTGTGGTACTCCATACTTTTGTTAGTTTTGACAATTCCTCATTTACACAGATAAAGTGGTAACGTTTTGCTAAATAGTACTTGAACCATTCTAATGCAACTCCATAGAGACCAACATAATTCTCCAGCCTATTCAGGAGAATGTCGTGATCTATCGTGTCGAATGCAGCACTGAGATCTAAAAACACTAGAAGAGAAATGCCGCCATGATCAGATGATAAGAGCAAGTCTCTTTACACTCTCTGTACTGTGATGAGGCCTAAATCCTGACTGAAATTGTTCATTAATACCATTTCTCTGTAGATATGAACAGAGATGGGAGGACTCTATCTCTCTTGGTCAGTCTCTATGTGACCTGTGTGATGTCTCGAGGCATCTAGCAGACATTCGGATTAACCAGTTTGTCTGCTTCCTGACCTGGACCTCAGTTAGTCAAATACTATCATTATTAAGACTATGAGCCAAATTACTAAAGCAGAGAGCAGCACTTTCCCTGAAGGGATGGAGTCCGTCTCTCTCTCTAGCAGATCAGGTCTACCCCAAAAACTCTTCCAATTGTCCATGAATCCTATTATATTCTCCAAACACCACTCAGACATCCAGCCGTTCGGTGACCCTAATCTACAATAAACCTTGTCACCACAATGAGCAGGGAGGGGGGCAGAGCATATTACAGTGTCTGACGTCGTTTTGCAAGTTCACACACTTCTTTAACATTATATTTATCTTTAGTGACCTCCGACTGGCGAAGCCAGACATTGTTAGTGCTGACATGAATAGCAGTTTTAGAAAATCTACATTTAGCATTAGCCAGCACTTGTTTATTTGATCTGATGTCAGACGCTCTGGCCCCCGAAATGCAATTAACAATAGTGGCTGGAGTCTCTATATCCACGTTCCTTACAGCAGAATCACCAATAACAAGGGCTCTTTCAACATGATTCTCAGTGGATCATCACTGTGTGGGGAGAATCGATTGGAAACCCTAGCAGGAATGGGAGAGTGGTGTCTCTTTGCTGAGCGAGTATGCCACCGAGACGTCACCCAAATGCCCTACCAAAGTGGGGGTGTTGCTCGCTGTTCTACCTGCATCCGAAACAGTATCTACTGGCTTCATGCAATCGGATGCATGCCCCTAACTCATTAATCTTCTCCATTAGCCTGACTAATTCCTTACATGTTAATCCCTCACTGCTAATGGAAGACGCTATAGTAAACATGTGGCAAGCAATGCAGGAAGAAATAACATGAGCGGATGCCATGACTTACCACAGTTGTTTATTGTTGTTGCTATGGTTGTTCTTGAGCGGTGAGGGTTTGAGATCGATGTGGATCGATGTGGTTCCTGATCAGCAGATGTTTGAGATTGATGCAATAATCCATGTGAAACACAGAGAAAACGAATGCAAGATGTAGACGAGCGGAAAAAAAGAAAATAAAAAAGAGAGAAATGTGTGCACGTGGTAAAATACACGCAGTTGAAACAGTAGAAAAGTGGAAAAACTAAGCTTGTGGTAAAATACCAAAGGATAAAATGATGAATGTATCAGAATAAGCGTTGCTAAACAGGCTAGCAAGCACAGACGCGTGCAGCGTGCCGGCAGCAACCAGAACAGGAAGTACAAATACAGTATCTGGTCATTTACCTCCTCCTAAATACATTTATTTCGAAAAACTGCGACCTTCCATAGACTGATCGATGGGCGCATATTTTATTGCGCTACTATTCGGAGACGGATGTGACGACACGCGGACTGTGATGATGGCCTCTTGTTTATCACTTCTGCCATAGAGAATACTTAGTATAACTAATGCGCATACATTTGTATCTAAATGGGGATTGGCTCTCTTGACTAAGACAGGACTTCCTTTCTACATCCGTTGATTGTTGGGCGCTCAAAGATCCTTGGTTGAGCGTTCCACTTTCTCTATTCGTTTTAATAGAAGTGGCCCGTCTCTGCTAAATAATCTCCTACTGCTCTATTGCAGAAAAGTATCACTTATAACATTTGCTGAATGCAGAATTGTACTCAGTTTTAAAGCTTGCAATAATTACAAATCTTTCTTTCCTCCACAGATTTTTGCTCCAGCTCAGCCACGGATTCATCAGGAGTGCCGTTATTGCACTAAACACCTCTTGCTGTTTCCTCTCCAATATTAATACCTACTTAGTGTTCACTGTGCTCCTCTCGTATTTCAGTGAAAGCAGTGATTATGCTGAGGAGACTCTGCGTTTGTCTGAATGGCCAAAGACTGCGGTCAACCACGCATTGTTGTGGTTCTATAGAGTGTCTAATGTTAAACATGGGAGCCTGTTGCAAAAACAAATGTTGTAGGTTGACTTGATGGGTTACTTCCTACTGCACTCACCAGAAGCCATATGGTTAGTTACAAAAGGGACAAGTGTCCTGACCAACTCATTGCCATCTGGTATTTCTTTGTGTTTGTTTTAATCTACTATCAAGTCACAGCATTCGTCCTATATGTGGCGATGTATCCAGCGAGGATGTTTGGTTTAAGCACTGATTAATGGCAACTATGAGACGTTATGGTGTTGCTATAGATCAGACTGCTTTGCTGTGGTAGCCCGTCCTGCAAGTGTCAACTCAGAATATTTTGTATTCCAATGTTGCTATTTTTCTTAAATATGTAATGCATTTTAATGTTGTTTTGGTACTGCTCACTTTATGACAAGACACCCATATCTTTACTGTGGAATTTTTGTCAATGTTTTTAAATAAAGGTTTTTTTTTTTTTATCTAAATAAAATGGGGAAACTTCCCTGTTTTTCTGTTCTTTGAACCATTATTTTTTTTAAACTGTATCTGCCTCCTTTTGTCTTTGATGTAGTGTGCATGTCAACTTTTAGAACGCAGTTTTAGCTGCATTGCATAAAACATATTTACACTCGTACGTGTTTACCGCAAAAAGTCTGTCTCACTCTTTCCTGTGCATTATTTTTCTCGGAAGGCTGCATCGGTGTCTCCTCCCTCTGTTTCCCTCAGGTCACTGTGCTGTGAACTTGTTTGGCTGGTTTGACAGAAGAAAGGAAATAATATCCTAGTGTTTGTTGGAGTTGTACAAGGCGGAGGAGGGGCAAAACTCCAGTGAAAATTCCCCTCGCAACTGTCCTCTTTATGACACCATGCGGCCTACCGACACACTAGCAACTCATTTATATATTTTACTTTCAGGATATGCCAAATAATGTTGATGGTAATTTAATGGAAGATATCCAGGATAAACGTTCTGTCAGACATGTTTACAAAACATCATTTTCATAATGACCCCTCTGTTAATATAAGTGAAGTTGTAGCATTTTGCATTGTAACATTTCACATTCCAATTCATTGTGTGTAAAGAGCACAAATTATTTGCATTCTCTGTTTTGATTTTTCACGTGACGTTAGTAAGAGTCCCCTCTATATTTGTCTTTACATTTTCTACCTTGATGTATTTTAGGATTTCTTGACGGACGGCCCATTCTGTATATCCTTTTGATATATTAACCAAGCTATTGAACCAGTTCATCGTTGTTTACAAACAAATGCAATAAAATTATTTCTTTTTTCATTTGTAGTTTTGGTGGTCACTCCATTATATGCATGATTGGGAGGATTACTTTTGAAATGTATTCCACTACAGATTACAGAATACATTACAAATGTAATTTAGAATGTAATCTGTTGGATTACTCGAGGTCAGTAATGTAATCTAAATACTAGTAGATTTTTTTTCACTTGTTTTGACTATAAAAGTAAGACAAAATACATGTTAAAAATACAACCCAAATATCACGTGCAGTGTTGTTTCTAAAACAAGAGAAATCAAACTGATCCTGTTTTAAGGATTTTTAGATATTTGTACAGGAAAACAATACAAAAATGATCAAGGATATGATTTTTGCCTACTATCAAAGATCTTACTAGAAATAAAAAAAACTTATGATCAACGTGAATTTTCTTGATAATAAATATGATGGTGTCTGGTAACATGTGCATGTAAAATGGCTAGAAATAGCATTTTAACTTAGCATAAAGCTAACAATTTACACAACGTTTATTTCTATTTCTTCTGCTCCAAACGTACTTCAAACGTACTCCAAAACGTACTTCTCTGTCTGCTCGTATGAATGTCACATCATAAGAAAGTGTTTCACCGCTGATCAAATGCACTTTATATTATTTATAAATGTTTTCCATCTGAAAGGACAAAATATTAAATGAAACAAATGACAATAAAATGCAAAGAAATGTCTTGAGTAATCAAAATACTTTTTGAATGTAACTATCCTAAATACCAATGCATTGTAACTGTAGTTATATTTATAAATCCTGTTACATGTAATCTGTTACTCCAGAAACCTGATTATCTTTATGTAGCATTTCATCCTTGACGTTTATAATGAAACGAAGGATATTTCCAGACTAGCATACTACTGTTCTACTTATACTATTTCTGCAACATGTAGTATGTTTACTGAAGACACTTTGGTCACGTTTACACATTGTTCCCCTCAATGCATTACCCGTGACCTTACATTACTCTTTTGATCAATAAACTGAAAGGAATGTACATGCTGTGATTTGTAATATCGGTTTCTGGTTTCATTATTTGTTCAGTACAAATAAAAGAAGTCACTTAAACAAATTATTTTTGTTTACCTTGCAGTTCAGGTCTTCCTTATTACTCGGCAGATAGTGAAGGGTATGCTAATGTATATAGTGGAGTAGAATGGTGTTGTTCTAGCTATCCCACAAGCACAAGTGTGGGTACTTCAGCTTGTGTTGGCCTTGATCATCAGCAGAGGGCAGTACAGTACACACAAGCGTTCGAGACGGGCCTATCACATATTTGCATATTTCTAATATAGCACAATTATTAGGCAAGTATTCTGATCTGATCATTATTTTCATGCTCATTTTCCATCTGCAAACCATATAAACTTGAATGCTTATTGGATTCAATCATTTTCAGGTGTATTTATGTAATAAGGGGGTGTGGCCAAAGTGACTGACCCCTTATAGCAAGGTGTGCATCATTAGTCAGCTGTGGGTCAGGTGGTAGAGCAGGTCGTCTGCTAATCACAGGGTTGGTGGTTTGATTCCCGGCCCACATGACTCCACATGCCGAAGTGTCCTTGGGTAAGACACTGAACCCCAAGTTGCTCCCAATGGCAGACTGGCACCTTGCATGCAGCTCTGCCACCATTGGTGTGTGAATGGGTGAATGTGACACACTGTAAAGCGCTATACAAGTGCAGACCATTTACCATTATAGGCAGCTTCATTACCTCCGGTAAAATGGGCCAAGAAAGAGATTTAACTGGCACTGACACGTCAAATATTGTAAAGTGCATTTCAGACGGATGCAACACTCTTGAAATAGCTCAACTATTGGTGCGTGCCCACCGGGACAATCAAACGTTTTGTTGCAGATTGTCAACTGGAGAAGAAAAGGTGCAAATTAACTGTAGAAGACTTGAGAAGAATTAAACATGAAGCTTCCATGAACCCGTTATCCTCCAATGCCACCATCCTCCAGAACTGCAACCGACCTGGAGTGCCCAGAAGTACAATGTGCCAACTGCTCAGAGACACGGGCACGGTCAAGAAGACTGAAACACGACGCCACTGAAAAGGTCTTGACGCTTCAGCTTGTGGATATATTCAAAGGTTTCATGGACGGATGAAATGAGAGCGACTCTTGATGGACCAGATGGACGGGATCACTAACGGGCACGGGGCACCACTTCGAGTCAGGTGCCAGCAAGGTGGCGGAGGGGTACTGGGATGTGCTGCTATCATTAAGGATGAGGTAGTTGGACCTTTTCGAGTTGAAGATGGACTGAAACTCTCAAACCTACTGCCAGTTTCTGGAAAGTTCTTCAAGCAGTGGGACAGGAAGTCCTCCGCATTGAAGAAGGTCGTGATCTTTATGTGGGACAGTCCATCACATGCATCCACTCCACTGCTTGTCTAGCCAGAAAAGGCCTCAAAGATGCCCAAATAATGACTTGGGGCCCATCCTCACCTGAGAGCTTGTGGGCCCGTCTCAAACATGAAGACAATACGCCTCTCTGAACAGTGTTTGGGAGGCTGTGGATGCTCTTGAACCGACTCATGGATGGACGTCTCATGGCCGTTATTAAGAAGAAGGGAGGATATATTGGTCACTGAATATTTCTGAAAGGCCACAAATATCATTTATTTGTCATTTTGTGTTACTTATTTGTTGCACCCAGGAGTTTTTCAAAGGGGTGGCCAGGCAGGGGCAAGTGATCAGTCTGTGGTGGCACAAAAATGATCGGGCAGCATTTAAATATCGTTGGACTGTTTGAGTGTGTGTGTGTCTGTGTGTGTCTGTGTGAGTGTGTGTGTGTCTGTGTGAGTGTGTGTGTGTGTGTGTGTGAGCGTGAGTGTGTGTGTGTCTGTGTGTGTCTGTGTGAGTGTGTGTGTGTCTGTGTGTGTCTGTGTGAGTGTGTGTGTGTCTGTGTGTGTCTGTGTGAGTGTGTGTGTGTGTGTGTGTGAGCGTGAGTGAGTGTGTGTGTGTGTGTGTGTGTGTGTGTGTGTGTGTGTGAGTGAGTGTGTGTGTGTGTGAGTGTGTGTGAGCAAGTGTGTGTGTGTGTGTGAGTGTGTCTGTGTGAGTGTGTGTGAGTGTGTGTGTGTCTGTGTGAGTGTGTGTGAGTGTGAGTGTGTGTGAGTGTGTGTGTGTCTGTGTGAGTGTGTGTGTGTCTGTGAGTGTGTGTGAGTGTGTGTGTGTGAGTGTGTGTGTGTGTGTGTGTGTGTGTGTGTGTGTGAGTGTGTGTGTGTTTGTGTGTGGCAGGGGGTGCTGAGTTGGTACAATGGGGCGACCTTGGTGTGCATGTTAAGTTTGTACAGGGAAGATTTCACCTCTAAAGAACTTAATTGTGCACACTCGTATCCCCCTGAGAAAGACAAAACTCACTTTATCTTCTTTAAACATTCGGGTTTGAGGTTCAATAACATTTAGGATTGACTTGAGCATTGTGTTTGTTCAACAATAAAATAATAATGATAATTATAGTGTTTGCTAAAGCATCACTGTTTACATTTAGAGTTACATTGAGTTTTGCCAATCGACTGAAACACACTAATATTAAATAACATTTCCTGCCTGTGTTGAAGTGCTTTGAACTCGTCTGTCAGGATGGTTTAATTCTCGATTCCTAACTCAGAATTGAGGGTGTGTTTACACTTGTAGTTCAGTTCTCTTGGTCCGGACCAAGAAACCTGATTGGACAGTTTTTATGACGTATATTTTGTCGATGACAGAACTTGCTGAACATCCAAAACAATGCTGGCGAAACACGCTCGTTGGATGTATATATGGGGGTATTTTCACCAGCTGAGGACAAACAAAGATGTGTAAAGGTGTCACAACAGCGTCAGGAATTCCTCCGTTGCACACAGATGAAGATATACTGCAAGGAGACGGCTGACGGGCGGTTCTGACTCTGTCCCGAACTGTAATGGGCAACAGCTCCTATGATGAGAAGAACCAGGTGTGCTTGAAGTCAGTATTAGGCAAATGACTTCCTGTTTTTGGTCCGTTTAGACATCTTTGGTTCATGTTGCGTTCATGTATCAATCGAACCGCACCAGAGATCGTATGGAAGTGGACTGAGACCCACTTGTTTGGTGCGCACCAAGGTTCGGTTTGGAAGGCACCAGCGTTCACCCTTATTCAAATGACCCTCCCTAGCAACCGGCCCAATTTGGTTACCCCATGTGACTCTACCCTCCCTAGCAACCGGCCCAATTTGGTTACTCCATATGACTCTACCCTCCCTAGCAACCGGCCCAATTTGGTTACTCCATGTGACTCTACCCTCCCTAGCAACCGGCCCAATTTGGTTACCCCATGTGACTCTACCCTCCCTAGCAACCGGCCCAATTTGGTTACCCCATGTGACTCTACCCTCCCTAGCAACCGGCCCAATTTGGTTACTCCATGTGACTCTACCCTCCCTAGCAACCGGCCCAATTTGGTTACCCCATGTGACTCTACCCTCCCTAGCAACCGGGCCAATTTGGTTGTTAAGGAGACCTGACTGGAGTCACTCAGCGCGCCCTGGATTCAAACTCACGACTCCAGCAGTGATAGTCAGCGTCAATACTCGCTGAGATACCTTGAAAATTCCTTTAAGTCTCCAAATACATTTTGGGAGCATTGTTCATTTTTAAATCGTGTCTGCTGTAAACTGTGAGTTACAGAGTTGTAACGTTTCTCATAATAAACAATAAACAATATTTTATTGTTGGGAACTTAATAGTGTAAAAATTGACTGAATAAATCAACAGGCAGATATATTCATTTAACTCTTTTATAAATACATGACAAACGTTAGAGAGAGGCAAAGGTGTTGTACTTTTACACATTTTGTCATTGCTAATCAGCATTTATTACCAACTGTTTGAACATTGAAAATCTCGTCCTCAAACATGTTTCTCACAGAGACGATACACAAACCCCTCCTACGGTGTGGAGATATTTTAGATCTTTCTCTAACATTAAGAAATACATTTTTACAACCAATTCCCGTTCAAAAAGCACCGTGTTTCTGACAAAAGGCACAAATAGACCTAAACAGCATGTTACAAAGGTGCAGTTTAGGCATGTAAACAATAAAAAGTCTGTAACTGTTCAAATATTTCTGGCATAACCCTGTTTTTCCACAAACACTGGAGAAAAGAATATTCTATCGAAAGTCCAAAGTCAAGCGGTCCATCAGTCCCAGGGTCACTACCTGCTGAACAACATGTCCACCAACAAGTCCAGAAGGTCCGCTTGACCAATGACCGGCCGAAAGAACAGTTCTGTGATGAGGCCAGGAGTGATGGTCTTTAAAGTGGACGCGGTGAGAAGGATACGTGCGAAGCGCCCACTGTCCTCTGGAGGAAGAGGAACCAGAACCTCCTTCAGGGCATGTTGAGCTTCATATTGCAGACCCTCAACGAACACAGCTGCCTTCAGGCCCGGCACATCTGCAGAAGCAGAGAAAAACATTTTCCATTTACAAAGTTCCAGTGGTTATGAAGCTTCATAAATTCTTATGTAGATTTCTATGGTGAGCAGGGACGGATTGTGACTTGCAAAGGCCCCGACTAGATTGTGCAGCCTTAAAGCCCAGGGCACCCCCGGGTACTCAAGGGCCCCCTGGTGGTTAAGGGCCCCTGGGCACTGGCCCCATTGGCCCGGTCGGTAATCCGTCCCTGAGGGTGAGTCATTGAAGTTATTTCATCAGCTCTCGTCCTATTGGCTATTGACAAATAATGTTGTCTGAGGTGATACAAATGAGAAATCACTTTCTCAAAAATATATATATAATAATAATAATAAATAAATAAAATAAAATCATTTATAGCATTTTCTAAAAACAAAACGTAAAAAGAAAAACAATTTGTTTTACTTTAAAAATGTAATGTGGTGTAACCATCAAGAAAAAGGCATCACATTACTTTGATTGTAGCTTAAAAATATATACTAAATAAATAAATATAAAATTCAAACATATTTTTCAAGGTGAATTTATGAGTCAAGAATATCAAGAAGTTCAAATAGGATAACTTTTAATCTGCCAGGTCACAACCAGACCAGGTGATTATACTATTACTACAACTATTATTATTATTATTATTATTATTATTATTATTACTAGTATTATACTATTACTACAACTATTATTATTATTATTATTATAACTGATTGTTCAAGTTTAAATCTATATCTTTCTTTTTCTCTCTCCACAACATCACCAGAAATAATGTAATTAATAATAATTATTACTATTATATGACATTAAATTAACCTAGTCCTTAAACTTATCACAATACATGTATACACTACTATATCTATACTACACTACTATATCTATACTACACTACTATATCTATACACCTATAATTAAGTTTTTTTTTTGTTTTCTGTTTTTTTTTATTGATTTTTTTTTTATTATTATTTAGTGTATATGTATATGTGTATATGTATGTATATATGTGTGTATATTGTAAGTATGTATGTGTATATATATATATATATATATACGTGTGTGTGTGTGTGTGTGTGTGTGTGTGTGTGTGTGCGTGTGTATGTATAAGCTGCTATGTCTTGTTAATTTGTGTTTTGCTCAATAAAAAAAATCAATAAATAAATTTTTAAAAAATGTGCCTTTAAAAAAATTACAAATAAAAATAAAAAAAAAATCTAAAAATTTATATTTAATGATATGACCAAGAAAAATAAAAAAAAATTTTAGGGTTAGGTGCTCTTTTATTTTTTTTTTTATTTAAAAAAGACAAAAGTTTCTCAAATATGAATCATATTTAAAATAAAATAGTTTCACTGCTTATTTTTTTAAGAAATAATAATAATAATAATAATAATAATAATAGGATTATTCAGCACTACTCATGCCAACATTTATTTTTCAAGAATTTCAGCTTTTAATAAAACTTTGATTTAATCAAACTATCTCCGGATGGTTACACCACATGACTTTCAAAATGACTTAAAAACACGTTCATCACAGAACATGACCCCAAGTAATTGTTTTGTGGACCGTTATGTATGTGTAAACCTACCAGGATTGAATATGGTGGTGCCTTTCAGATACGCGTACTCCTTTGGGCTTAAATCCAGACTCCAGAACTTCTTGAGGCACGATGTGAGCGTTTGGACTCCGGCGAGCGTGGGCTGCTCTCGCTCCGAGTTCGACGCGTCCTGGTCATTGACAAGAATTCTCTCCAGCATGCTGGGCGCCGGGGTGTCGTCGATCTCAAAGCGGACCCCGTCCTGGGCCAGACCCAGAATGAAAAGTGGCGCCCAGCAGTTCTGCAGCAGGGACAGCTGGTCTTTGGGCGGGAGTTGCTGGAACGCCAGCAAACTCCTCATGAAGTGTATCGTCTTGACCAGGACGCTCGAAGCCTTCCGACACGTCTCGTCGGGGGTCTTCAGACAAACTTTCCTACGTTTCTCACAGCTGCACGTTTGAGGAACCCGGTCGTAGTTTTGAGCGGGCTCGCCTCGGCTGAGAATGTTGAAGAGGATGGCGTTTGACTGTCCGGAGCTCTCTGAACAATCACATTCATAATCCATCTTTCAATGTGTGAAACACTTGGTATCTTCTAGAACTCAAATTCAACGTCCACCTGTGAGATCCACACATCTGTCACTGACACGGCTCCTACTTATACGGTTAAACTCTTGAACCTTGACCTGACAAACAACATCAACTCCCTTGATCTGTTCAGCAATTGAGTAAGTGGCCTTTCAATGCAAACCAACGGCAGCTTGGGATACATTTGAGGTGAGTCACTATTATCTCAGTTGAAGTCATTACACCAGGCTGTACCAAGCAACCAAGGACTTGTGCGGAGGTTTTATGGTCCCTATCATTACAAATGGAAAAAAGAAAGAGGCCATTGACCTTTGAAGACATCTCGACTTTTGATGACTTCGTTAGCTTGAGTGATTGCTCACCTCCAGAGTTACAGTGCTGAAATAACTAATAACTAGATTAGATGACCACACAGACATTAAGGTGAATGTACTGCTATAAACATACAGTTTATAAGACAGATTCCTCCAGTCAATTCATCAGATGCTTTTCGATTAATTCCTTGAGTTCATTGACATGAGTTTCTGTAGCGTAATGACCCTGTGTGATTTGGCCTGGTTTATTGTCCCGGCAGTGCCTAGCACAGAGAACTTAAACAGATAACGTTGATTACTATATTGAACACTTTCAGATGTCGGTGAAGCCAGTAACACAGTAGCTGCCAATACGTTGTCATTTAACAGACTGAAATACATTGAATGACTCCAAGAATTCGCTCAATTTATTGATCGGTTTTGGTAAACAGTTGATCTAAATGATCTGTTGTTGGGACGATGCATGAATCAATGGAGTGTCTGCATGTATAACTGCTAAAAGCCAGACTTGTTTACTGGATTAACTTTGCAATTCAGCACAACAAGAGCAAGAACACAGAACAAGAGTGTCTACAACTACAACTACAATATTCAATGGACTAGAAGAAAATGAATCTGAGAATGTGTCTCTTTAACCCTCGAATGCATAAAGGGGGTCAAAATGACCCCAATTGTTTTCAACGGATTTCTTCCTAGAAAAGGTCTCCTATTTATATATATATTTACATGTTTTCAACACTAAACTTACCAGCTTGCTTTATTAGCAAGCTAGCTGATTTAAAATAACATTTAAAGTATCTAACTGTCAATGCTTCAAAACGTATCTGTCATAAATTGACCGCGTGGTCAAAATGACGAAAAACTTTATTTTTTTACATACGTCAGATTTGGACGAAATTTGATGTGTATCATCTTGAGACACGGGGAACAAAAAAGTATCGAAAGCTTATAATAATAGACCCAAATGTTTTCGAATAGCACTTCAACGAATTCAACGGCGAGAACGCCAAAATGGATGTGAGGCTGTATCTTCGCAACGCTTTGCCGTATTGGCACGAAACTTGGTATGTGTCATAGCCATCATGACTTGAGCGTACCAGCACAGTTTCAGCACAGCGCCACCTAGTGGACAGGAGATACGAAAAATGGCTATTTTTGCGTATAACTTCTGAATAGTATCCTAAAATCATGAGACGGGTCTCTTTAGATTCCTTGGTGCACAACGAGTCGATTGATACTCCATTTTTCTATGATGGCGATTTTGGCCGTTGGCCATTTTGAATTGTCGTAAAAGGCTGTATTTTACAAACGCATTGGCATCCCATTCTGAAACATGGCATGCATCATCAGCACTATGCCCTGAGGGTACCTCTAAAGTTTGGGCCCAGCGCCACCTTGTGGTCAAAGCGAAATAAATGTTTAAAAATGCTTTTAACGTTTGATTAATTTGACTTATCGTCCCGTCACTGCTCTCTTCAGATTCCTTCGGTCACGCCGAATACGCTAAAACCAAATCTGCCACGGTCGACCGTACTTCCTGTCCGCCATTCTGAATTTCATTGAAAACCTACTTATCCGAACTCCTCCTAGATTTAGATAGAGAGTCCGATTTGCATTAAATGTGTCATGTATCATCTAGGGACACTCAAAAGTATCAAAAGCTTTTCGCTAAATGAAACGGATCTCGAATAGCGCACCAACGGATTTGATGGCAAGTCGCCCAAAAACATCCGAGGCTGTATCTCTGCAGCGCTTTGGCGTATATTCATGAAACTTTGTGTGTGTCATAATGACCCAACCTTGACCTCACTATATAAATGTGAGGACAGCGCCACCTATTGGTCAAAATTTATAACAAATTGTATTTTAATGTATAAGTTATTATATTAGTTTCTTATGCCGCTCTTCTTACAGCTGTAATCAGTGATGTCCAGTCATGCTTCCTTACATGCAGTTGGTGTGATAAGTCCCGTAATAAGGGGCCAAGCACTGCCTAGTGGTCAAAACTATATTACTTCAAATAACCTTCAAACTGATTGGATTAAAATGATGATTTTGGACTAATTGAATTATTCACCCATTGTTGTTTTGAGATGAAGAGTTCACATGTACTTCAGCAGGATTAGTCCAGAGCACAGTTTGTCGGAAACAGGGACTTTATCATGTCATAAGTGTGTGATAAGAAGAGTATTTATTGAAGGCCGAGACAGTCTGAGACAGACACTGAGGACAGCGTCTTATCACCAGTGTGATAGTAAAACTCAAAGAGAAAAAGAAGAAAAATCATTCATGCCAGACAAAAGAGGCGAGGTATAATAACTGGGAATTACATAAAGTACTAAATACATGTATTTTACTTGCTCTTGTTTATATTGGACCCTAATTTGCTGATTAAATATGCAAATCTTTTGATTGAGTTCTGATTAAATGTAAGATTTTAATGCATAAATAATAGATAAATGCAATTACATTTTTTTGGGCTATACAGATAAAAAATTCCCATTACATTATTCATTAAAATAAAATATTTTCCCATTAAGGCAACAAGCTCCAAAATATATAGAAAATATATATTGATCATTTTTAAGTGTTTAATTGGAAAACAAATGCTATTTTTACCCATGGGTTTCTAATCCCCAGAGAGTGTTCAAAGGATTTTGCCACTTTGACTTTGATTATACAGCTGTCAAGGGTTACTCTATCCCATAAATGTATAAAGTTACTCTACATTTGTAATGTAAAGCATTTAAGACTCACTTGTGACATGCCACAACCTTGACCCAAAACTATTGCGACAGAGAAGTGGAGGTGGACATCATGGACGCCAGCAGAATCAAGCAGAGACGGTGATGATTCATGATCTTTTGCATTCACATTGTCTGCTGTAATGCAATCATTTCTGATTGTATTCTTGGCATGAAACTCTGAAAGTAATGCTAATTGAAATGCTAATTGGTGCAGTTGTTTGTCAATGACAGCACCTTGAATCTATTTATATCTCGAGCTTTATGGTGGTCATAAGAAACACGGCTGTAAAGTTGAAGGCCGGGTCGAGGAGAGACCGTTGCTGAACCCTCGTAACCTCTTCTATAACACTTGATCTGGTTTATTTCAGGCCTGATAATCCCATTGAACATTAATTCTAGCGCTGAGTGAAACAGAATATTGTGAATATCACAATGATTTTATATACATTTGGTCATTGACATTGATTTGATACATTTGATTGATTCTAAAGATACCGATGTTGTATCGAGAGGAACAATCCCCACATTAAAATATCGATCCTGGGTTGTGTTTATGTAGTTATTTTATTAATTATTTATCATGAAAAATTAAGACTACACTGAGAATGGGGGGGAGGGGGGGTCTGGGTACCTCAGCGAGTATTGCCGCTGACTATCACACCTGGAGTCGTGAGTTTGAATTCAGGGCGTGCTGAGTGACTCCAGTCAGGTCTCCTTAGCAACCAAATTGGCCCGGTTGTTAGGGAGGGTAGAGTCACATGGGGTAACCAAATTGTCCCGGTTGCTAGGGAGGGTAGAGTCACATGGGGTAACCAAATTGGCCCGGTTGCTAGGGAGGGTAGAGTCACATGGGGTAACCAAATTGGCCCGGTTGCTAGGGAGGGTAGAGTCACATGGGGTAAACAAATTGGCCCGGTTGCTAGGGAGGGTAGAGTCACATGGGGTAACCAAATTGGCCCGGTTGCTAGGGAGGGTAGAGTCACATGGGGTAACCAAATTGGCCCGGTTGCTAGGGAGGGTAGAGTCACATGGGGTAACAAAATTGGCCCGGTTGCTAGGGAAGGTAGAGTCACATGGGGTAACCAAATTGGCCCGGTTGCTAGGGAGGGTAGAGTCACATGGGGTAACCAAATTGGCCCAGTTGCTAGGGAGGATAGAGTCACATGGGGTAACCAAATTGGCCCGGTTGTTAGGGAGGGTAGAGTCACATGGGGTAACCAAATTGGCCCGAGTTGCTAGGGAGGGTAGAGTCACATGGGGTAACCAAATTGGCCCGGTTGCTAGGGAGGGTAGAGTCACATGGGGTAACCAAATTGGCCCAGTTGCTAGGGAGGATAGAGTCACATGGGGTAACCAAATTGGCCCGGTTGCTAGGGAGGGTAGAGTCACATGGGGTAACCAAATTGTCCCGGTTGCTAGGGAGGGTAGAGTCACATGGGGTAACCAAATTGGCCCGGTTGCTAGGGAGGGTAGAGTCACATGGGGTAATCAAATTGGCCCGGTTGTTAGGGAGGGTAGAGTCACATGGGGTAACCAAATTGGCCCGGTTGCTAGGGAGGGTAGAGTCACATGTGGTAACCAAATTGGCCCGGTTGCTAGGGAGGGTAGAGTCACATGGGGTAACCAAATTGGCCCGGTTGCTAGGGGGGGTAGAGTCACATGGGGTAACCAAATTGGCCCGGTTGCTAGGGAGGGTAGAGTCACATGGGGTAACCAAATTGGCCCGGTTGCTAGGGAGGGTAGAGTCACATGGGGTAACCAAATTGGCCCGGTTGCTAGGGAGGGTAGAGTCACATGGGGTAACCAAATTGGCCCGGTTGCTAGGGAGGGTAGAGTCACATGGGGTAACCAAATTGGCCCGGTTGCTAGGGAGGGTAGAGTCACATGGGATAAGCAAATTGTCCCGGTTGCTAGGGAGGGTAGAGTCACATGGGGTAACCAAATTGGCCCGGTTGCTAGGGAGGGTAGAGTCACATGGGGTAACCTCCTCGTGGTCACTATAATGTGGTTCTCGCTCTCGGTGGGGTGTGTGGTGAGTTGTGCGTGGATGACACGGAGAATAGCGTGAAGCCTCCACACACGCTACATCTCCACAGTAACGCGCTCAAGTCACGTGATCAGATGCGTGGATTGACGGTCTCAGACGCGGAGGCAACTGAGATTCGTCCTCCGCCACCCGGATTGAGTCACTATGCCACCACGAGGACTTGGAGTGCTTTGGGAATTCCAAATTGGGAGAAAAAGGGGAAACAATAAAAAACAAACAATCCGATTCTGATTGCGACACTCAAATGACCGATGATGATCGACAATATCGGGAAATGTAAAATCCAAGGTTCTGGGAAGTCAGTTAGCACCCGCCAACCGTGACGAGGCTGAATTCAGTTCTCAAGCTCATCGTCCAAATGTATTTCGTGCGTGAGCAATTTTGCTCATCAACCCGTAACATGCGGGCGACCCGTAAGACGCCTCGGATTGACACATGACAAGAAATGCTGTTAGACACAGACGAGTGCTTGAAGAAATTGTATTATATTTTTAAGGACAGAAAAACTGTTGATGCTCGTGTCTGATTCGCTGATTCGTGTCTGAATTAAAAAGTAGTTTTCTTTTCTTTTCTTAGGCAGCATTATCTGTATTAACAAAATGAAATACAAACACAAATTTGGGGAATTTAAGGGAGTTTATTAGGCTTTATTATTATGATCTATTATAATAATTGTGTTTAGTTCTTAATCTATAGGCTATTAGTAATTTTCCACTTGTTATCATTGATGTATACCTGCGTGAGGGCAAATGTTTGGATTTGGGGAGCTGGTTAAAGGGCCCAAGCATTTATGAGGCCCTAAGCAGAAATTGATTTGGGGGCCCCTCATTGCCGCCAATACCATTGACTATTGTCAATGATTGATTATTTGCACACTATAAATCTAATATTGCATTTTTGTATATTTACTATTGTCCAATGACATCATATATCACAAAAATGTGCTCTTGGGGGCCCCCTGGTGGCCACGGGGGTCCTAAGCAGCCACTTTGTTTGCTTATGCCTTGGGCCATACAGGATTTTTGTAGTTATTTTATATTATTATTTTAATAGCAATTTTAATTTTAATACGATATAATCGTATATCGCAATATTTTTTTAAGGCGATTATCGCTAATATATTTTTTACATATCGCCAAGCGCTAGTTCAGTTGATCACTATATCAAGTACACTACAGCAGAAGGGGAAAATTGCCTTTACGTTTATGTGCTGAAACGGTGCAGAACAATCTGGAATAAAAGGAAACAATGCAACATGCAGCCTAAACTTGTTCAGAATATTGAATCTTTGTTGGTCCCTGGGCTTTAAGGTTGCGCAATCTAGTTTAGTGATCCCCCTGCTCGAAAACACTTTTGGGCATGAACAACTAACACCCAAACCCTAAATGTATATATATATATATATATATATACAGCTCTGGAAAAAATTAAGAGACCACTGCAAAATGATCAGTTTCTCTGGATTTACCATTGTTAAGTATGTGTTTTGAGTTAAATTAACATTTTTGTTTAATTCTATAAAGTACAGATTCCCAAATTTCTCCCAAATTCAAAATAAAAATATAGTCATTTACAACATTTATTTGCAGAAAATGACAACTAAGTAAATCAGTTATTTAGACCCTGTCTGTACCTTGATTTAGTTTGTGGTAAACAAAACAGCGCGACATGCAACAAATTGAAAATAATTCCCCAAATTGCACACATTTGTACTAAAGCATCATCTTTCTACAGATGATGTTCCTTTAGCGCTAATTCTCGTGATGACAGAGATGAAACATACTGTAAGCAAGAATCTGGACGTCAGACTATTTAAAACTTGCGCATAAGGATTGATTGTTTTGACTGATTGGCTGTAGACTCACTCGTTTCTGATTGGCCATTGCCGTGTCATTGCTCAACGCACGCGTCTGTGATTGGTTAGAAACGTAACCGCTGAACCACGCAACAGGAGAAGACTTAAATTGAAAAATCTTCAGTTTTCACGATTACATAAATGTGACAGACGTAATCGCCATTAGTTTTTCGATTAATAAAATATATTTACGTTTAGCAGGGAAATAAAATTACTGTGCAAATGATGGTTACTCCTTGTGCATTAGATGCTGGAAATGTCCCGCCCCTTACTGAAAAGCGGAAGTAGAAACAGTTCCCATCCTGCACAAGTATTTGCTAATATAGCCTAATCAATTTTATTTCACTTTTGAAGCTTCTCTGATTATTGTTTATGTTCATGGTAACCAAATAAATAATATGTCTAGTTTAAAAAAAGTTTTTTAAAGTATATTTTCTCACACTCAGATGTAAAAGCTCACGATCCTGTGGAATAATTGCAAAAAAAATAAAATAATAATTGGTCTCACTTTTCAAAGAACCCCCAAATAACAACAACAAAAAAAGACTGATTATTCATAAATAATAATATATGTGTTTAGTCTTATGATAAACAAACCATTTTGTTGTACTAACTTGTTAAGCATGTAATTCTGGTTCTGTTCACTCTATCGCACGATGAAACGTCTCATTTTATTCCACTAGATGGCAGAAATCACTAGAAACAATAATCACATTCCATCACAATATACAGATAGGTGGCACTCTAACACATTTCACCCCTCACAGATGTGCTCGTCCATAGACATTCAGTCTAATGTTCAGTTCAAGCAACACCCTCATTATTACATTGAATATCTCGGCCTCTGAGTGGACTACAAGCTCAATCTAGGGCTTTTATACCTTATATCGTTTGAAAGCTTTAAGTCTCTAGCTTCAAAATATGCCCAATGTTTTGCGATCTGAATGGCGTTGTTATAGTAACGCATTAAAATACTGAGAGGGGATTTTAAAACATGCAACATGTGAGTGGTATTACTTATCCTTTATATCTTCTGGTTTTGATCCGATCATGGCAGGAAATTCAAGCATACCATCCATGGTAAAGTAGTCAACCATTTTATCCAAAACACCCCAGAAATCTGACTGATCATCCTTTGCTAGCATCTGTTAACAATACAATATTGATTATAAAACGTATTTAATCAACAAGCTTCGAGGTTTCCGCTATTCTGGTGAAACGTCCGTGTTGTTCGAGCCCACCCATGTGTCTCTGTAATTCACAGGCTGGAGCTGTCAATCAAACCAGATCAAAGGCTCCATGGGCTTCCAATATGCACGTGCCGTTTCAGTCAATAGATCCATCCAATGGATTGCCATTCAAGATTTGATTGACAGGCCATGTAGCCATTGGTACGTTTCTATGGTTACAGGGGTTGAACTTGAGCATTCCAGAACAGTGACGTCATCCTACTGTTGAATGTTTGCACCAGGAGTGGCATAAAGTCGCCCAACAGCAATGTGAAAGACTGGCATGCCAAGACGCATGAAAGCTGTGTTTGAAAATCAGGAATATTCCAGCAAATATTGATATCTGAACTCTACCTAAACTGAACAAACACAATGCTCAAGTCAATCCTAAATGTTATTGAACCTCAAACCTGAATGTTTAACAAATATAGAGTGAGTTTAGTCTTTCTCAGGGGGATACGAGTGTGCAGTTATTAGGCAACTCAATTACATAAATAATTTCTCCCAACTCAATTGTTTATTCTCAATTTTTAGAGTAGGTGCAAGAAATAAGTAACGCAAAATGGCAATTAAATGTCATTTTTGGCCTTTCAGAAATATTCAGTGACCAATATATCCTCCCTTCTTCTTAATAACGGCCATGAGACGTCCATCCATGAGTCGGTTCAAGAGCATCCACAGCCTCCCAAACACTGTTCAGAGAGGCGTATTGTCTTCATGTTTGAGACGGGCCCACAAGCTCTCAGGTGAGGATGGGCCCCAAGTCATTATTTGGGCATCTTTGAGGCCTTTTCTGGCTAGACAAGCAGTGGAGTGGATGCATGTGATGGACTGTCCCGCATAAAGATCACGACCTTCTTCAATGCGGAGGACTTCCTGTCCCACTGCTTGAAGAACTTTCCAGAAACTGGCAGTAGGTTTGAGAGTTTCAGTCCATCTTCAACTCGAAAAGGTCCAACTACCTCATCCTTAATGATAGCAGCACATCCCAGTACCCCTCCGCCACCTTGCTGGCACCTGACTCGAAGTGGTGCCCCGTGCCCGTTAGTGATCCCGTCCATCTGGTCCATCAAGAGTCGCTCTCATTTCATCCGTCCATGAAACCTTTGAATATATCCACAAGCTGAAGCGTCAAGACCTTTTCAGTGGCGTCGTGTTTCAGTCTTCTTGACCGTGCCCGTGTCTCTGAGCAGTTGGCACATTGTACTTCTGGGCACTCCAGGTCGGTTGCAGTTCTGGAGGATGGTGGCATTGGAGGATAACGGGTTCCTGGAAGCTTCATGTTTAATTCTTCTCAAGTCTTCTACAGTTAATTTGCACCTTTTCTTCTCCAGTTGACAATCTGCAACAAAACGTTTGATTGTCCCGGTGGGCACGCCCCAATAGTTGAGCTATTTCAAGAGTGTTGCATCCGTCTGAAATGCACTTTACAATATTTGACGTGTCAGTGCCAGTTAATCTCTTTCTTGGCCCATTTTACCGGAGCTAATGAAGCTGCCTAATAATGATGCACACCTTGATGCGAGCGGTCAGACACTTTGGCCACACCCCCTCATTACATAAATACAGCTGAAAATGATCGAATCCACTAAGCATTCAAGTTTATATGGTCTGGAGATGGAAAATGAGCATGAAAATAATGATCACGTTTCACCCCAACATCTAAGAAATTAAAGCTAAATATCTATAAAATATTAGTGATCGGAGTGAAATATAACCCAGGCATGTTTCAGAAGATTCCCTCAGACTGATGGCAATGCCGGAAAACACCGGAACTTTTAACACGGTCATTTAGTTTTTGCCACAATCAGACTCTTAAATTCAATAAAACAAACAACGACAAATGTTTAATGTTTTATTTATTAAAGTTGAATCCAATGTTCATTCATCAACTGCAAGAACACATTTGACATCGAGCATTCAATTAAAAGGAATAAAATAAAGGAATGTTTTGGAATTTTCAAAATTAAAAGTTTTCCTTTTTTTTTTTTCTTTCTCTCAATATAATCGAGGTCAAGATTTAGTTTCTTGACCTGGCAAAATATTTGGGTGAATTCATATTTTTTTATTTTTTTTCCTGTTTTAAGTCCCCCCCCCCCCCCCCCCAATATTTATTATTTTTCCAATATTTTCCCCTCTTGGTGAAGTCAGGTCCGTAATCATTCTGAAAACAAAAACAGGGATGTTAAAGACAATAATCCAAATCAAACACGCATTACCAACATAAACCAGCATTCAAATGTCACCTGGTGTTAAACGGGTGGCACAGCAGGACTGGGCACTGATTTCTGGGCAGCTTCTTTGGCCTGGTGAGCCTGTAGCACAGCGACGGCTTCATCCACCTGGAACAAATACACAATTATTTAATAACTGATGACTCGAACATAAAAGACAGATCAAATAATGTCAAATGTTCATGAAAAATGACAATTCTGCCACACCAAAAAAGGCATAAAAATGAACCCTTTAACCCTTTAAATGCATGCTAATTTTCCCAAACACACTTGCATATTAGCACTTGCATCTATCAAAAATGGACGTCCAAAATGCCCAGACAGCATCACATTTTCCAAACATTTCCATGGAATATATTTTGATGTTTTATTTTTCATGTATTAAAGAAATAATGCAACAAATGTAGAACTGGACTCATATTTCACACTATAGTTTCATGAGACGCCACTGACTGTCAAACACACATTGAGCAACACATAGTCAGATGTCATTATTGAGTCTAGATGTCATTAGAAAGCTGAGATCCTCCGCTTTGTGATATTAAATGTTGGCGTTTTATCCACAAAGGTCAAAAAAAAATTCTGATGATTGGTTTTGCGTGTCTTTTCTTCTGGACGGCATATTTTATTCTGAAGATCTAGAATATAACATTAAAACTGTGTCAGTCGCATTCCTGATAATGAGAGCTTTCATTTGATATATGACTTGCCCGTTTATGTGCCATGTGAACGACTTTTATTGTCATATATATACACACACTTCGACCCATTACCTCTAGGGGGCGCCATTCTTCAACATGAATGTTTTGAGGCCTTATTTTGTTATTTTAAGTTACATAAATGCAGAAATGATGATTATCTCTGCAAAGTTGAGATTCTAAGCTTTCAAATGATACCTCACATGCCTGACTTACGTATATGTGGACGTTAACGTTACTCGTGATCTAGCGCCCCCTTTTGGACCCGCCGGTGCTTTTAAACCCATTAAGAATTTTTGCATTGACACTTTCATGACAATTAAGCACATTTTACAAGGATTAGAATCACCATTGAGCAATTCAATGCAAAAACTCTTAACAGTCTTATAATTAGGCTTTATTTAAACATGTTTTGTGAGTCACACTAATAGTGTCCATATGAGTCACAGTTATACAGATGTTGTGTGGATGTGACCCCTGACCTTTGAACGCAGTGACTCCGGTGACTCCAGCATGTGCAGCAGCTCGGAGTTGTCAATCTCCAACAACATTCCAGTGATTTTTCCTGCCAGACTGGGATGCATGTTCTGAATGAGCGGGAACAGGCGCTCACCTGAGACGAGAGAAATGTCCGCCATGATGCACGCCATACAAGATAAACCCTTTTTAGCTAAACAATCAATACTCTTATATTTACAGATTAGGAAGATACTCACCCAGCATCTGCTTCTGTTCCTGTGGCAGGGCGGCAGCCAGCATGGAAGCAGTCAGCGGCTCCTGACCCTGAACATGGACCGCAGGCTGGAGGAGGGGGGCACATTTTTATAGATTTTAGTAAACCTGAATTTATGTACATCCACTCACAATTTCTAAAAGACACTGAGCCCAGTTTACAGCTGGTATTATGATCCATGCCACTGACATTTCTGAGCAAACCGTCCCTTCAACGGAACATCTGTGTTGGGTTTGGAACGACACGAGGTGATAAATTAATAACACCTTTAAAGGGACAGTTCACCCAAAAATGACTTCACCCTCATGCCATCCCAGATGTTAATGTTAATACATCCCAAATTAATATTTCAGCTCTGTAGGTCCAGTGAACTTTGAAGCTCAAAAAAGCACACAAATGCAGCATAAAAGCAACCCAGCGGTTTAATCCATGTCTCTAGAAGACATATGATAGGTGTGGGTGAGAAACAGATCAATCTTTAAGTCCTTTTATTATAATAAATCTCCACTTTCGCATCTGAAAGTCACATGTTGTGTCCATTTAGTTTCACTTTCACATCTGAAAGTGAAAGTGGAGATTTAGAGTAAAAACAGACCCGTTTCTCACCCACACCCATCATATTCCTTCAGAAGACATGGCTTAAAACACCAGAGTCTTATGGATTACTTTTATGCTACATTTATGTGCTTTTTAGAGCTTCAAAGTTCTGGTCACCATTCCCTTGCATTGTATAGAGACATTCTTCTAAAAAACACACTCATGTGTGTTCTACAGAAGAAATAAGTCACATCAGGGATGGCATTTGGGTGATTAATTGACCGAATTTCCATCTTTAGCCCTATTCGGACGGGACTGCTTTTCCCTGAGGAGGTTATCGTTTCAGTGTCTCTCTCATACCTGCTGCATGGGCACTTGCTGTTGCGTGGGCATGTGCTGCTGAGGGTTGCGGACTCCAGGTGTATACTTGTACTGCGGCATTCTCACTGGAGCTGTACCCGTCGCTGCGCCGCCCGCTGGAGGTCGAGGACCCATAGCCTGAGAGTCTGATGGGAAAACAGACAACTTAGACATGTCAACAGTGGACACATGCTTCTAGAATGCATTACTGCAGGGCTGTTCACTCACTCATGCGTTGCGAGGTGATCATGCGGGGCATCTGGTTGGAAGGGGGCCGCACCGCACCGAAAGTCTGTGGACGGGGCGCTGAAGTCCTGATCGCGTTGGGCATGTTCTGGAAATCTGCAACGAAGAATAAATTAAACGGCTGTAAAGTTTTGTGAGGAATCGTAGGCGGAGGTACTCACGCTGAGGGCGGACTCCCGGTGACGTCCAGCGAGGGCTGGGGCGGAGCTGTGCCAGCTGACTGGCGGGGTAGTACGCGGCACGGTTCTGAGGCTGTAACACAAAAATGACACGCATTGAGAGCTCAGTCGAAACAAGGCCACACGCTTCCTCTCAAGGAAATATGACGATTATACAACGGCACGTTTTACATAACCGGATTTCTGACCTGTGGGATGGCAGCCATGAAGTACCCGGATGGTGGCGTGGGCTGGTAGGGGTTGAGGACGGGGTTGGGCACGGCTCTGACGCTCGCCATCCTCTGCATGTACTGGCTGGTGAGATGTGCCTGCCGCTCTTCCTTCCTCTGCGCCAGCGCCACGTACAGCGGCTTGGTGGCGACGATACGTCCGTTCATTTCGGTCACCGCTTTAGTGGCCTCTTCAGGAGAAGAGAAACAAACAAACCCAAAACCTTTGCTGCGGCCGCCCTCCATCATCACCTGAAGGAAACAGGACAGATGTATTTCAGTGACACGCTCGACTCGTGAGACATGAAGTGTTCTGTAAATAAACTCGTTTATACCTTGGCGCTTGTGATGGTGCCAAACGGAGCGAATTCTTTACGCAGACGCTCGTCGTCCAAGCCGTCGTCCAGATTTTTAACGTATAGATTCACTCCCTGTTGAACAAGACGGACACCAGTGAGATCAAACACTTCATGATATTAAATAGCATGCATGGGGTAACCAAATTGGCCCGGTTGCTAGGGAGGGTAGAGTCACATGGGGTAACCAAATTGGCCCGGTTGCTAGGGAGGGTAGAGTCACATGGGGTAACCAAATTGGCCCGGTTGCTAGGGAGGGTAGAGTCACATGGGGTAATCAAATTGGCCCGGTTGCTAGGGAGGGTAGAGTCACATGGGGTAACCAAATTGGGCCGGTTGCTAGGGAGGGTAGAGTCACATGGGGTAACCTCCTCGTGGTCACTATAATGTGGTTCTCGCTCTCGGTGGGGCGTGTGGTGAGTTGTGCGCGGATGCCGCGGAGAATAGCGTGAAGCCTCCACACACGCCAAGTCTCCACGGTAACGTGCTCAACAAGTCACGTGATCAGATGCGCGGATTGACGGTCTCAGACGCGGAGGCAACTGAGATTCGTCCTCCACCACGAGGACTTGGGAACACATTGGGAATTGGGCGTTACAAATTGGGCGATACAACGACACATCTGCATTTGTATGTTTGCTCAATTCCCTTATTTGGGTTTAAGATGCGATTGGAATTTGAAGAGTACAATAATCGCGGTTATGAGATGATGCTCATTTAATAAAGCACGACAGGTCTAGTTACTCATGATCAAATGCCACAAATTTGCTTAATTGATTAGTGACATACATGTCCTCGTGTCCCACAGGGTATATGCATACTATAAGGCCCAATAAAAGAACGATTTCACCACAATGAAACAAATGCTTTAAACACACATTAAACGAGCAGGTCAATGCAAAAGCACAGAGGCTACATGCATGTCTCAAACATAATATATGAATAAACAACCGTTTGTAGAAATGGACATTAAACTGTAAATGGAGATCTTATAATGAATGCTGCACCCGGGTCAAAACATCTGATATTGAATGACTGTGTGGACTAAATGCCCTGAAAACATCAACAAATGAAATCAAGAAAGACTTTAAGGAGCCGCCATGTTTACATGCTTCAAACTCCTTACGTTATGTCCAGGTTAAAACACCATTATGACTGATGTTCTCGTCCAGTCGGCTGCTGGGCACGTTACCTGATAGCGGGTCATGCGGTCCTGCTTCATCTGCTCAAACTTGCGCTTGAGTTCTGTCTGTCGCTCTCCTTTCTTCTGAGCGCGGCCCACGTACACCTGCTTCCCGTTCAGCTCTTTCCCGTTCATCTCATCCACGGCCTGATGACCGGAGGAAAAAGAGTCAGATTCAACGGGACACCAAACCGGAAAGATTTCAGACATCGTCATATTCACTCACTCTCTGGGCGTCCTCGTGCCGCTCAAAGCTCACAAAACCGAAGCCTCTCGATTTGCCGCCGTCATCGGTCATGACGCGAATGCTCAACGCTGGACCTGAAATAACACGCAAAACATCAAAGACACAATTCAACTCGCCGAGGCACAAACATCCCACCACCAGCAAAATACACACCAAACTTGCCGAATATCTCCTTCAACTTCTCATCATCCATGTCATCTCCGAAGTTCTTGATGTAAACGTTGGTGAACTCTTTGGCACGGGCGCCCATCTCCGCCTCGCGCTCCTTGCGAGATTTGAAGCGGCCGACAAACCTTTAATGTTAAAAAACTAAATCCTTTATTCAGATCTTGTGTTAAGTGGGTAAATCATTAAATGTGCCCATTTTATGACCATTAAGATTTTTAAATGACAATCACATGTTCCTCAAAGCTTTATTACTGCAGTGTAATACAGCAGTTTACAGTAACTTACCGTAATACTGTTTTTAATTTATCATGATAAAATACAGTTTTCCCATTACTGACTTTTATGTGCATTACAGTAAAAGAGAATTATAATGAAATTAAAAAATGTCTCTCCCTTTTTCTCCTCAATTTGGAACGCCTCGTGGTGTTGTAGTGACTCGCCTCAATCCGGGTGGTGGAGGACGAATCTCAGTTGCCTCCGCGTCTGAGACCGTCAATCCGTGCATCTTATCACGTGACTTGTTGAGTGCGTTACCATGGAGACGTAGCGCGTGTGGAGACTTCACGCTATTCTCCGCGGCATCCACGCACAACTCACCTCACCCCCCACCGAGAGCGAGAACCACGAGGAGGTTACCCCATGTGACTCTACCCTCCCTAGCAACTGGGCCAATCTGGTTGCTAAGGAGACCTGACTGGAGTCACATTATAGCGACCACGAGGTGGTTACCCCATGTGACTCTACCCTCCCTAGCAACCGGGCCAATCTGGTTGCTAAGGAGACATGACTGGAGTCACTCAGCACGCCCTGGATTCAAACTCGCGACTCCAGGTGTGATAATGGTCTTTTCCACTGCACGGTACAACTCGACTCGGTTTTTGGGGGGTTTTCCACTGTGGATGGTACCTGATACCTGCTACTTTTTTTACTCCCACCTCGGTCGAGGTTCCAACCGAGCCGATACTAAATGTGACGTCGAAATCCCGCAGATCACATATTGGTCAGAGAGAATCGTCACTACCAGTCACGGGAATTGCGACACGGGACATCATCCCGCTAGTTTTAAAGTTAGCAACAACGATAACTGTATCGTTTGTTCAAACGAGTTTCAAAATGTGAAAAAACAAAATGGCTGTGCGCAAAACAACGCTGTGGTCAATAAACGAGGTGCAGACGGTCTTCTCGTTAGCGACGAACGAAACAGCATCTCAGGAAGTGTCTTAGATGTTAGCCAAACACGGCTAACACCGGACCTACCAACAGTGAAGCGAAAAAGTAAAAAAACTTAGTGACGACAGAACCATCAAAGAAAAGTGGAAGAGGTTCGACCAAATGGACGCCATCTAAACCGGCAAGCAATGGGACGGCGAGCGCCCTGGACTGGCGTTGATCCACGATAGATGATGGTACGTTTTGTTACGTTAACCTCTATAATCCCTATAATCCCGCCCACGGTGAGGCGGCACTAAACTGCAGTGGAAATGCAAGCTCAGAAAAGCGAGTCGAGCCGTAACGTGCCGTGGAAAAGTGCCGAAAATCAGCGTCTTGACCACTGAGCTACCCATGCCCCCCTAAAGACTTATTTACATTTTGGGGTGACCCAATGATGCAGTTAATCAAAACACACGTACAATATTATCAGGCGTGCAAGATGAACCCCGATTCCCTTTTTAAAGTCACACTTACACTTTGCGATCATTGAGCAACATGCCGTTCATTTTCTCAATGGCCCTCTCTGCAGCCTCGTGGGTTTCAAAGTGCACAAAGCCGTATCCTTTAGATCCGTTCTCATCACAAACCACCTTCAGAACAACACCAAGCACAAGCATCAAACGGTTAAAGCTCGTGTTCATGCACAGAACTGCTGTAACATGCACAACAACCCCACGTCACCGCAACACACGTCTATATTACCTTGCAGGAGAGGATGTTCCCGAAGGCGGAGAAGGTATCGTACAGGGCCTTGTTGTCTATGGACTTGTCCAGGTTCTTAATGAAGATGTTCCCAACACCACTCTTGCGCAGCGAGGGGTCTCGCTGGGACCACATGATCCGGACGGGTCTGCCCTTGATCACGTCAAAGTTCATGGTGTCCAAAGCGCGCTCGGCTGAAACGGGTCGAGTTTACACAACATTAGTTTAACAGACTACTGGACTTTAATCCTGACAATACGGTACATACTTGTAATAAGTGAAAGTCAATTATTTCATCTCCTTTAATGGATTTAAATAATATTATTATTATATTTCTAAAGCCATATTAGCATCAAATGCATCTTAAGGCAAGTTTAAACAAATGAAGATATTACAACACTGCAATAACAACAATATAAGTGACCTGGAGGCTTTTTAAAGATCTTTCTGCACGACTATGTGCTCTAGTGGTAATAAAAGCAGGACGGTCTAGGAAATATGCTTCCCAGAAATCACACAATGGCGATTCTTCACATTTCAATAAACTACTAAATATTTGAGATGTTGTCGATTTCTGCATTTTACTTTGTATTGGTTTAACATCGGTTTGGATTGTGTTGCTGCCATTCTTTGCCAGATCTCTCTTGTAAAAGAGATCCAAACCTCAATGGGACCAACTTGCAATTACAATTCAAAATAAAAACACTTGTGTAAGTCTTGAATGACCAATACCACCCCTCAGTGTGTACGGTTTGATCAAATCTCGTTTCAAAAGAAAATTACTACATTTATAACAGCATTGACCATTTAAATTGTTATGAACGCCCCTCGTCCCACATTAGATGTGAAAATATGTAGGCCTGTTAATTTGGAAAACTTAGAATATCTATAAGAAACGTGCACAACTGGTCATTCATCACGTATAAAACACACACGCACACATTCATACAAACACACACGCACCATACACATACATACACATATACAAACAGCACGCGCACACACACGCACACAAACAGCACGCGCGCACACACGCACACAAACAAACAGCACGCGCGCACACATGCACGCACGCACACACACAAACACACATGTACGAGCACAGCACGCGCACGCGCACACACACACATACAACCACAGCACGCGCACACACACATATACAACCACAGCACGCGCACACACACATATACAACCACAGCACGCGCACACACACATATACAACACACGTACACGAACACACATATACACACAACAAACACATATATCCACATGTTTAGTGATGTGCTCAATCTCGTTAAACCACCAAGACTGCATTTTTGTGCTTAATCAAACCTGCAACACGCGGACATGAAATGACGCCAGGAACGATTGAC
>JAVLUX010000014.1:1262929-1285429 GCA_032164185.1 Moxostoma hubbsi
TGTGGCCGCCATCCGTCATCACCTGAACACAAAACAGTCTCTAGATTTCGCAAAACAGACTTCTGTATTTTTAGGCTTTGGTTACAGTTGTGAATTAAAAGAATAGTTTACCCAAAATTGAACATTCTGTCATCACCCTCATGTAAATACAAAACTGTATGCTGATGATTGTTTTCATGGAATGCAAAAGGAGAATGTTTGAAGAATCTCCACACCTCTTTTCCACAGAGGCCCAAACAAAACATTTATTTTATTAAATATTTTTGTATTCTCTCACAAAAAGTTTTACTTTCTTTCACAATGCTTTTATCCATCCTTTACAATAATTAACCATGTTTTTAATACAGTAACTATAGTTTAATTATTGTATTTGTAGTAAACCCATAAACATACAGTTTACCACTGTTTTACTACAGTATTTTAACCATGATATTCAGAAGAAAACCATAGTAATAACACAGAAAATCCACCAAAAAAACACAGTTAGAGTTACTATAGTAACACCACGGTTAATTTTTGGTCCATAAAGCATGTTTTTTAAAACCTGCTAGATTTTCCTGCTAGATTTTCATAAGGGATGAATAAAGCTATTGGGGGGAAAATACAAAACTATTGCTAGGGAGCGAAAAACATCTTAAAAGGGAAAGGTGATTATTGAGAGGGAACACAAAACTATTGAGAGGGATTGAAGAACGTATTGCAAAGGAACAAAGTATTGAGAGGAAATTAAAAAATGTATTGCGAGGAAATGCAAACTATTGCGAGGGAACTAAAAAACTTCTTATAAGTGAAAGCAAACTATTGAGAGGGAACAAAAAACTATTGTGAGGGAACAAAAAACTATTGAGAGGGAACAAAAAGCTTATTGTGAGGGAACAAAAAACTATTGAGAGGGAACAAAAAGCTTATTGTGAGGGAACAAAAAACTATTGTGAGGGAACAAAAAACTTATTGTGAGGGAACAAAAAACTATTGTGAGGGAACAAAAAACTATTTTGAGGGAACAAAAAGCTTATTGTGAGGGAACAAAAAACTATTGAGAGGGAACAAAAAGCTTATTGTGAGGGAACAAAAAACTATTGTGAGGGAACAAAAAACTTATTGTGAGGGAACAAAAAACTTATTGTGATGGAACAAAAAACTATTGTGAGGGAACAAAAAACTATTGAGAGGGAACAAAAAGCTTATTGTGAGGGAACAAAAAACTATTGTGATGGAACACAAAACTATTGTGAGGGAACAAAAAACTATTGTGAGGGAACAAAAAACTATTGAGAGGGAACAAAAAGCTTATTGTGAGGGAACAAAAAACTATTGTGAGGGAACAAAAAACTTATTGTGAGGGAACAAAAAACTATTGTGAGGGAACAAAAAACTATTTTGAGGGAACAAAAAGCTTATTGTGAGGGAACAAAAAACTATTGTGAGGGAACAAAAAACTTATTGTGAGGGAACAAAAAACTTATTGTGATGGAACAAAAAACTATTGTGAGGGAACAAAAAACTATTGAGAGGGAACAAAAAGCTTATTGTGAGGGAACAAAAAACTATTGTGAGGGAACAAAAAACTTATTGTGAGGGAACAAAAAGCTTATTGTGAGGGAACAAAAAACTTATTGTGATGGAACACAAAACTATTGTGAGGGAACAAAAAACTATTGTGAGGGAACAAAAAACTATTGAGAGGGAACAAAAAGCTTATTGTGAGGGAACAAAAAACTATTGTGAGGGAACAAAAAACTTATTGTGAGGGAACAAAAAACTATTGTGAGGGAACAAAAAACTATTTTGAGGGAACAAAAAGCTTATTGTGAGGGAACAAAAAACTATTGTGAGGGAACAAAAAACTTATTGTGAGGGAACAAAAAACTTATTGTGATGGAACAAAAAACTATTGTGAGGGAACAAAAAACTATTGAGAGGGAACAAAAAACTTATTGTGAGGGAACAAAAAACTTATTGTGAGGGAACAAAAAACTATTGTGAGGGAACAAAAAGCTTATTGTGAGGGAACAAAAAACTTATTGTGATGGAACACAAAACTATTGTGAGGGAACAAAAAACTATTGTGAGGGAACAAAAAACTATTGAGAGGGAACAAAAAGCTTATTGTGAGGGAACAAAAAACTATTGTGAGGGAACAAAAAACTATTGTGAGGGAACAAAAAACTTATTGTGATGGAACAAAAAACTATTGTGATGGAACAAAAAACTTATTGTGATGGAACAAAAAACTATTGTGAGGGAACAAAAAACTATTGAGAGGGAACAAAAAGCTTATTGTGAGGGAACAAAAAACTTATTGTGAGGGAACAAAAAACTATTGTGAGGGAACAAAAAGCTTATTGTGAGGGAACAAAAAACTTATTGTGATGGAACACAAAACTATTGTGAGGGAACAAAAAACTATTGAGAGGGAACAAAAAGCTTATTGTGAGGGAACAAAAAACTATTGTGAGGGAACAAAAAACTTATTGTGAGGGAACAAAAAACTATTGTGAGGGAACAAAAAGCTTATTGTGAGGGAACAAAAAACTATTGAGAGGGAACAAAAAGCTTATTGTGAGGGAACAAAAAACTATTGAGAGGGAACAAAAAGCTTATAATGAGGGAACACAAAACTATTGTGAGGGAACAAAAAGCTTATTGTGAGGGAACACAAAACTATTGTGAGGGAACAAAAAACTATTGTGAGGGAACACATAACTATTGTGAGGGAACACAAAACTATTGAGAGGGAACAAAAAGCTTATAATGAGGGAACACAAAACTATTGTGAGGGAACAAAAAGCTTATAATGAGGGAACACAAAACTATTGTGAGGGAACAAAAAACTATTGTGAGGGAACAAAAAAACTATTGTGAGGGAACAAAAAACTGTGAGGGAACACAAAACTATTGAGAGGGAACAAAAAGCTTATAATGAGGGAACACAAAACTATTGTGAGGGAACAAAAAACTATTGTGAGGGAACACAAAACTATTGTGAGGGAACAAAAAGCTTATAATGAGGGAACACAAAACTATTGTGAGGGAACAAAAAACTTATTGTGATGGAACACAAAACTATTGAGAGGGAACAAAAAGCTTATTGTGATGGAACACAAAACTATTGTGAGGGAACAAAAAGCTTATAATGAGGGAACACAAAACTATTGTGAGGGAACAAAAAACTTATTGTGATGGAACACAAAACTATTGTGAGGGAACAAAAAGCTTATAATGAGGGAACACAAAACTATTGTGAGGGAACAAAAAACTATTGAGAGGGAACAAAAAGCTTATTGTGAGGGAACAAAAAACTATTGTGAGGGAACAAAAAACTTATTGTGAGGGAACAAAAAACTTATTGTGAGGGAACAAAAAACTATTGTGAGGGAACAAAAAGCTTATTGTGAGGGAACAAAAAACTATTGTGAGGGAACAAAAAACTATTGTGAGGGAACACATAACTATTGTGAGGGAACACAAAACTATTGAGAGGGAACAAAAAGCTTATAATGAGGGAACACAAAACTATTGTGAGGGAACAAAAAGCTTATAATGAGGGAACACAAAACTATTGTGAGGGAACAAAAAACTATTGTGAGGGAACAAAAAAACTATTGTGAGGGAACAAAAAACTGTGAGGGAACACAAAACTATTGAGAGGGAACAAAAAGCTTATAATGAGGGAACACAAAACTATTGTGAGGGAACAAAAAACTATTGTGAGGGAACAAAAAACTATTGTGAGGGAACAAAAAGCTTATAATGAGGGAACACAAAACTATTGTGAGGGAACAAAAAACTTATTGTGATGGAACACAAAACTATTGAGAGGGAACAAAAAGCTTATTGTGATGGAACACAAAACTATTGTGAGGGAACAAAAAGCTTATAATGAGGGAACACAAAACTATTGTGAGGGAACAAAAAACTTATTGTGATGGAACACAAAACTATTGTGAGGGAACAAAAAGCTTATAATGAGGGAACACAAAACTATTGTGAGGGAACAAAAAGCTTATTGTGATGGAACACAAAACTATTGTGAGGGAACAAAAAGCTTATAATGAGGGAACACAAAACTATTGAGAGGGAACAAAAAACTATTGAGAGGGAACAAAAAACTATTGTGAGGGAACACAAAACTATTGTGAGGGAACACAAAACTTATGAAGGTAAGTAAATAATGAGTATATTTTCATATTTGGGGGAACTCTTCCTTTAAGAAAATAAATGACTGGTTCAACTGGTTTAAGAAACAGAGATTCACTGTTACCTTCAAACTGGTGATGTTGCCGTACGGCGAGAACTCTTTGAGGAGGCGCTCACTGTCCACGCTGTCACTCAGATTTTTAATATACAGATTTACTCCCTAAGACAATAAAGATGCATTAAGCATCATAATGAATGCAGTAATCAGCAGCATCACTGTCTGTCTGTGTAACCTGATAGCGTGTCATGTCCTTCTGCTTTATCTTCTCATATCTGCGCTTCAGTTCCGCCTGACGCTCGCGCTTCTTCTGAGCGCGACTCACATACAGCCGCCTGCCGTTCAGCTCCACCCCATTCATCTTATCTACAGCCTGTGGGTGGATTTTTAACTCAACATGAAATCGAAATGGATGTCACCAATCCATCTTATTTTTATAGAGACACTTACACCATCTAATCAGTCCCAGTGCAGCACTGGTGGAGCCAGTGGTTCCAGTAGTGGTGCAGAAATGACACATTTCCATGGAGTTTCTGCTCTCATCGGTCATGACTCGAACGCTCATGGTCGGGCCTATGAAGATATTTTTAAAGATACAAAAGCACAAAAGCAAGTCAACGAAGAGTGTTTAAAGGAATATTCAATCGACAGCATCTGTGGCACCACAAACTTCATACCAAATTTGCTGAATATCTCATTGAGCGTCGTGTCAGTCACATCTGATCCAAAGTTCTTGATGAAAACGTTGGTGAAGTGTTTGACTTGCTCCTGCATTTCAGCCACACGCTCCGTACGGGCTCTGTAAGTGGCCGACGAACCTTGAATGGGGGTCAAAAGAGACTTATGAGACGCACGTTCTGCAGCATGATTTATATCATCTTTCCAGTACTGCAGATCCTGCTGAACACTCCCAATGTTAGTTTGAATAAGATCCTGATGATCTCAGACTGATCTGAACCGTTTCAGCTAATATTATGATTCGGTCACAATGTAATGCGACTTTATAAAGCTCTGTTACTCATTTCACATGTAAAAGACGTCAGTCTTAAAGTCACAGCAGCAAAAAACATCCTTAAAAAGTTTCATTGAAAGGGTCAGAGGAAGGGAAGCATGAGCATGTTTATGGCTTAAAAGAGGCCCATAGAGACAAATATGAAGTTTAAATGTGACAATGGAATTGAGTTTAATTGAAGTTAATCACATCTTACACGATCTGCTCATTGATAAACCTGCTGTTTAATCTCCTGATGGCTTTTTCAGCAGCTTCATGGGTCTCGAAGTGCACAAAACCAAAACCTTTAGATCCATTTTCATCGCAAGACACCTGAAAAAGAAGAAATGTCACTTTATACAGATGATGATGTGTTTAATAAAGCGCAGAGCTGCAGTCAAAGCTCATCACTTACTTTGCAGGATAAGATGTTTCCGAAGGATGAGAACATATCGAAGAGCCCCTCGCTGTAGATGGATTTCTCCAGGTTCTTGATGAAGATGTTTCGCACCCCGCTCTTCCTCAGCGAAGGGTCTCTCTGACACCACATCACGCGCATCGGCTTGCCATTGATCAGGTCAAAGTTCATCGTATCTAAGGCACGCTCGGCTGACGTAGAACAAACATGATGCAAGTTTGGTTATGAATTCCTTCATTATGACATTTGGAAATTCAGCACTACAGTAGTGTGGACAGATGGACAGATGGACAAACAGACAGACGGACGAATAAAAAAGACAGATTTGTATTTTTTTCATCTCTCTCTCTTTTCCCTCTCTTATAAATTTTACAATGTTTTTTGGGGGTACTACACTGTTACAGGAAGTACCCCCTCTATTTTAATTATTTCTGTTACCCTCCCCCGTCCCCTCCCTCATCCAGGTAGACGGGGATGACCTGACGGCAGACAGGGCGGAAGGCACGCCCTCCCCAGGGAATGGTGGGGGGGCGGGTGTACATCAAGCTGGGGGCTCCCCAGCCTGAGAGAACGAGGGAGGAATGTGACAGGGTGGGGGCGGGACTGGGTCGTGATTATACACACCTGATCTCTTATCAGGCTAATCAAGCCTCTGAGACTGCAGAAGGTGGTGCGACAAGAGAGAGAGATCGATCGACAAATAGATAGACAGACAAATGGAAAGACAGACAAATAGAGAGACAGACAGACAAACAGACGAATGGAAAGACAGACAAATAGGCAGACAGACAGACAGACAGACAGACAAATAGACAGACAGACGAACTAACAGACAGACAAATAGGCAGACAGACAGACAAATAGACAGACAGACGAACTAACAGACAGACAAACAGATGAACGGAAAGACAGACAAATAGACAGACAAACAGATGAACAGAAAGCCAGACAAATAGCCAGACAGACAGACAGACAAACAGACAAATAGACAGACAAACAGATGAACAGAAAGACAGACAAATAGGCAGACAAACAGACAGACAAACAGACAAATAGACAGAGAGACGAATGGAAAGACAGACAAATAGACAGACACACGAACAGATGAATGGAAAGACAAATAGGCAGACAGACAGACAAACAAATAGACAGACAGACAGACAAACAGACAAATGGAAAGACAGACAAATAGGCAGACAGACAAACAGACAAATGGAAAGACAGACAAATAGGCAGACAGACAGACAAATAGACAGACAGACAGACAATCAGACAGACAGACGAATGGAAAGACAGACAAATAGACAGACAGACAGACAGACAAACAGACAGACAGACGAATGGAAAGACAGACAAATAGACAGACAGACAAACAGAAAAATAGTCAGACAAACAGATGAACAGAAAGACAGACAAATAGGCAGACAGACAGACAGACAGACAAACAGACAAATAGACAGACAGACAGACAATCAGACAGACAGACGAATGGAAAGACAGACAAATAGACAGACAGACAAACAGACAGACAGACGAACGGAAAGACGGACAAATAGACAGACAGACAGACAGACAAACAGATGAACAGAAAGACAGACAAATAGGCAGACAGACAGACAAATAGACAGACAGACGAACGGAAAGACAGACAAATAGACAGACAAACAGATGAACAGAAAGACAGACAAATAGCCAGACAGACAGACAGACAAACAGACAAATAGACAGACAAACAGATGAACAGAAAGACAGACAAATAGGCAGACAAACAGACAGACAAACAGACAAATAGACAGAGAGACGAATGGAAAGACAGACAAATAGACAGACACACGAACAGATGAATGGAAAGACAAATAGGCAGACAGACAGACAAACAAATAGACAGACAGACAGACAAACAGACAAATGGAAAGACAGACAAATAGGCAGACAGACAAACAGACAAATGGAAAGACAGACAAATAGGCAGACAGACAGACAAATAGACAGACAGACAGACAATCAGACGAATGGAAAGACAGACAAATAGGCAGACAGACAGACAGACAAACAGACAAATGGAAAGACAGACAAATAGGCAGACAGACAAACAGACAAATGGTAAGACAGACAAATAGGCAGACAAATGGAAAGACAAATAGGCAAACAGACAGACAGACAAACAGACAAATGGAAAGACAGACCAATAGGCAGACAGACAGACAAACAGATGAATGGAAAGACAGACAAATAGACAGACAAACAGATGAACAGAAAGACAGACAAATAGGCAGACAGACAGACAAATAGACAGACAGACGAACTAACAGACAGACAAATAGACGAACAGAAAGACAGACAAATAGGCAGACAGACAGACAGACAGACAAACAGACAAATAGACAGACAGACGAATGGAAAGACAGACAAATAGACAGACAGACAAACAGACAAACTAACAGACAGACAAATAGACAGACAAACAGAAAGACAGACAAATAGGCAGACAGACAGACAGACAAACAGACAAATAGACAGACAAACAGATGAACAGAAAGACAGACAAACAGATGAACAGAAAGACAGACAAATAGGCAGACAGACAGACAAACGGAAAGACAGACAGACAAACAGATGAACAGAAAGACAGACAAATAGGCAGACAGACAGACAAATAGACAGACAGACAAACAGATGAACGGAAAGACAGACAAATAGACAGACAAACAGATGAACAGAAAGACAGACAAATAGGCAGACAGACAGACAGACAAACAGATGAACAGAAAGACAGACAAATAGGCAGACAAACAGACAGACAAACAGACAAATAGACAGAGAGACGAATGGAAAGACAGACAAATAGACAGAAACACGAACAGACAAATGGAAAGACAAATAGGCAGACAGACAGACAGACAAATAGACAGACAGACAGACAGACAAACAGTTAAATGGAAAGACAGACAAATAGGCAGACAGACAAACAGACAAATGGAAAGACAGACAAATAGGCAGACAGACAAACAGACAAATGGAAAGACAGACAAATAGGCAGACAGACAGACAGACAAATGGAAAGACAGACAAATAGGCAGACAGACAGACAAATAGACAGACAGACAGACAATCAGACGAATGGAAAGACAGACAAATAGGCAGACAGACAGACAAACAGACAAATGGAAAGACAGACAAATAGGCAGACAGACAAACAGACAAATGGTAAGACAGACAAATAGGCAGACAAATGGAAAGACAAATAGGCAGACAGACAGACAAACAGACAAATGGAAAGACAGACAAATAGGCAGACAGACAGACAAATAGACAGACAGACAGACAATCAGACAAATGGAAATACAGACAAATAGGTAGACAGACAGACAGACAAACAGACAAATGGAAAGACAGACAAATAGGCAGATAGACAAACAGACAAATAGGCAGACAGACAAATAGACAGACTGACAAACGGACAAATGGAAAGGCAGACAAATAGGCAGACAGACGAACACACAAACAGACAAATGGAAAGACAGACAAATAGGCAGACAGACAGACAAACAAATAGACAGACAGACAGACAAACAGACAAATGGAAAGACAGACAAATAGGCAGACAGACAAACAGACAAATGGAAAGACAGACAAATAGGCAGACAGACAGACAGACAAATGAAAAGACAGACAAATAGGCAGACAGACAGACAAATAGACAGACAGACAGACAATCAGACGAATGGAAAGACAGACAAATAGGCAGACAGACAGACAGACAAACAGACAAATGGAAAGACAGACAAATAGGCAGACAGACAGACAAACAGACAAATAGACAGACAGACGAATGGAAAGACAGACAAACAGACAAACTAACAGACAGACAAATAGACAGACAAACAGATGAACAGAAAGACAGACAAATAGGCAGACAGAGAGACAGACAAACAGACAAATAGACAGACAAACAGATGAACAGAAAGACAGACAAATAGGCAGACAGACAGACAGACAAATAGACAGACAGACAAACGGAAAGACAGACAAATAGACAGACAGACAGACAGACAAACAGATGAACAGAAAGACAGACAAATAGGCAGACAGACAGACAAATAGACAGACAGACAAACAGATGAACGGAAAGACAGACAAATAGACAGACAAACAGATGAACAGAAAGACAGACAAATAGGCAGACAGACAGACAGACAAACAGACAAATAGACAGACAAACAGATGAACAGAAAGACAGACAAATAGGCAGACAAACAGACAGACAAACAGACAAACAGACAGACAAACAGACAAATAGACAGAGAGACGAATGGAAAGACAGACAAATAGACAGACACACGAACAGACGAATGGAAAGACAAATAGGCAGACAGACAGACAGACAAATAGGCAGACAGACAAACAGATAAATGGAAAGACAGACAAATAGGCAGACAGACAAATGGAAAGACAGACAAATAGGCAGACAGACAAACAGACAAATGGAAAGACAGACAAATAGGCAGACAGACAGACAGACAAATGGAAAGACAGACAAATAGGCAGACAGACAGACAAATAGACAGACAGACAGACAATCAGACGAATGGAAAGACAGACAAATAGGCAGACAGACAGACAAACAGACAAATGGAAAGACAGACAAATAGGCAGACAGACAAACAGACAAATGGTAAGACAGACAAATAGGCAGACAAATGGAAAGACAAATAGGCAGACAGACAAACAGACAAATGGAAAGACAGACAAATAGGCAGACAGACAGACAAATAGACAGACAGACAGACAATCAGACAAATGGAAAGACAGACAAATAGGCAGACTGACAAACAGACAAATAGGCAGACAGACAAATAGACAGACTGACAAACGGACAAATGGAAAGGCAGACAAATAGGCAGACAGACGAACACACAAACAGACAAATGGAAAGACAGACAAATAGGCAGACAGACAAGACAGACAAACAGACAAATGGAAAGACAGAGAAATAGGCAGACAGACAAACAGACAAATAGGCAGACAGACAAATAGACAGACTGACAAACAGACAAATAGGCAGACAGACGAACACACAAACAGACAAATGGAAAGACAGACAAATAGGCAGACAGACAAACAGACAAATGGTAAGACAGACAAATAGGCAGACAAATGGAAAGACAAATAGGGAGACAGACAGACAAACAGACAAATGGAAAGACAGACAAATAGGCAGACAGACAGACAAATAGACAGACAGACAGACAATCAGACAAATGGAAAGACAGACAAATAGGCAGACAGACAGACAGACAAATGGAAAGACAGACAAATAGGCAGACAGACAAGACAGACAAACAGACAAATGGAAAGACAGAGAAATAGGCAGACAGACAAACAGACAAATAGGCAGACAGACAAATAGACAGACTGACAAACAGACAAATGGAAAGACAGACAAATAGGCAGACAGACAAACACACAAACAGACAAATGGAAAGACAGACAAATAGACAGACAGACAAACAGACAAATAGACAGACAGACAAATAGGCAGACAAATGGAAAGACAAATAGGCAGACAGACAGACAAACAGACAAATGGAAAGACAGACAAATAGGCAGACAGACAGACAAATAGACAGACAGACAGACAATCAGACAAATGGAAATACAGACAAATAGGTAGACAGACAGACAGACAAACAGACAAATGGAAAGACAGACAAATAGGCAGATAGACAAACAGACAAATAGGCAGACAGACAAATAGACAGACTGACAAACGGACAAATGGAAAGGCAGACAAATAGGCAGACAGACGAACACACAAACAGACAAATGGAAAGACAGACAAATAGACAGACAGACAAACAGACAAACTAACAGACAGACAAATAGACAGACAAACAGAAAGACAGACAAATAGGCAGACAGACAGACAGACAAACAGACAAATAGACAGACAAACAGATGAACAGAAAGACAGACAAACAGATGAACAGAAAGACAGACAAATAGGCAGACAGACAGACAAACGGAAAGACAGACAGACAAACAGATGAACAGAAAGACAGACAAATAGGCAGACAGACAGACAAATAGACAGACAGACAAACAGATGAACGGAAAGACAGACAAATAGACAGACAAACAGATGAACAGAAAGACAGACAAATAGGCAGACAGACAGACAGACAAACAGATGAACAGAAAGACAGACAAATAGGCAGACAAACAGACAGACAAACAGACAAATAGACAGAGAGACGAATGGAAAGACAGACAAATAGACAGACACACGAACAGACAAATGGAAAGACAAATAGGCAGACAGACAGACAGACAAATAGACAGACAGACAGACAGACAAACAGTTAAATGGAAAGACAGACAAATAGGCAGACAGACAAACAGACAAATGGAAAGACAGACAAATAGGCAGACAGACAAACAGACAAATGGAAAGACAGACAAATAGGCAGACAGACAGACAGACAAATGGAAAGACAGACAAATAGGCAGACAGACAGACAAATAGACAGACAGACAGACAATCAGACGAATGGAAAGACAGACAAATAGGCAGACAGACAGACAAACAGACAAATGGAAAGACAGACAAATAGGCAGACAGACAAACAGACAAATGGTAAGACAGACAAATAGGCAGACAAATGGAAAGACAAATAGGCAGACAGACAGACAAACAGACAAATGGAAAGACAGACAAATAGGCAGACAGACAGACAAATAGACAGACAGACAGACAATCAGACAAATGGAAATACAGACAAATAGGTAGACAGACAGACAGACAAACAGACAAATGGAAAGACAGACAAATAGGCAGATAGACAAACAGACAAATAGGCAGACAGACAAATAGACAGACTGACAAACGGACAAATGGAAAGGCAGACAAATAGGCAGACAGACGAACACACAAACAGACAAATGGAAAGACAGACAAATAGGCAGACAGACAGACAAACAAATAGACAGACAGACAGACAAACAGACAAATGGAAAGACAGACAAATAGGCAGACAGACAAACAGACAAATGGAAAGACAGACAAATAGGCAGACAGACAGACAGACAAATGAAAAGACAGACAAATAGGCAGACAGACAGACAAATAGACAGACAGACAGACAATCAGACGAATGGAAAGACAGACAAATAGGCAGACAGACAGACAGACAAACAGACAAATGGAAAGACAGACAAATAGGCAGACAGACAGACAAACAGACAAATAGACAGACAGACGAATGGAAAGACAGACAAACTAACAGACAGACAAATAGACAGACAAACAGATGAACAGAAAGACAGACAAATAGGCAGACAGACAGACAGACAAACAGACAAATAGACAGACAAACAGATGAACAGAAAGACAGACAAATAGGCAGACAGACAGACAGACAAATAGACAGACAGACAAACGGAAAGACAGACAAATAGACAGACAGACAGACAGACAAACAGATGAACAGAAAGACAGACAAATAGGCAGACAGACAGACAAATAGACAGACAGACAAACAGATGAACGGAAAGACAGACAAATAGACAGACAAACAGATGAACAGAAAGACAGACAAATAGGCAGACAGACAGACAGACAAACAGACAAATAGACAGACAAACAGATGAACAGAAAGACAGACAAATAGGCAGACAAACAGACAGACAAACAGACAAATAGACAGAGAGACGAATGGAAAGACAGACAAATAGACAGACACACGAACAGACGAATGGAAAGACAAATAGGCAGACAGACAGACAGACAAATAGGCAGACAGACAAACAGATAAATGGAAAGACAGACAAATAGGCAGACAGACAAATGGAAAGACAGACAAATAGGCAGACAGACAAACAGACAAATGGAAAGACAGACAAATAGGCAGACAGACAGACAGACAAATGGAAAGACAGACAAATAGGCAGACAGACAGACAAATAGACAGACAGACAGACAATCAGACGAATGGAAAGACAGACAAATAGGCAGACAGACAGACAAACAGACAAATGGAAAGACAGACAAATAGGCAGACAGACAAACAGACAAATGGTAAGACAGACAAATAGGCAGACAGACAGACAAATAGACAGACAGACAGACAATCAGACAAATGGAAAGACAGACAAATAGGCAGACTGACAAACAGACAAATAGGCAGACAGACAAATAGACAGACTGACAAACGGACAAATGGAAAGGCAGACAAATAGGCAGACAGACGAACACACAAACAGACAAATGGAAAGACAGACAAATAGGCAGACAGACAAGACAGACAAACAGACAAATGGAAAGACAGAGAAATAGGCAGACAGACAAACAGACAAATAGGCAGACAGACAAATAGACAGACTGACAAACAGACAAATAGGCAGACAGACGAACACACAAACAGACAAATGGAAAGACAGACAAATAGGCAGACAGACAAACAGACAAATGGTAAGACAGACAAATAGGCAGACAAATGGAAAGACAAATAGGGAGACAGACAGACAAACAGACAAATGGAAAGACAGACAAATAGGCAGACAGACAGACAAATAGACAGACAGACAGACAATCAGACAAATGGAAAGACAGACAAATAGGCAGACAGACAGACAGACAAATGGAAAGACAGACAAATAGGCAGACAGACAAGACAGACAAACAGACAAATGGAAAGACAGAGAAATAGGCAGACAGACAAACAGACAAATAGGCAGACAGACAAATAGACAGACTGACAAACAGACAAATGGAAAGACAGACAAATAGGCAGACAGACAAACACACAAACAGACAAATGGAAAGACAGACAAATAGACAGACAGACAAACAGACAAATAGACAGACAGACAAATAGGCAGACAAATGGAAAGACAAATAGGCAGACAGACAGACAAACAGACAAATGGAAAGACAGACAAATAGGCAGACAGACAGACAAATAGACAGACAGACAGACAATCAGACAAATGGAAATACAGACAAATAGGTAGACAGACAGACAGACAAACAGACAAATGGAAAGACAGACAAATAGGCAGATAGACAAACAGACAAATAGGCAGACAGACAAATAGACAGACTGACAAACGGACAAATGGAAAGGCAGACAAATAGGCAGACAGACGAACACACAAACAGACAAATGGAAAGACAGACAAATAGGCAGACAGACAGACAAACAAATAGACAGACAGACAGACAAACAGACAAATGGAAAGACAGACAAATAGGCAGACAGACAAACAGACAAATGGAAAGACAGACAAATAGGCAGACAGACAGACAGACAAATGAAAAGACAGACAAATAGGCAGACAGACAGACAAATAGACAGACAGACAGACAATCAGACGAATGGAAAGACAGACAAATAGGCAGACAGACAGACAGACAAACAGACAAATGGAAAGACAGACAAATAGGCAGACAGACAGACAAACAGACAAATAGACAGACAGACGAATGGAAAGACAGACAAACAGACAAACTAACAGACAGACAAATAGACAGACAAACAGATGAACAGAAAGACAGACAAATAGGCAGACAGACAGACAGACAAACAGACAAATAGACAGACAAACAGATGAACAGAAAGACAGACAAATAGGCAGACAGACAGACAGACAAATAGACAGACAGACAAACGGAAAGACAGACAAATAGACAGACAGACAGACAGACAAACAGATGAACAGAAAGACAGACAAATAGGCAGACAGACAGACAAATAGACAGACAGACAAACAGATGAACGGAAAGACAGACAAATAGACAGACAAACAGATGAACAGAAAGACAGACAAATAGGCAGACAGACAGACAGACAAACAGACAAATAGACAGACAAACAGATGAACAGAAAGACAGACAAATAGGCAGACAAACAGACAGACAAACAGACAAATAGACAGAGAGACGAATGGAAAGACAGACAAATAGACAGACACACGAACAGACGAATGGAAAGACAAATAGGCAGACAGACAGACAGACAAATAGGCAGACAGACAAACAGATAAATGGAAAGACAGACAAATAGGCAGACAGACAAATGGAAAGACAGACAAATAGGCAGACAGACAAACAGACAAATGGAAAGACAGACAAATAGGCAGACAGACAGACAGACAAATGGAAAGACAGACAAATAGGCAGACAGACAGACAAATAGACAGACAGACAGACAATCAGACGAATGGAAAGACAGACAAATAGGCAGACAGACAGACAAACAGACAAATGGAAAGACAGACAAATAGGCAGACAAATGGAAAGACAAATAGGCAGACAGACAGACAAACAGACAAATGGAAAGACAGACAAATAGGCAGACAGACAGACAAATAGACAGACAGACAGACAATCAGACAAATGGAAAGACAGACAAATAGGCAGACTGACAAACAGACAAATAGGCAGACAGACAAATAGACAGACTGACAAATGGACAAATGGAAAGGCAGACAAATAGGCAGACAGACGAACACACAAACAGACAAATGGAAAGACAGACAAATAGGCAGACAGACAAGACAGACAAACAGACAAATGGAAAGACAGAGAAATAGGCAGACAGACAAACAGACAAATAGGCAGACAGACAAATAGACAGACTGACAAACAGACAAATAGGCAGACAGACGAACACACAAACAGACAAATGGAAAGACAGACAAATAGGCAGACAGACAAACAGACAAATGGTAAGACAGACAAATAGGCAGACAAATGGAAAGACAAATAGGGAGACAGACAGACAAACAGACAAATGGAAAGACAGACAAATAGGCAGACAGACAGACAAATAGACAGACAATCAGACAAATGGAAAGACAGACAAATAGGCAGACAGACAGACAGACAAATGGAAAGACAGACAAATAGGCAGACAGACAAGACAGACAAACAGACAAATGGAAAGACAGAGAAATAGGCAGACAGACAAACAGACAAATAGGCAGACAGACAAATAGACAGACTGACAAACAGACAAATGGAAAGACAGACAAATAGGCAGACAGACGAACACACAAACAGACAAATGGAAAGACAGACAAATAGACAGACAGACAGACAAATAGACAGACAGACAGACAGACAATCAGTCGAATGGAAAGACAGACAAATAGGCAGACAGACAGACAAACAGACAAATGGAAAGACAGACAAATAGGCAGACAGACAAACAGACAAATGGTAAGACAGACAAATAGGCAGACAAATGGAAAGACAAATAGGCAGACAGACAGACAAACAGACAAATGGAAAGACAGACAGACAGACAAACAGACAAATGGAAAGACAGACAAATAGGCAGACAGACAAGACTGACAAACAGAGAAATGGAAAGACAGAGAAATAGGCAGACAGACAAACAGGCAAATAGGCAGACAAATAGGCAGACAAATGGAAAGACAAATAGGCAGACAGACAGACAAACAGACAAATGGAAAGACAGACAGACAGACAAACAGACAAATGGAAAGACAGACAAATAGGCAGACAGACAAGACTGACAAACAGACAAATGGAAAGACAGACAAATAGGCAGACAGACGAACACACAAACAGACAAATGGAAAGACAGACAAATAGGCAGACAGACGAACACACAAACAGACAAATGGAAAGACAGACAAATAGGCAGACAGACGAACACACAAACAGACAAATGGAAAGACAGACAAATAGACAGACAAAGCACATTGATCATGTTAAATCTTTGTACAGTCTGTAACATTTACTTTAAAGATGTTCTTTGGAACATTCTCAAATCGCATTTGTTGGAATAGTTCCTGATTTGAGCTCATCTCTCACCATCCGCAGGTCGTTCGCAGTTCACATACGCGTATCCGAGCGAGCGGCCGCTGAGTTTCTCTGCAGACCCGGATGGACAGAACCGAACCGGCCGCACTGAACTTCTCGTAAAGCAACGATTCGGTCACGTTCGGTTCAAGATCACCCACATATAACGAGCCGCTCACCCTCATCATCTTCACTGATAATCAATCAATAATTCTAGAAACGAGCGATGTCCAACTGAACAACTGCAGATTCACCGAGCAGCTGTGCAACGATCAAAACTCACCGATTTCAAAAGTACAGATAAACATTCGAATCGACATATTTCAAAAGATACAATGTAACAATACGGCACGCGCGAGCTGCACGGGTTAATCACACCGACTAATGCATCATATATTTACTACTTCATAATAAAATTATAAACATAGTACATATTTTTAGAAGGAAATATAATTTTACTATGAATATAAATTATGATTAATTAATTAATTAAGTTTATTAACTAGTAATTAAGCTATTATGTGACCTGGATCAGAGCTTAAATAAATAACTACATGTTTTTGCTTGTATCCAGAAGGTAAATATGACAGATTTGATCTGTAACCTACATATTTGTATTATCATTATTTATTACTATTAATCACTGCAGAAGATTGAATTAATATAGAGCACTTTAGGACCACATTTTAGCATATAAATATATGTTGTAAAGTCACGTTCTGTCATTAGGCTTCAGTTTTAGCAATTCTTTTGCACAATAACATTAAAAAAACAATTCAACAATGCTTTTGTAGTTCATGATATTAAACATGATATGATTTTTTTTTTTAAATGTACATTTTTATTAACATTTTGCTGTTTTTTTCCCCCCACAAATATGAATCAATTTCAATTGCACAATATAATATAAAACAAAACCAATAGTAAAAATAATAAATAATGAGAAATATAATGCTGTTGCCCTCACAGTGAGGTGAGTGATGTGTTAGTGTAACAGTAGATGGCAGCACAACACAAACACATTGTATGTGCTGCTTATGTCACACTTCCATATGTGCAATATATACATTATTCCTGTGTCCAGTCGTCCTGCGGTCCGCTGAGATTCATGTTCACTTTCTGCTGTGATGTCCATTAAAAAACCTTGAGTGCAAATGTGATAAAGACTCGATCTCTCTGTTGTAGTGCATGAAGTAAAACACTGAGTATGTTTTATTGAGGTCTTCATCAGTATCTGTTGTGTTCATCAGTCGCTGTGACTATAACATCCATCCAGATCCTCATGGCTTCTGCGCTGTGAGCCACGAGAAAGAACAGACGCTCGTATGTTTTCACACAGAAGGTGAAACTCGGTCGCGGAGACTGAAACACAAAGAGGAATGATGCATCAAGAAAAGACATGATTGACTAAACATATCTTATATATGCATAAACAAGAAAACATATATATATTTATATACTGTATTATGTATATGGGACCATGACACTAATTGTTTTGTTTTTCATAACTACATTAAAAATGTAATTCACACAAAACAATGGCTTGAAAACACCTACGATGAACATGTTTTTCCTGAATTCAAAGTCATTTTTGTATTTTTCTGGGGCTTAAAGTAAAACATTTCAAGACATAAAATAAAAGTCTCATTAACCCTTTAAGCTCTGTTGGGCCTGCAAGTAAACAAAATGGTCAATATATTAATAACCACAGTGTTGACCCACACAAAATTGGTTTTGTTTTAAAGTTTATAAGCTCTACTTTATAATGCATGTAGATATTATCAACAAAACTGAACAAGTGCTTTGATATTCACAGACAGTGTTCCATTATGATCATTTATGAAACTGTTGCACTGTCCATATTATTGCAATCATCAATCTCATTAAATATTCATGTGTCATCTGTTGTTGGAAAGTTCTCAAAAGAGTAAAATACAATCAGACTATTTGTTTTACTCACAGACAAAAATATAGTGAGTAACAGCTAAATGTATGTCTTTGACAATTATGTTTGTGTTGCTTACATGCCACATGTTTGCTTATTACTTCACAAAAAATAAACGGAACATAAAATCTCACATATCATTATTTAGAGTCAGTGATTATCTTTCAATCGAGTCCACACACAAGATAATCAGATGTATAGATCATTAGATAATCCACATGAAGCACAATGTTACATATGACCACCAGGAGATGGCGCCAAATACATGACACAGACTCAATGATGACTCAAATGGCACAGAATGAAACTGAATGAGATGATTATCTTTCAAACGAGTCCACACACAAGATAATCAGATGTATAGATCATTAGATAATCCACATGAAGCACAATGTTACATATGACCACCAGGAGATGGTGCCAAATACATGACACAGACTCAATGATGACTCAAATGGCACAGAATGAAACTGAATGAGATGATTATCTGTCAATCGAGTCCACACACAAGATAATCAGATGTATAGATCATTAGATAATCCACATGAAGCACAATGTTACATATGACCACCAGGAGATGGCGCCAAATACATGACACAGACTCAATGATGACTCAAATGGCACAGAATGAAACTCATTCTGTGAAATCTCATGACTAAAATCATGTCTGCATGCTATGCAAACCTTTAGTCATTGTTGTGTTTGCATGTGTAATTAGTTCTTATGTACAATTATTATCTTTTATTTGTTTGGAGATGTTTTTGGACACATGATCAAATATATTTGTAATGTTGCAACTTTTGATTGGTTTCCCATATCATCATAAAACTTTTTAAAAGCAGTTTTACAGATCCGCCTTATTTACACCCAGAGATATATAATGTCAAATCAGAAAAAAAAATTTCAGCAGTTTCTCAGGCTGAGAGTCTCAGAATGTATCATAATCTATATCATTAAAAAATGTAAAAATTTTCTTTACAGTGAAACCAAACACTTGACTTAATTTTTTAAGTTTTAAGACATTAATTTTGGGTATGCCACTGAAACAAGCAATCTTTACAAACACCTTCAGAGCTTAAAGTGTTAAAAACAAATATAAGATGAGTAGTGCAGAATAATCTTTTGCTATTCTTACTTCTTTCTAACAATTTTGTTGTGAAATATTATTAATATTTGACAAACTAAAACAAAGCAAAGTCATGTGATGTGACCAACATGCAGATCATGTGATCAAAATAAATATATAAAAAAGTGAATTTAAAGATATTTCAACATTTTTATAAAAAAGGACCACATTTTGTTCAGGTGAATGGTGTAACCATGGCAACACATCTTTATATTCTTCACTCAAAAATGAATAATATTTGTAAAAAAAATAAAAAATAAAAAAGTTTTTTTTTTAATTTAATTTTTATGGGTTCTGTTTATGTTTAAATCCTTTTCAAAGTCAATGATTAGGTCTCATCAATTAAAGGTGCAAGCAAAGCACTTTAGCACCTCTTATTGATGGTTACACCACATGACATCAAGCCATAAAGTCAAATTTTACATTTTATAAATGTTTTTCAAAACATGTCTGAAACCAAATAGCACCAAAATATAACATTTCTGCAAACTCGAAAAATGTGTTTTAAAACTAGATCTCTTTCAACAACCTTATTTGCCAATGACCGCTACGTAACATGGTCAAGACTGAAGAATATGGCCTATATGAAGAGTGTGTACAACTCACCGTTGAAGCCGTTCGTAGATGATCGTAATAAACTTCCTCAATGGCCTGAAAGTAAATCACCCCTTTGAGTTTCTTCTCATCAAGCTCTGAGAACAGAGTCCAAAATAACAAGAACATTTAAATAAAAGGTATTTAAACTGCCTTATAATCAGTAGCATGTTGGATTGATAAGATGTAAGCACAGTTAAGTCATGTGTTCGCAGGTGTTGCATGATAACTGAGGTATAATGCCCCATTTAACGTCCTCACCGGTGTAGTACGCCAGTCTTTGGTGGTCTAGATCGAAGATAAACCACCTCCTCCTCCACGTCTTTACTCGGCCTCCACGTTTGGTCAGAAAGCCGCCACACCTTCGCGGCGATAAATTCACACCCATACAGCCGGTCACATTGTGACCCAGAGCCTCCACGTGAGCACGCAGGTCAAAGTTCAGTGTCAGGGAGAGTGGGACACCCTGCTGCATGAAGAAGAAGAATCAGACAAGATAAAACCCTAGTTTCAGTTCATCAGCAGAGCACTTCTGGGCAGTATCAGTACCTCTGTGGTCCTCTGCGCCGGATTCTGCTGCTGATCTTCAGCGCTTGACTCCAGTTTTGATTCGTCTGTGTGTATTTTTAATGAACTCAGCTCGATCTGTCTCTGTTCTGCCTGCAGTCGCCGTCTCTCCTCCTGCAATCAAACACATCACTTACACCACTGACACTCAAACTGGGCGGCACAGAGCTTCAATTATATTCTTTATATTTTGTTCTGTGAATTATTTCAAATGGTCCGTTTCAATAAATCGATTCAAAACTTGATTAAATTGCTAAAACTACCCATTGAAGTCTCAGCGTACACATTTATGTTGGTAAATATGGCTGTTTATATTAACCTCCGGAGACCCGAGTGTGACTGATGTGTGCATTTTACATTTCCCTTTTTGATTTGTAACTAGTAGCAGGTAATAAACATGCAAAAAAAATAAATATATATTTTTCAGACCAAATAGTTTTCCTAATAATGGATGGACATCATATGTGGACAGCGGGACAAAGTTGTGACATTTTAAATAACAACAAGTTATAGAAAGTCAGATTTTTTTCATTAAATAGTTTATTATGTTTCCAGAAGTGTTCATTATTCGTGTTACAGACATTACATCATTAGCATAATTTATTCAGATAATCAAAGTAACGACCAGCGTCATCCAATCACTGTCAATCATATTCAAATAAAATGATCCATTATAAATGGTGAATCTATGTACTGATGATCATCGTCCCATGTGTGTCAAACATGTTGATCCAAACATCATCTGCAGCCTGAAACTGAACTTTTGATCCGATTTTAGGAGTGAACGCACTTAACTGCATAGAGAGATATAGGATGCTCCCTTGCTCCCTA
>JAVLUX010000014.1:1287929-1297929 GCA_032164185.1 Moxostoma hubbsi
TCTACCCTCCCTAGCAACCGGGACAATTTGGTTACTCCATGTGACTCTACCCTCCCTAGCAACCGGGACAATTTGGTTACTCCATGTGACTCTACCCTCCCTAGCAACCGGGCCAATTTGGTTACCCCATGTGACTCTACCCTCCCTAGCAACCGGGCCAATTTGGTTACCCCATGTGACTCTACCCTCCCTAGCAACCGGGCCAATTTGGTTGCTAAGGAGACCTGACTGGAGACACTCAGCACGCCCTGGATTCAAACTCACGACTCCAGGTGTGATAGTCAGCGGCAATACTCGCTGAGATACCCAGACCCCCCAAAACCGATTTCTTATTAACTTGGGGTGAAATACGTTTCAATAAAAATCACTATTTCATCCAAGTCATACAAGCGCTACTTTTTTGTGTAAGGCGGTATCAAACAGGAAGTGCTAAAAAATGAGGTCACATCCCATAATTCAGTCATTACTTCATAAGATTCCTTATTGACTTTTATTTTGTTTGCGCAACAAATCTGTTTAATTAAGACAAATACAGCTTCACACACAGACAGTTCAACAGATCTTTGTGTGGTAGTTTGATTGATTTGGTCATGAGAACATTAAATGTTTGTAATAGGACAGACGCAGTAATTCATGCCGAACAAAAGCACCTGTGTGTCTCAACAGCAGCACTCGCTTTACCTGTATATCCAGCAACGGACACACCTTCACCCAGAGAAAAACGTACAAGAGCTTGTCAGCAGAGATTAGTCGTTCACACACTGGTGCGGCTGTTTGACCTACTTATTGTCTCAACAGCATTTTATCACAGCATACATTTGTATACAAGCATTATGACAATCAAGTTGATTTCAGCTCAGTGCGTTGCTCACCTTGTGCAGAGAGAGGTCTGTCTGGGGCTTTTCTGTGTGAGCTGCGTCTGCGGAGTAAACTAGACGACTCCTTCAGTGATTCCTGGAAACATTCATTCAAACTGATATTTAATGTGCTGCTGACACAGCAAATCTCACAGCTCTGACTGTCACACTAGTTTCACAATGTACCTGTGCTGCTCTGTGAATGGTCAGAGGGGACTGTGACATCATGCAGGGGGAGGGGCCAGTGATGTTGGACCAATCGGAGAGCGGCTTCTTCTCTTTCAAAATCTACAAAGCAAATGTCCTGGATGTTTAGTGTGTGAATGAGAGATATCCCCTGAACAGTGCTGCAAAGGCAATAAACTCACATAAAGTGTTCATAAAGTTTCAACAGAACAGCAGCAACTGCAACAGTTATGATTAAAAGTAGACCGATATATTGGTTTTACTGATTAATCGGTGCCGATAGTTGCTTTTTGGAACAATCAGTTATCGGCATAGCATAAGACGGCATAAACAATAGTTCCAAAAAGCAAATATTGGTACCAATAAATCAGTAAAACTGATATATATATATATGTTGAGTGATGCAGCCTGAAACTGAACTTTTGATCAGATTTTAGGAGTGAACGCACTTAACTGCATAGAGAGATATAGGATGCTCCCTTGCTCCCTATTTAGTGCATGACTTAACCTCCAGTGTGCTGTCTGTCTGCACTGGTCTCAGAACAGTTATAGGAGAGCTATAGGATGCTCCCTTGCTCCCTATTTAGTGCATGACTTAACCTCCAGTGTGCTGTCTGTCTGCACTGGTCTCAGAACAGTAATAGGAGAGCTATAGGATGCTCCCTTGCTCCCTATTTAGTGCATGACTTCACCTCCAGTGTGCTGTCTGTCTGCACTGGTCTCAGAACAGTTATAGGAGAGTTATAGGATGCTCCCTTGCTCCCTATTTAGAGCATGACTTAACCTCCAGTGTGCTATCTGTCTGCACTGGTCTCAGAACAGTTATAGGAGAGCTATAGAATGCTCCCTATTTAGTGCATGACTTCACCTCCAGTGTGCTGTCTGTCTGCACTGGTCTCAGAACAGTTATAGGAGAGCTATAGGATGCTCCCTTGCTCCCTATTTAGTGCATGACTTAACCTCCAGTGTGCTGTCTGTCTGCACTGGTCTCAGAACAGTTATAGGAGAGCTATAGGATGCTCCCTTGCTCCCTATTTAGTGCATGACTTAACCTCCAGTGTGCTGTCTGTCTGCACTGGTCTCAGAACAGTTACAGGAGAGCTATAGGATGCTCCCTTGCTCCCTATTTAGTTCATGACTTAACCTCCAGTGTGCTGTCTGTCTGCACTGGTCTCAGAACAGTTAGAGGAGAGCTATAGGATGCTCCCTTGCTCCCTATTTAGTGCATGACTTAACCTCCAGTGTGCTGTCTGTCTGCACTGATCTCAGAACAGTTATATGAGAGCTATAGGATGCTCCCTTGCTCCCTATTTAGTGCATGACTTAACCTCCAGTGTGCTGTCTGTCTGCACTGGTCTCAGAACAGTTATATGAGAGCTATAGGATGCTCCCTTGCTCCCTATTTAGTGCATGACTTAACCTCCAGTGTGCTGTCTGTCTGCACTGGTCTCAGAACAGTTATATGAGAGCTATAGGATGCTCCCTTGCTCCCTATTTAGTGCATGACTTAACCTCCAGTGTGCTGTCTGTCTGCACTGGTCTCAGAACAGTTTGAAATGGATCTTATTGTCATCATAACTCCATATAAAGCCTCTGAAAGACACATTTTCCAGTTTTTGGATGCATCCATTTTGCATAGACTATAGCGAAGCCAAAGCGTAATTTCCACGCTTGTGAACTTTACTTTTACTCTCAACACGCTGCTGAACTTCTTCTCCACTAAACTTCTCAATCTCAACATTTACCAGCCAGTGGAGAATCACAGGCATTTATATAAAGGAAGACCACAATGCAAGACTCATGACGTCTTTTAAACTTAGCGTTAAGGGTTTGTTCATAATCAAATCAGTATGAATAACAGTAAAGTGGTGCTTGACTTAACACCACTAAAACACAAGTTTATAAAGAGTGTTAAAGCATTTAGACAGATAAGGATAGAGTTAAATATCTGTCTCTCTGACTCACAAACACATGAGCAATTCCACGAACACATCCCTATTTCTGCTGAACAGTCTGTACGGACATATTCCCATGACGCATCAGTCAGGATTCAATTAGACATGTAGACATATTACTAGACAACAGCCGACCTTACAGCAGCTTCACTCTCAATGCTGTTTACACACAAGCTTTATATCTCGTGAAACGAGCCGACTTACAGCTGAAGTACAAACCGACTCACTTACTGGACAATCTGACACAATCAAACACAAACTTACCAGCCGTGTGTCATATGAGTTTTGCCGTGTGAAGTCCTCTAGCCGTTCTCTGGTCCAGCCCTGTTCTGTGAATGCTGCCCACTCCCTCTCCCTCTCTCTCTCTCTCTCCCTCTCTCTCTCTCTCTCTCTCTCTCTCTCTCTCTCTCTCTCTCACACACACTCTCTGTCTCTCTCTCTCTCTCTCTCTCTCACACACACTCTCTGTCTGTCTCTCTCTCTCTCTCTCTCTCTCTCTCACACACACTCTCTGTATGTCTCTCTCTCACACACACTCTCTGTCTCTCTCTCTCTCTCTCTCTCTCTCTCTCACACACACTCTCTCTCTCTCTCTCTCTCTCTCTCTCTCACACACACTCTCTGTCTCTCTCTCTCTCTCTCTCTCTCTCTCTCTCTCTCTCACACACATTCTCTATCTCTCTGCCTTTTTCTTCCACCCACTTTTTCTACATGTAATGCATCAGTACTCTGTAATATACCTATAATGGTTTATTCACTCATTATTGTTTCTATTGCTCATGGTGATTGGATCAAACCTGTAACATAAGTATTAAACGTGTTATTGAGTCGAGGAGTGCTGTTACTTTACTAACAAATCGCACTTAACATTTTCACTTGGTGCTGGGCGATGAAACCCAGAACACATTGGGCAAAAATGAGATTTTTTGGCATATCTATTTATTTATTTTTCAATCTAATGTGCATGTTGTCTAATCAGTCCAGCACAGCAGCATGATGTCATGACAGACATGAGCGGAGGTAAACAGCCCTGTTTTAAGAGCACTTGTGCTGTCCCGTAAGTCATCGGTGTGGAGTAAACGGGCATGCTCATGAAGTTTTGGTATTTTCATGTAATCATGTGCAAACCATTTATATACGTGCATTTTCCAGTCAAGCACCAGCAATACTATCAGTGATGTTTTGTGCATTAACTGCGTCCTTGTTAAATAACATTGTAAGTATTATTATTGATTTTCATCTACTGACACATAAATCATGGCTAGTATTAACCGTATTTGTATCGGAAAACACTTCTACCGGTCGATTTTGATAAAGATAAATTATATTCATTTATTGAAACATGACAAAATACAACAGTGATCGTCAGAATTTGGAGCTTTATCACCACCTGCTGGTGGAATCTGCAAACTGCAAATGCAGGATCTGAATTTAGACATTGCGCTGAAAACAGACGTGGTCTGAAATGTCTTAGCGCAACTACCTATTTCTCAGGAAAACAACAACTGCACTTTGCGGCAAATTAATTACCCTACAATATACCCACAGATAGCACAAACACTCCCACCAACGGCCACCTGGCACGAAAATTGCACTTAGAATTTGTGCTCTCACGAAAAGTGGATAAGACTTAGCGCACGGGTCGTAGCATGTAGCTCTGCGAAAATAGACCCAGAATGTCCAGTTTGCTCTTTCCACTCTGACAGAGTCTCACAGTGCTAACTCTTACATCACTACAAGAGCAACTGATATAGACCAGAGCATGTGAGCGAAGCGATGTGAAACTCCGCTCAGTAAAACGCTACATGCACGTGCGCTACGCTCAGCCGCTCACGGCCCAAGCGGACGGCCCGCTCAAGTACCACTCAGAGTCACCGGTAAAAAAGCGTGCGCTCAAAACCCGATCCAATATGAAATGTCTCTGTAGTATACTTGGATCCAAACACGTACGATATAATTATCAAATGATTAGTAACGTACACATCTGAAATGATGTGATTGTATGTTGTGTTTTAGTATCTAAATTCTCGCTGTTTATTTTGGACTGGTTTACAACTGCTGTTGGGACAATCAGGTCAACCTTCCTTATCATTTATCATCCATCAGTCAAATATTTCTCTGTTAGCACACGTCATTGACCTTTATTTACTTTAAACAAGTCATCAAACACGCCTCTACTAGTGATAAAACATGTGTGTTGCCATGGAAACTTGCATACGCACAAATTTGCGCTTTTCCATTTAAACTGGACCCGAGTGACACAACCGACCCAGAAACACAATCGAGTCATTTATGGCAATACTGAAAACATGGACGGACACCGGGAATAATACTCCTGCTGTTTCTCTTAATGACCGCTGCCATTACAGATGTCAAACATCAGTGATTCAAATTAAAATAAGTCAAGAATAGCTGCAGAAAACTTGTAATTGTTATATAAAACAACTACAAAGCCGTAATCGTGAGCGTTCAGATGACATCAGACACACTGAAGAAATCTCAGATCGGACAGATTCATTTTAAAGCCGCTCGTAACCGCTAAAGTTTCAACTCTTGTTTTAGCACAGGGGTTGATTGACAGGTGAGGGGTCAATGCTGTCCCGGACACATTCAGGACGGATTAGTGTTTACACCTCAGTTGCGATGAGGTCACATGGGTTTTTGACCACATACGTATGTGGTTTCAGTGATCCCCATTTAAACCGGTATTTAGCACTGACCACTTGTGATCGGATCACCCGAAACGCATCTTCATACCAAGTGAGTCTCCAGGGAGACTTTAAACTTGGACCAGTGTGAAATCACATACCAACCACCCAGAACACCCTAGCAACTGCATGGCAACACCCTAGCATCTTGAGTTTTCGCCAATAAAACACCGCTCACATTCTTCAGATCATGTCCTCTTACCCTCTGTGATTTGTGTAGCAGCTCTCTCCTCTCCTGTCTGAGGGAGTTCAGCTCTTTATCTCTCTCTTTCTCCATCTCCTTCAGCTGCTTCTCCAGTTGTTCAACACGTTCCTGCAACACAGCGACATTAGAATTAAACTACAATCTTCCTGATGAAAACATCACCGCACAAAAGCTCATATCAAACCCACACAATCAATAGTACTGCTCCGTCTGGTGCGTTTACGGATCATGGAACAATGAAGCGCATGTGAAGAGATGAGAGAGAGACATAGAGAGAGAGAGAGAGTATGAGAGAGAGAGAGCGAGAGAGAGCGAGAGATTATGAGAGAGAGACATAGAGAGGGAGAGAGAGAGAGAGAGAGAGAGATGGTGCCGCCCATTCAGAGCACAGGTGACACATCGAGTTGACAGGTGAAGGTCAGATCCGTCTAACAGCAGCTGAGTCAATGAAGAGCTACTAGTCACTCTCGCAGTCTAACTATGCTAAAAGCTGCACTTCTCACATCACGGTTATGCTGTTGTGTGTTCTGTCGGTTCACCTGAGATGTGTTGAGTGTGTGTTGTACTCTAGATATCTCTCTGTCCATCTCACTCTCTCCGTTGTCCTCTTCCTCTCTCTCGTCTTCCACGCCGCTCTCCAGCTCCAGAACGTGGAACTCCATGTCTTCAAACGCTCGCACTGCGGCATCCAACGCAAGCGTATCCTGCAAGCAAACGGGAGTTCATATACATTAAAAGTACAAATTATGAGATGCTGTCATTTATGAGATACTAAATCAGAATTATAAAATAAATAGTACAAATTGTGGGATAAAAAGTCATTTTGTTGAAATAAAAAGTCACAATTATGAGATAAAATTCACAATTATGAGATTAAAAGTCATTATGTTGAAATAAAGTCAGATTTTGAGATAATAAATTTATAATTATGAGCTCAAAGTAAACTTTTAGATAAAAAGTCATAATTATGAGATGCTGTCATTTTTGAGATACTAAATCAGAATTATGAGATAAATAAAAAATGATGAGATAAAAAATCTAAATTATGAGATAAAATTCACAAATATGAGACAGAATTAAAAATTATGAGACAAAATTCAAAATTACAAGATCAAATAAAAAATTATGAGATAAAAATGTAAAAATTATGAGATAAAATTCAAAACGATGAGATAAAATAAACAATTATGATATAAAAGATAAAATATAAAAATTATGAGATAAAAAGTCATTATGTTGAAATAATTCATAATTTTGAGACAATAAAATGTAAAATTATGGGATCAAAGTCAACATTTTTAGATAAAAAGTTTCTGAGATAAAATGTCAAAATTAAGAGATGCTCATTTACGAGACTCTAAATCATAATTCTGAGATAAAAAGTGATTTCATAAATATGATTTAATACCTCAAAATTATGTTTTTTCTTTCTCTCAACAATGGTGGAAATTAGAGAGCGTGAAAGTTTTGATTGTTTTGACCATTATTTTTATTATATTTTAATTTGAAGTCGGCCCTGCAGAAACCCCTCCACGATCACATGACCCGAGACTGTGAAATATCAATGTGGAGTCTTTCAGTCCAGAATAAAAACATTTCAAATAGAAATTAAAAATAGAAATCCTTTTGTGTTCCACCATCCCTTTAAATCGTCACCTGCTGTAGCTGTAACATCAGATGTTCCCGCTGGTCTTCTGGTTGAGTGGGAATCCGCTTCTCCATCTCCTCACACTTCCTCTTCATCTGCTCCACCTTCAGACGTTCCTGCTCCAACCGAACACGCTCCTGAGAGATCGACAGACAGTTAAACACTCTCCTTTGGGGCATTCAAGCACGCTCAGTTGCACTGAGGGACCAATTCACTATCAGTGAATATAATATGATATAAAAAATATAATAATCATTTTTAATTGTAATAAATGCTAATGCCTAGAGAAAAAGTATATGTTTAACTTGTTGTTTAAGTTCGTTTTCTTTATGCATAACTTAACCGTCAATCTTTATTGTCCTTGGGAGGCATTTCAGTTGGTAAATAGCAGCCAATAACACAAAAACAATTAATATACAACGTAGAACAGGACATCTGGGTATCTCGGCGAGTGTTGCCGCTGACTATCACACCTGGAGTCGCGAGATTCAATCCAGGGCGTGCTGAGTGACTCCAGTCAGGTCTCCTTAGCAACCAAATTGACCCGGTTGCTAGGGAGGGTAGAGTCACATGGGGTAACCTCCTCGTGGTCACTATAATGTACGTTACCATGGAGACGTAGCACATGTGGTGGCTTCACGCTATTCTCCGCGGCATCCACGCACAACTCACCACACGCCCCACCGAGAGCGAGAACCACATTATAGTGACCACGAGGAGGTTACCCCATGTGACTCTACCCTCCCTAGCAACCGGGCCAATTTGGTTACCCCATGTGACTCTACCCTCCCTAGCAACCGGGCCAATTTGGTTACTCCATGTGACTCTACTCTCCCTAGCAACCAGGCCAATTTGGTTACCCCATGTGACTCTACCCTCCCTAGCAACCGGGCCAATTTGGTTACCCCATGTGACTCTACCCTCCCTAGCAACCGGGCCAATTTGGTTACCCCATGTGACTCTACCCTCCCTAGCAACCTGGACAATTTGGTTACCCCATGTGACTCTACCCTCCCTAGCAACCGGGCCAATTTGGTTACCCCATGTGACTCTACCCTCCATAGCAACCGGGACAATTTGGTTACCCCATGTGACTACCCTCCCTAGCAACCGGGCCAATTTGGTTACCCCATGTGACTCTACCCTCCCTAGCAACTGGGCCAATTTGGTTTCCCCATGTGACTCTACCCTCCATAGCAACCGGGCCAATTTGGTTACCCCATGTGACTCTACCCTCCCTAGCAACCGGGGCAATTTGGTTACCCCATGTGACTCTACCCTCCCTAGCAACCGGGCCAATTTGGTTACCCATGTGACTCTACCCTCCATAGCAACCGGGCCAATTTGGTTACCCCATGTGACTCTACCCTCCCTAGCAACTGGGCCAATTTGGTTACCCCATGTGACTCTACCCTCCATAGCAACCGAGGCAATTTGGTTACCCCATGTGACTCTACCCTCCCTAGCAACTGGGCCAATTTGGTTACCCCATGTGACTCTACCCTCCATAGCAACCGGGCCAATTTGGTTACCCCATGTGACTCTACCCTTCCTAGCAACCAGGACAATTTGGTTACCCCATGTGACTCTACCCTCCCTAGCAACTGGGATAATTTGGTTACTCCATGTGACTCTACTCTCCCTAGCAACCAGGCCAATTTGGTTACCCCATGAGACTCTACCCTCCCTAGCAACCAGGACAATTTGGTTACCCCATGTGACTCTACCCTCCCTAGCAACCGGGCCAATTTAGTTACTCCATGTGACTCTACCCTCCCTAGCAACCGGGACGGATGGAGAGAGATGGAGAACAGTGATGGAGAAAGATGGAGAACAGTGGTGTGGAGGTTGCATTCAGCACAAAACATTTGGCCCAGCTTGTGCATGTGCAAATAGACAACGCCACCAGCGAGCGCAATTCATTCGTGGTAAATTCCCCATACCGTCTGTCTGCTGGCCAATCGTCTGTCTTTCTCCTGCAGCATCTGCAGCTGCTCCGTATGTCTGCGCAGACGCTCCTGCTCCGTCTGCAGCTCGCCTTGCAGCAGTGCCACCTCCAGCTGCAGCTGCAAAAGACAGAGTCACTCTTTCTCCACAGTGACCTGAGGACAGAATATAAGACCAGAGTATTTCTCCACTCACCTCGATCTTCATCTCCTCTCGCTGCTGGTCCAGCTCCGTGATGCGTCGCTGCAGCACAGAGGGAGACGTCAGGAAACGTGCCGAGTTTGCTTGTTTCATGTGAGACTGGAGAAGAGAACGAGAGTTCGGGCATGGTTTAAAGACTAGGCGATGGAACAGGTTAAGTTCATTTCTGTTCTGATTATCAGATGAAAGCTTGCGTTTACCCGTTCACTCTCTGTGCTGCTCCCCTCTGTGTCTGACTCCGCCCCTGAAGAGGCGGGGCTTTGCCCTACAGCCACACGCATGACCCAAGGGGA
>JAVLUX010000014.1:1302929-1312929 GCA_032164185.1 Moxostoma hubbsi
GTTGTCCTAAAAATTTATGTCCTTATATGTGGACCGCGGGACTACAGTAGGTTGTGAAATTTTAAATAACACTAAACAAAAGTCTAATTTTTTTTATCAAATTGTTTATCACGTTTCCAGAAGTGATTATTCATGTTTATGAGACGTTAATCATAAATGATCATAATTAATTCAGATTCACAGTAATGTCCAGCATCATCCAATCACTGTCAATCATGTTCAAATAAAATGATCCATTATAAATGGTGAATCTATGTACTGATGATCATCGTCCCATGTGTGTCAAACATGTTGATCCAAACATCATCTGCAGCCTGAAACTGAACTTTTGATCCGATTTTAGGAGTGAACACACTTAACTGCATAGAGAGATATAGGATGCTCCCTTGCTCCCTATTTAGTGCATGACTTAACCTGCAGTGTGCTGTCTGTCTGCACTGGTCTCAGAACAGTTATAGGAGAGCTATAGGATGCTCCCTTGCTCCCTATTTAGTGCATGACTTAACCTCCAGTTTGCTGTCTGTCTGCACTGGTCTCAGAACAGTTATAGGAGAGATATAGGATGCACCCTTGCTCCCTATTTAGTGCATGACTTAACCTCCAGTGTGCTGTCTGTCTGCACTGGTCTCAGAACAGTTATAGGAGAGATATAGGATGCTCCCTTGCTCCCTATTTAGTGCATGACTTAACCTCCAGTGTGCTGTCTGTCTGCACTGGTCTCAGAACAGTTATAGGAGAGATATAGGATGCTCCCTTGCTCCCTATTTAGTGCATGACTTAACCTCCAGTGTGCTGTCTGTCTGCACTGGTCTCAGAACAGTTATAGGAGAGATATAGGATGCTCCCTTGCTCCCTATTTAGTGCATGACTTAACCTGCAGTGTGCTGTCTGTCTGCACTGGTCTCAGAACAGTTATAGGAGAGCTATAGGATGCTCCCTTGCTCCTTATTTAGTGCATGACTTAACCTGCAGTGTGCTGTCTGTCTGTACTGGTCTCAGAACAGTTATAGGAGAGATGTAGGATGCTCCCTTGCTCCCTATTTAGTGCATGACTTAACCTCCAGTGTGCTGTTTGTCTGCACTGGTCTCAGAACAGTTATAGGAGAGCTGTAGGATGCTCCCTTGCTCCTTATTTAGTGCATGACTTAACCTGCAGTGTGCTGTCTGTCTGCACTGGTCTCAGAACAGTTATAGGAGAGCTGTAGGATGCTCCCTTGCTCCCTATTTAGTGCATGACTTAACCTCCAGTGTGCTGTCTGTCTGCACTGGTCTCAGAACAGTTATAGGAGAGCTGTAGGATGCTCCCTTGCTCCCTATTTAGTGCATGACTTAACCTCCAGTGTGCTGTCTGTCTGCACTGGTCTCAGAACAGTTATAGTAGAGCTATAGGATGCTCCCTTGCTCCCTATTTAGTGCATGACTTAACCTCCAGTGTGCTGTCTGTCTGCACTGGTCTCAGAACAGTTATAGGAGAGATATAGGATGCACCCTTGCTCCCTATTTAGTGCATGACTTAACCTCCAGTGTGCTGTCTGTCTGCACTGGTCTCAGAACAGTTATAGGAGAGCTATAGGATGCTCCCTTGCTCCCTATTTAGTGCATGACTTAACCTGCAGTGTGCTGTCTGTCTGCACTGGTCTCAGAACAGTTATAGGAGAGATGTAGGATGCTCCCTTGCTCCCTATTTAGTGCATGACTTAACCTCCAGTGTGCTGTTTGTCTGCACTGGTCTCAGAACAGTTATAGGAGAGCTGTAGGATGCTCCCTTGCTCCCTATTTAGTGCATGACTTAACCTCCAGTGTGCTGTCTGTCTGCACTGGTCTCAGAACAGTTATAGGAGAGCTGTAGGATGCTCCCTTGCTCCCTATTTAGTGCATGACTTAACCTCCAGTGTGCTGTCTGTCTGCACTGGTCTCAGAACAGTTATAGTAGAGCTATAGGATGCTCCCTTGCTCCCTATTTAGTGCATGACTTAACCTCCAGTGTGCTGTCTGTCTGCACTGGTCTCAGAACAGTTATAGGAGAGATATAGGATGCACCCTTGCTCCCTATTTAGTGCATGACTTAACCTCCAGTGTGCTGTCTGTCTGCACTGGTCTCAGAACAGTTATAGGAGAGCTATAGGATGCTCCCTTGCTCCCTATTTAGTGCATGACTTAACCTGCAGTGTGCTGTCTGTCTGCACTGGTCTCAGAACAGTTATAGGAGAGATGTAGGATGCTCCCTTGCTCCCTATTTAGTGCATGACTTAACCTCCAGTGTGCTGTCTGTCTGCACTGGTCTCAGAACAGTTATAGGAGAGCTGTAGGATGCTCCCTTGCTCCCTATTTAGTGCATGACTTAACCTCCAGTGTGCTATCTGTCTGCACTGGTCTCAGAACAGTTATAGGAGAGCTATAGGATGCTCCCTATTTAGTGCATGACTTAACCTCCAGTGTGCTGTCTGTCTGCACTGGTCTCAGAACAGTTATAGGAGAGCTATAGGATGCTTCCTTGCTCCCTATTTAGTGCATGACTTAACCTCCAGTGTGCTGTCTGTCTGCACTGGTCTCAGAACAGTTATAGGAGAGCTATAGGATGCTCCCTTGCTCCCTATTTAGTGCATGACTTAACCTCCAGTGTGCTGTCTGTCTGCACTGGTCTCAGAACAGTTATAGGAGAGATATAGGATGCACCCTTGCTCCCTATTTAGTGCATGACTTAACCTCCAGTGTGCTGTCTGTCTGCACTGGTCTCAGAACAGTTATAGGAGAGCTATAGGATGCTCCCTTGCTCCCTATTTAGTGCATGACTTAACCTGCAGTGTGCTGTCTGTCTGCACTGGTCTCAGAACAGTTATAGGAGAGCTATAGGATGCTCCCTTGCTCCCTATTTAGTGCATGACTTAACCTCCAGTGTGCTGTCTGTCTGCACTGGTCTCAGAACAGTTATAGGAGAGATATAGGATGCTCCCTTGCTCCCTATTTAGTGCATGACTTAACCTCCAGTGTGCTGTCTGTCTGCACTGGTCTCAGAACAGTTATAGGAGAGCTATAGGATGCAATCTAATCTGCTCTCAAATGCAACTCTGATACGGCTGGTCTTTATTCAGAGGCGTCAACAGGAGAGGAAGTCGTTGAAGGTCCAAGTCAGCGATGATAAATGGTGTTTTAGCAACGAGCAAGACATAATGCAGATGTGAAAGCTCTGTGGTGCATGGGTAATTGTGATAAACATAACAAGAGAGAGACAGAGTAAGAGAAAAGAAGTCAATATACAGCAGCGGAGGCGATACAGCCGAATGGGAAAACTCAGAAATCGTTAGTAATTGCAGGGGAGTGGATTTAGAGATTAGACAGCACAAAACATCCTTTATTATTTATAATGCCTTGTTGATTATTTTCTCCTTGACTCTGCAATAACTCACCACCGCAGACCCCTTCACCAACCCAATAACCCCCGCTAACAAGCGTTCCAGCGCATTCCTTCCACGTATTCTCAACGTAGCAAATCACAGAGTGTTTGGCAAATAGCAGAAGAATTTGTATGTCAACGAAATACAGTAGCTTCCACATCCTGCCACAAACCCACTTTGCATAAGTCATGACTCAATTTCATTGTCCTTCATAAAACACCAACAAATCTCCCTGTTAAACCAGTTTCGAGAGAACCCCAGAGGAGTGCGCTAACCGTGGTACTCACACATAGACTGTGGTATTATAGGAAAGCTCTTGCAAAGATTGCACCATGTAATGGTCATTCTGCACACCAAATTAGATTATTAAATGAGTTTATTGTCATTGCGTTGAGAATGCAGTATAATAAATCCGCTTACCTGTAAAGAGCAGACGTTCAGGTGAAGTGTCACACCTTACAATCACGACTCAAGAGAGAGAGAGAGAGAGAGCGCTCCACACACTGACACCTTCCACTATAACCGAAACTTTCAACACGCCTCTGTGTAATTACAGGTGCAACATTCTTGAGTGCACAACCCTCGTGGGACGCCTGCAGGTCACATGAGCTGAATGTTTATGTAGGGGTCTCTCATACACAGTATAATAAGGCCAAAATATACAGTAAAGACATTTCTATTTACAAATAAGATGTACACCAAATGCCATTTAATTTACACCACATTTACTGTCAATTTATTAAACATTTGAAAATATAAAACTGTGCGCACTGTTACTGGCTGATCATTTAAAAATAGCAAAAATGGAAAACCAGGGATTTTCTAAGTGCTCAGAAATGAAAAACAAACACTTTATTTACTGAATTTGACGTCATTGTCATTTCATTTTAATCTAAATGTTTCTCTTCAGTTTTTGCATTTAAAAAAAAATATACTGTCAACTTAAAACAAAGTAGACTAACTCCATTTTCCAGATACAGGGTTCAACGGGGCTGCATGTCCATTGGATGTCCGATTGATTTTACACCATTTTAATTTGATGAAATATTTCATTTGAATGAGCATCACTAAAACAATCACGTTTATTTTTAGGCAAAACACTTATTTAGCATTTTCAGTGGGACTGGGTATTCATAGAGATTTCCCGATTCAATTCCGTTGCAATTTCAATTAAATTCTAGATGATGTCAATTCTATTGTCCCTTTTGCTTACGTATTAAATTAATTCTCTCCCAGCTAATGCAGTGAATTACAGAAGACCTTCTAACATGGTACATTAAGAAAATACTAATTTCACTAATTACATATATATTTTTTTTTCATTATTTTGGTCACATTTTGGCTTTTTTTTTATAAAAAAATCCATGTATTCAATCAATAAATAATATATTATATTTCCTATATTATTTTTGTAACATGTTTATTGTTTAATTTCAGAATTTGTACTATTTACTATTTACCCTTTGTTGAGCACGCGCTAAAAAAGAAAGACACTATTACTGTAAACAGCGTCTTTCTGCGGCTATTTTCATGGCCAGGTTAAAATAGTAAAAAAATACAACTAAATAAGATGTTTAAGAAATTTTAATGAACTTTGTTTAAAAAAATGAACAAATCAATGTTTTTAATCAATAAATATGATATTGTATTGCATATATTATTGTTTAATTTCATAATTTGTACTATTTACTGGTATTTACACTGATTTGTTGAGCACGCGCCAAAAACCGGTACTGTCTCTTTAAGAAAGACACTTTTTCTGTAAACAGCGTCTTTCTGCGGTTATTTTAATGGCCAGGTTAAAATAGTAAAAAAATACAACTAAATAAGATGTTTAAGAAATTTGAATGAACTTTGTTTAAAAAAATGAACAAATCAATGTTTTTAATCAATAAATATGATATTGTATTGCATATATTATTGTTTAATTTCATAATTTTTATTATTTACTGGTATTTACATTGATTTGTTGAAAATCGGTACTGTCTCTTTAAGAAAACCATCAGCGTCTGTAAATTAGCGCATGATAATGAGAGAGTCGCAACATATCTAAATGCACCGCAGCTATTGTATCATCTCCATAGTAACAGTGTAAGCGTCTCGTCTCCTCCACATTGCGCGTTCACTATCTAAATCCTTCTAAACTGTCGCGGGACCGCAGACAACACATACATCACAGCTAGCGTTTAATCGTCACCCTGCGTCCTGAGAATGAGACACGAAAATCCGCGTAAATACAAAGAATCCCAAACATTCACTTTAAATCGCCATTAGCTGTGTAATAAAATGAGCGTAATACAGTAGATATAATAAATGTTCATAAATGTTTTTTACTCAAATAAAAAAGGCCACATTTCAAAATATAATTGCCATTTTCATAAATTTGTCGAAACATCTGTGGAATTTAAATGCGTACAGAAATGCTTAAATATTGAACTCTAATTGTATTTGTTTATATATGTATATCAGATTTAATTATTAATTGCAACAGGATAATTATCGAATCCTCATTTGTATTTGTAGTTTACAGATTTATTGCACGTCTATTTAAATTGTTACGTTTTCTTGCATTTACGCAGAACATTTTAATACAAAAATAATTAAGGGTCTTCCAACGCCCTTTGTTTTTGTTTTGTTTATTTGTTTTTTGCTAACTGCATATTGTGCACTAACATGTAATTGCATTTACAATGTAATTAACACAATTACTGAGGTATATAATGATGATTTGAGAAATTTCACTGCAAAACAACACAAAAAATACCACAAACTGCATTGAAAATTTTTATAAAAGCCGGAGCAAATTCAGACATTTTGGGCCACGAAATCCTGGTTGTACCGAATATTTCTTAAATATCTTTTTACCCCAAGTGTGGTCCCTCGCCAGTTTTCATTGTCAGAGGCGCGTGGACATAAAAACGAATAAGAGAGGATACAGGACGCCCGAGACGGAGAGGTGCTGCTTTGGGTGGGGTGGACAGACTTATATTAGGGGGACCACAGACACCCCTGGACATCTCCTAGCTGCGCCCCTGCTTTACAGTTTTCTCAAATTGGTCTTTATACTTCATTATTTTAGGAACGGGGTCCCCTTGCAGGGATATTTGGGGGTCCTTGGCATCAAAAACTTTGAAAACCCCTCAATTAAACCCTTGAATAAAAATAAAAATGTATTGAAGTTTCTATGTTTAATTTCGTTGTTATTGTACACTCGCCTTATATTGTTGTCCAACAAAAACTAAGAGAAACAACCCTCACAAAGAGTACTGTTGCCCAACCGTGATACCTACCGATCATACCTGGTCACAAACTTCCGGAATTTGAAGTAAAGACGATATAAACTGACAAAAGCGACGAATAAAGTCCGTGCTGTGAATGTGATGCGGGATTCCCGGTAATCTGAAGCGAGAAGGATTTCCAACTTTCACTCAGCCGTCGCGGTCGGAGCGCTTTCGCTTCGAAATCCAACAAGTCTGGCGTGGTTCCAAACTCTAGTCAGCCGCCTATCTAGACCGCAGAGCGGCGCGATCGAACACAAACGCAGCACGCGCATAGTAGGGTCAAACACGCTGTCTACGTAGGCAGCTCACTAGGGTTTGACACAGGCAGTGATGTCGCCGTCAACCGTCATCAGGTAAAGTTCAAGCGAGACGCTGCGGATAATAAAATAAAAAACAGTAAAGTTTGGCCTACATGACAACAAATACTTTAACGAAATACAAAATATATATATATTACCCATTTTAATTCTCAAAATGTTCCATTAACGTTAGCGTAAGGTTCCCGTTTGGTTATTTTTTTTGGAAACCAATTCCAAACGTTCTCTTAAGGTGGTTCGGTTTTTTTAAAAACCACTAACTAATGTTCCCAGAACGTTGCAGGGAGGTTTGTGTGACAACCTTAAAGTAACTCATACAGAACGTCCTCTAATCGTTATTTGTAGGTTATATTTATATAACAATAAACTAATTATCATCCCAGAACGTTGCAGGGAGGTTTTTGTATGACAACTTTAACATAACTTATACTTGAACGTTCTCTTATTTTTCTTATTTATTTATTAATAAACGTTGCAGGGAGGTTAGAAAACAATGACTGACATTAGTGTAGTCCAGCAGTTAATCAAATCAGAGTTGTTTAGCAGAGACGGGCCACTTCTATTAAAATGTACGAACGAGAGAAATTTAAATGCCCAACTGTCAACGGATGTTGAAAGGAAGTCCCGCCTTACAGGTAAAAGAGCCAATCACTTTTTAGATACAGACATCACCTGTCAATCAACTCGAGAACGCGCATGCGCATTAGCTATACAAGCCGGGAGAATTGCATCGTTTAGCCTTATCTGGTGTAAAGAATCACAATTTATGATACCAATATTGTCAGATATTACCGTTTCAGAGATTTCAGTGCACTCTCATGACTGAAAACAACCTCCCGAGAGCATTCCAAAGATGACAGACAATGGACTGACCTGCTAGAAAGACTTTAATTAAATGTAGAAAAAAAGATAACAGTAGTCGCCTATATGTGGGAGATGTAGTATTATAGCGCTTATACATTGTGCTAGGTTGCTTGAAAATCATTACTATACTCGATAATCGTATGTGTTTACATTTTGAATATCATCACTATATATTTAAATGTTTTATAAGATAGTCAATATGAAACTACATGATATTCAACGTGACATGACAGGTTGGGGAAGCAGGGCGGGGCTTGATTTCATCCACCAGGGATTGATTGGATGACTTAAAGTGACAGGTGGTCAGAGGGGCGGGGCTAAGCAATAAGAGGGCTTGGTGACATCATACAAAAAGGAAAGCTGTTTTACACGCAGGGAAATGTATTACTTTTCGTCGAACGATTACAAGGACAAATATTAGTATTCTTAGGAATATCATGCGCTGATGAATGGTTCACAATGTATTTAAAAGAAGTAAATAAACTCGTTTGAGAGCATTTTTACTTTTGAGGACTTGCAAGGAGCCCGAGTTTGTGCTTGAGAGGTTGATCAGCCTAACTGACTCCATCGGGGTACTTTTAGAGGTAGGGTTAAAATTAGGGCCTCTCAGGCACATCCTGGGGCACCTTCCACCAATGGGCAACAAGGACAGTGTGACTGGTGAAGCCAAACATTTCTGACACTCAGCATTCCTTCTAAAGCAGGAGGGGGGGCCACGGTTGTGTGTGAATGAACATTACACACCACAGCGCCACACAAACAGACAGACAATGATAAAATATAGCACAGACAAAACAGTGAACAGATGGAGCAATGCAGTATATTCTTACTCTGAATGGACAACTGGCAGCTCTTTGGTGCACCCTCTTTCCTCCAGTACACTACACAGTGTCAGACACATAAATCATATATGCATGGTTGCAGAAAGATAACATGAATTGGCAAGTGTAATGTGAGGGCATTAGTGCTTGTATGTTAGTTGTTTTGGTTCAGTGGGCTGTCACACACACACAATAAAAGCTTGCAGCGTTGATGTTTTCCTGCCGAAACACATCTGTTGACTTCCTGGCATTGAGTTGCCTCATAAAGGGCATTGAGACCCCTCCGGCGTGTTGGCTAATGATACTATTGTGCTGTAATACACTGCAGGTAACAGCACAAAACTCCATTGTGACGTGTGTGATCGCAGCGCCCCTAGTGGCGCCAAACGGAACTGTCAAAATATTTTCAAACTAGTTTCAAAAACCAATTTCTCTCTAAAATAATGGGATTTTTAAAATGCACCTCTGCTGTTGTGCTCTACTGCACACTTTTTTTACCCTGTCTACATACAGTACATGTATTGTGTTCGGTTTATCAGACAAAGATGAAGATATCACACAAATCTGAATTGATATACTAATGCAAATGGCTTTTGTGTTTGAGTTGGGAGATGCAAGCTGTGGATGAACTCTCAGTTGATTTCACTTGCAAATCACACGAGTCGTTATTCAGGCTGTTTGTTTGTGCTCAGCTGGTTTAAATGAAGAGACTTCAAAAATGTCCAAAAAAAAAGAGGCAAACACATTTATTAAAAACAGAATTATACATTATTTCACAGCTTTCATACAAAATCGTTACATGTAATAAAAGTTTTACTATGGCAAATTACACGAGCTTTTACCATTTTGATTGCACGATTATCTGAAGCATTAAGTGATTTGTGATCAAGCATTTGTTTAATGCAAAGCATGAGATATTCTGTCATTTGCCTGATCTAAGTATGATATATGGCATATTTTTGATGCAATCCAGAAATATTTTTCTGTCAAAGTGGACAAGAATTACTAGAGACCAGAATTAAAAACAGCACAGTTTGATATTTCAGTCATGTTGACAGTCTTTTCTACTCATTAATGCAATTACAATCACTGCATGAAGTTTAGAGGTGATTTCTGTCTCTATACGCAACATTAAAGTGAACTGGTCTCATTAAAGAAAGCTACACTTGTCACACTGGATGTCTTCATAATGTTCACACATCGTGAAGTCCGCACACCAGGTTAGCAGGCACGGATATATCTGTGGGGAAACAGTGAAAACATGAGGTTAAAGTATCGTTCAAATGCGCACGGGTAAATGGTTTAGTTGGAAACGCCACACA